>OZ020519.1:25181198-25498754 GCA_963971425.1 Bryoerythrophyllum caledonicum | reverse complement strand
ACATAGGATGGCCACGTCAACGCCGAGGTAACTAATCTACCATGCATAGGGGTAAAGTTGGCCTTTGACCCTACGTTGACTCTATTATGTCGTGACGGGAGGGTCCGTCACGACGCGTCACGTCATGACGGCACGTCACTGTCACAATGTCACGATAGACAACCCTGGTGGGAGGGGAGGAGAGGAAGGTTGGAGTTCAGGTTTAGGAGAGGTAGTGGTTTAGAAAGTTTGAGGGGGTTTAGGGTTTACGGTGATGTGGGGAGATTGCAGGTCCAGTTTGGAGGTGTTTTACAGATACAAGGTTGGTGACAGTGAGAGTGCGAGACTTGGAAATATAGATTGATTTTAGGGTGATGGAGATTGACAAATTTGAGATTAGGATTAGCGGCTTGCAAGGCTCATGGAAGTCCAATAGCAAGTGGTTTGTTTAAAAGATAGATAGTTTGATTTCATTAGGTTGATGGACTTGGGACATGGTGAACTTGAGAATTTTAGAGAGTATTGAGGTTTTGATAAAACTGCAAGGGAGAGCGGCTAAATTGAGGTATGGCGATGTTGAGAGGGGCAGAATAGTGAGTGTTTGGAATCAAGGGAATCGGAGAAAAGTAGGAAGAATTGAGGAAGAGTTTGGAGGCAATTGGCGAATAGAGTCTGTAGTCTTCGGGACTGGTAAACTTCAAACAAGTCTACGAAATAGTGAGAGATTGAAGTAGATTATGTCATCATACAATGGAAGTAAAAATGAGCAATTTGAGTCTCTCCTTATCTTCTCATTATCACAAAGTGTAGAGCAAGTGATGGACAAAAAATAGTACAAACTATGGAGGTGGCCCTTTTAGTCTCACGGCGGTTTATATTAAAGTTGGAGTGATCAAGTACAAGGACAACGTACCATGAAGTGTCTCGCTATGCACCGTAGTGTTTTAGGATCAAAATCTGTAGAATTTGCTTAATCTCATTCGAGTAGAAACTAGGTGCGTGTATGTACACATCTACCCTGGGTCTAAACCACAAACAATGTTGAAGATGTAGTAAAGGTGCTTACAATAAGTCCATGCACCATGCTTGCCAAGTGATTTCTTGGACATCTCAATAAAAGATAGGCAGTCAGAGCTTGGAAATTGGCCAATGGTCAAGAAATATTGGGATACCTTTGATATGTTTTGAGACTCCAAAGTGAGAATGCAACCTAGGGCTGGAGGCGGAACCATTAGGACCGTGATGTTTTTTCCCATCACTGAGAGAGAGCAGAGGCGTAACTATTATGGTGTTTAGTAGATGGAGCAGATGGATTCCTACGAATGTTCTTCCCATATTGCTTGGTTAGGTGCTCTTCATAATTAGAAGGAGCATTATAATCATTGAGGTTCACAATTTTGCCTTTTCCGAACAGCTTTTGAGGGGACAACACGTCACGCTCAGCGAGACGTAACCCGACATTTTTGAGGGCAAGTATCTCCGTTCTACTGAGGTTAGTTCCCAATTATACCCCTAAGGTACCGTGAGATTTTTACACCAAAAACACTTCAAAATTGTTGGATTCTAATGCAATAAACAAAAAAGGAAACAAAATTTTTTATTTCTAGTTCTGACCGTAGGATCTCAACAAAGACATGTTAAGTAATATATATTCAAAATCTCACAAACTTTGACCGCACGGATTGAAAGATTATAGTGTTTAAAGTCAAACAAATGGTTCATTTTCTTCCCTGCGTTGAGTGGATGAGCAGACTTTGACTTCACTTGGTGTCAAATTTTTGCACTACATAAGGTCTAAATCCATTACCATCTTGTTCAACATGATGTAAGTTCCTTACACACCAATTTTTAGAGGTAGAGGACGGATGTAGCATATTCAAACAATTGTGCAAGGAGTGGAGGTTCAATAATTGTCAATTCATGATTTACTTTTTTGTGAACTTGATATGTTTTAGATTGATAATCCAAATGGTCAATAAGAAGGTTTACACCACATATTGTTGTGGAAAAAATAAAAAGTGAAAAATATAAAGATCTCAAAGTTTTATGTGGAAAAGAAGAAGTTGTTTTGGTACCTCTCCCGACAATGAGTGACAATGAGTGAAAATGTTTGACTTGGGTTGGTATGCAATTTTTCACTAAAGACAAGAACTTTTTTTTGACAGTATCAAGGGAAATAATATTACATGCGAATACTCAAAATCTCACATTCAATAGAGTGTCCTAGCAAAGTTTTTGGAGGTGTCCGAGGTGCCCGCTCTTCCCTTTTGAAATTCAAAACCCTATAACTTTTTCATCAAATGTCCAATTTAGGAAGAATTTTTTTTCCTACTAAGGTCTTGGTAATGCCTTTCTATAGTAAAAATTTCAAAGAGGATTGTTGAAAATTCACACCATAGCAATGTGACCAAACTTTCAACAAGCCCATTTTGACATTTGGTCCAATAGGGGTTAACCGGCCAGAAGTCCGGAGGTAGTGGCATACTTTGGACCCACTTGCGTCGTGTGCCTATAACACAACAATGAATGTCGTGGCTACAGAAGAAGAACTGATGATCCTCCAACCTCGTCTTCCTGAAATTGTCCATCAAACCTGTGTATGTAGGGGCAGTTGTGGCTCTATTGTTCTACACAATCGTGCCGATACACTTCTTCCTTGTACCCACTTGTAGAGCAAAACATTTTTTGGCAGATGTCTTGGGAAGCCTTGCAATGTGCCATTGGTTCTCATCACAAACAGTCTCTTACACAACTTTGACACATTGGACCCGGGATGAAGTCGGAGGTGACGACGAAGAAAGTACTTCGATAGCTTCATGAGAGCTGGAGTGTGGTGGAGGATCTTTATTTGTGAGGTCAACAATCACTCGATTGATGCGACGTGCCTTCCCGCTTGGACGTGAGATGTTAATCTTGTCGGGGTGATGCGAGTCAAATTCAGATCCTGAAGGAAGGTCAACATTTTGTTTTAGGGATACAAATTATTTTTCTCCTTCAAGATGAGGATTGCGGGTACATAACTCATCCGCACCAGGTTGTTGCGCACTTCACTTTAGCATTTCGTGAATGTTGGTGTTAGCAACTTGGAACGCGCCCAGCCCCTCCCGGTATGCGCCCGACCCCTTCACGTGCCCGCCCCCAGTCTGCACGCTCGCAACCCTCTAGTCGACGTGTCAGCCACGTAGTTGCCTTCGTGGCAGTCGGTAAATTGATTAACCTCTAGTCTTGGTCAAACCAGCGTTGACCCTTATCAGATAGACAACAGCCTCTATCGGACGGACGGTAACTACCGGACGGACAGACGCCGGAACAACCTTGGTCCGAGGACCTTGAAAGATTTTGGACCCGATTTCCCGCAAGGATTCCGCCAATGGGTTGGAGGCCTACCTTGGCTGTAACCATATCCTGACCGGGATTTTGTCATCGTAGTGTTAGGGAAGGATTAGTAAGCACCAGCTATCCAACGGTGTTCCCTTCAGCTGTGAGGAAGTGCGCTATCATGTTTTGTATTTGGGCGTGTCTTAAATCTTTATTCTTTTCTAGCTTTGGTTTGTGTGCACCAAAGTAAATCTAACGTGAATGCACTCCATTAGCTAATGAATGAGTCGCGTTTGTGTTGCTCGAAGTGTTGTGGAAAAGAGAGGTTATAGATCCGGTTTTCCTTAGGATGTTGCGAATGGGTTGGGGTTCTTGGGTTGTGAGTACAAGGTCATTAACCGTAACCGGATCCGGATTCATGAGGAGAGTTGTTGTTGTAGTATTCAAAGGCTTGGTGGGTATTTCTTGCGTGATTGGCTGTCCGGCGGCATTCCCTATAGTTGAGACGAAGTCCGCATTACCCTCATGCTTATATTTGTGTTTTCTTGAGGAGTTGGTTGGGTTGATAAAGTGGATTCTTTCGCCACTCTAATATAGGAGAGGAGAGTTTTGAGCACCGTCCCTCTTCCAATAGGACGTGTCCTCCAATAGCTAGCACCATGAGGCTAAACTAGAGCTAAATTATAGTCACTTGTTGGACGGATATTCCCGGATCCAGAACCATAAACGGAAACAGGAAAAAATAATGACTTTCCGGTTAACTGGAAGACGTGGTTAACCGGATGGGTCCGATAAAGTAAGACAAACAATAGGAACCATATTATAGAGAAGTAATTACCGGGTTATTTCCAGCTAGCCAACTTCACGAGAATCCCAGGAACAATACTTGAGTTACTACTTGGGGTGTTTTTGTCATTAGAACCGCTCAAGGGAATGCACTCACAACAATCGTATTACAAAACCACGAGTGACGGCACCCTCGTTGCCCCACCAAAAACATTGGCATAGCTCAACGCGTAGAAATCTCTACATGCCAGGACTTCTGCAAGGTGAGCCTCCTTGAGTTCTCCATAATATACTAATAGAGCTCCATCCAGACATCCAAACAAGGCCCTCCAAACCATGTATAGGTTGAAGCTGGAGTTACGGGACTTCTGGAGTTCACACCACACGGTGAACTCCTTCTTAAAGACATCGACTTTGATGGTGCCCGTGGCACCCAAATATCTTTGTATCCCACGCTCTCCACCTCCATATGGTGAAGCCATGTCTTCCCAATCAAAATATGATTGATTTGGCTTCTTTGGTGGGATTTGTGCACCGCAACCCTCCAATTTTCAACAAATTCCTTCTCTTCCATTAAAGGTGGCGGAACCGTGTCTTCTACCTTCTTGGGTTGTCTTTAGACCTCTTCTGTAGACCGATCTCGTCCGCCAACACCTACCGCAAAAGGGGTATTCTTCCTAATAAACTTGGGCCCCTTCCACCTCTCCAAGTTGCCCACCAGCACATTTGATTAAAGAAGTGCCACGCCTCATGCATGCCCTTTATCTCTAAAGCATAGACGGTCTCCGGCACCTCCTAGTCCAACAATTCCATATTGAAGATGTTCCACACGCTACTAGCACGCTCTTGCCACTTACACTTCCCACTGTCACGTAGTGTGAAACAGAAAGCCCTCACTTTCAAACTCAGTGAATATGAAGGAGAAAGTGGGCAAGCAATTTCTCCGGCGGAAATCTTCCACCTCCATGGCATACCGTGACCACCGTTGTTTAAGACAATTGCCTTCTCCTCCACCGCAAGATCCACAGCTTCTACTTGCCCTTGAGCACGGCAAAGAGGTGATGGTACATCCTCTTTGACCTGAAATGGCCAAATTTTGCGTACACCGCCCAGTGAGGTCCAATGTTTCACGGACTCCTAACTAATGCCATCAATCGATAAAGTCTCAGTAGCAACCGTTGCTCAAACTCCACCATTTCTCCACTACCAATGCCAATGCCGCATTCCCTTCGTACGCAACGGATCTAGGCCAAACGACTCTAGGTGGAATCTTGGCAGAATTAATGATAAATGGGGTAAAGTCAACGGGTTTTCATCTAGCTACCCAATATGGGGCCGCTCTCCTCCACTCCCTTTTGGCTTTATCTTCAACTTTCATCCATCCTCTCCTAAGTATGCTTGAGGTTTTGCAACAACAAATTAGCACTACAACATGGCTTCTAAAACATCCAAACGTAAGAATTTTAGAGTTTTAAGTGTCAAATATCCACTAAGAATACACTTATATCTAAGTGGTGATCTATTTCAAGTAATAAATAAGTCAAAAGCACTCACAAATCACAATATGTCGAGTCCATGTCACTCTTCAAGAGTGGAAGCATGATATCAATGAAACTAATGATGGGCAACATGCACACACCCTCACCTCATTACGTGGGAGACTCAACTTGAGAAAGATGAGTCTCTCTCAACTAGATGCGGAGGTCATTTGGGTTTCAAGTCCCAAATGAGGTGTCAAAAGACACCACCATTGACCTAATTGTCACGCGGCTCTAATCCTAACCCTAACCACTTATTAGGGCTAAGTTCTACGTCTTTTGTAACTCCACAACTCCCTAGGTGATTCCTAATCAGAAACCACCTACACAATGCCTCCATGCGTCGATCTTGACATGAAGAACAAAGTCTAATTTATTCATTTTATTCATTTTAGATGATTTTGGATCATGGAAGATTTGGTAACTTTCTTCTATTGAGAATTTTATTCTATTCATGTGACATCCTCTTCTCAATTTACACCATGTCCAAGAGCCATTGATATAAGAGATTGGCTCTGGGATGAGAAGCCTTTAACCCCTAAAGGACCAAGGCAATTTTTCCTCAAAAACACTCCAAAACTGCCATTTTCAGCACATTCAACACAAAATGATACAAAATCATTTTTTTGAAAATTTCACCATAGGATCTTGTAGTAGACTTGTATGAGAGTGTGTGGTAAACATTTTAATAAGTTTGACCGCACGGATTGAAAGATAATAGCCTTTAAAGTGCGACATAATCTCTTTTTCAGGTCATACTATACACCTTCAACAAACTTCGACCACCTTCTATGGCAACTTTTTGCACTACGGGCCATGAATTTATTGTGTTAACTTGAAAAGGATCATGTTAGGCACATGTGCACCAAATTTTAGAAGTAGAAGAGGTGTACAAGATGTCCTAAAAAATCCTGCAATGCAACTATGTGCCAAGAATCAACAATACACTTTATATTTTGCACATATCATATCCTTCTCAAATATTTGAAATTCACAAATCCGTACGGTAGATGCAAAGATCTCAATTTCCTTTCCTAGAGGACATTTTTTTTCTTTTAAATGGACAAAAACTCGAATTTCTATTGAATTTACAAGTTATTGAAGTTTAGTGACAGTATTTGTGATATGTCACACTAAAATGCTGCACTATTTGAATATGTAAGTGAAAATAAATCGTAACTTTTGAACCGTAAGACATTTTTCTACGAAATTTGTGTCTACGCAAAGCTAATCAATAGTTGTCCATTCAATAAAAAATCTCATAAAATAATGCCTAGAATTGAGAACGTGGTACCTTACCCAAACTCAAAATGTCCCCCAAGGGGACATTGGTCCTTTAGGGGTTAAAATCAAAGGAAATCACATAAAGCCATTTTTCAAATGAAGAAAAAAAAAATCCTTTTCATTCAAAATTATGAGTATGGATATATTTGTTAAATTGTTGAATTCATTATTGCAAGTGTATTGCATGGCTCAAACTAAGAGAAATCACAGGAATAGTGCTCTTTATCTTACATTAACCCTTTAGCACCTACGTGGATCACGAGAGTCAGAGACAATCTACAAGTACAGTAGATTAGGCAAAACATCATCTACATAGTGGTTATATTTCAGCACAAAAATCTACGATTCCACTTCATGGAAATCATAGTAGTTTGTTGATGCCTTCATAGATTTGAGATTAGAATGATCCATTGGAAAGCTAATGACGAGCTCAAAATGTATTCAGAGTACGCAAGGGACAATAGACTATTGTAGAAAGATATACAAGAGAAAGAGCACAAAAAACGACACATGACCGAGCCTCTTAGGCACGAAAGAGTTAAACATCAACCAATTGGCTTAAATCCACAGTACAAAAGGTGCAAAAAAAAGGATAAGTATTAATTCGCAGAAAGGAATTAAAATGATAAACATGTGAAATCCCGCTGAATCTGGCTTCATCATGCTATGCACTTAATCCAATATGATGAAACGTGATCAAATTGAATTTCACACATTTTGCACATGCATGAAAACACATATAAATTGTATGCACTCTTGTGTGATATAATAACTTCCTTGCATCTAGATCATGTGAAAGTTCCCAAGTTGCTCTAAGTAGCTACAGTCATGACAAATTCCTGTTGCCCACATCACAGAAAGCCTGTGATGCCAGCAATGGACAATGAAAGCTTATCTCCCCTTCCCATTCCACATGCACTATGCTGTAGCACCATAGCCAGATCCTCATCGTCTGGATTATTAACCAATTTATATCTTTTCATATTGATAATGTTCTTTAACCCCTAAGGTACCAAGTGTCCAAAAAGGGCTTTTTGAAAGTTCGGTCAAGTTCCTATGGTGTCAATTTCCAACATTCTTCTTTGAAATTTTTACTATTGAAAGACATTACCAAGACCTTAATGGGAAAACAATTTTTTCCTAAATTGGACATTTGATGAAAAAGTTATAGGGTTTTTAATTTTAAATGGGGAGGGCGGGCACCTCGGGCACCTCCAAAAACTTTTGATAGGACACTCTATTGAAAGTGAGATTTTTAGTACTCGCAAGTAATATTATTTCCCTTCATGTTGTCAAAAAAAAGTTCTTGTCTTTAGTGAAAAATAGCATACCAACCCAAGTCAAACATTTTCACACATTGTCACTCATTGTCGGGCAAAGTACCAAAAAAACTTCTTCTTTTCCACATAAAACCTAGAGATCTTCATATTTTTCACTTTTTATTTTTTCCACATCAATATGTAATGTAAACCTTCTTATTAACCATTCGGATTATCAATCAAATACATATTAAGTTCAAAAAAATTAAAGTGTGAATTATCAAATTTCGAGCCTCCACTCCTTGCACACTTGTTTTGAATATGCTACACCCTGTCTCTACCTCTAAAAATTGGTGTGTAAGGAGCTAACATCATGCTTAACAAGATGGTAATAGATTTAGACCTTTTGTAGTGAAATTTTTTGACACCAAGTGAAGTCAAAGTCTGCTGATCCACTAAACGCAGGGAAGAAAATGAACCATTTGCTTGACTTCAAACACTATAATCTTTTAATCCGTGCGGTCAAAGTTTATGAAATTTTGTACATGTATTACTTAATAAGCCTTTATTGAGATCCTACGGTCAGAACTAAAAATCAAAGTTTTTGTTACCTTCTTTATTCGTTGTACTAGAATCCATTTAGTTTGAAGTGTTTTTGGTGTAAAACTGTCACGGTACCTTAGGGTTAACCCCTAAAGGCCCGTAACAATTTCACACCAAAAACACTTCAAAATTGTCAATTCTGGTGCAATGAGTATGGGAGGAAACAAAAAATTATATTTGTAGTTTCGACCGTATGATCTCAATTAATACTTACAAAGTAACATCCTCACAAAATTTCATAAACTTTGAGTGCACAAATTGAAAGATTACAGTGTTTGAAGTCAAGCAAATGATTCATTTTCTTCCTTGCGTTGAGTGGATGAGGAGACTTTGACTTCACTTAACGTCAAAACTTTTGCACTACACAAGGTCTAAATCTTATACCATTGTGTTAAGCGTGATGTAAGTTCTCTATACACCAATTTTTAGAGGTGAAAAGGGGGTGTAGCATATTCAAATCAAGTGTGCAAGGAGTGGAGGTTGAAAAATTTCCGGTGCACATTTTAATTTTTTGTGAACTTGATATGTTTAAGAACAATAATCCAAACGGTCAATAAGATGGTTTCCACCACATATTGTTGATGATAAAATAAAAAGTGAAAAATATGAAGATCTCTAGGTTTTACGTAGAAAAGGTGAAGTTTTTTTCCCCGCTTGCCCAAAATGTGTAAAAATGTTTGACTTGGGTTAAAATGATTTTTTACACCAAAGACAAGAACCTTTTTTTGACATTTTCAAAGAAGGTAATATTCTCTATGTGTATGAAAAATCTCAATGTATATAGAAAGTTCTAGCAAAATTTTGGAGCCTCCCACAGTCCCCATTTCTAGCTTTGAGTGGTACTAACTTTCAAACCATGAATCCAAAAATAATAATAAAAACACTTGCATGAAGCTCTTATTAGGGACAATTGAGTATTGAAATCTTTTTAAAAATAGATTTGTTTTCAAATTTTAGGAACTTGCCCAAAATCAAAATCATCCCTCCAAGGGACACTTGGTCCTTTAGGGGTTAACCAAAATTCATCGACAATGATCTCAAAGGGCTTTCCAACAGAAAATTTTAAACAAAAAGATTTCATTCTAAATCCTATTCATTTACAAATTTTATAAATACATGGTCAATTTTTAGAACTATATTGGAATGAACTTGCTATGGTACTACAGGACATACATAAACAAATTCCATAACCAAGGGTCGGATTTGGCACTACAGTACCAATTATATAATTATATTTTAAACAAAAATGTTGAATAGAATGAGTATTCTTTTTTTTACTGAGTAAAAAAGTTATTTGAAAAAAATAATTTCCAGCAAATTTTAACAGCTATTTTTTTAATTTTTTGATTTTTTTTGCCAAATCAGTCCCTTGGGTATGGTACATTTCAACATGAATTGATTTTCTAGATTGCTTGGATTCTATAGATTGCAATTCCCTGAAGGACCCAGACTACCGGTATGCTTCACCCAAATCATTACAAAACTGCCTCTCGGAGGATTGTTCCACATCCATGCGCAATTGAAATTACAGCAGAATCTTGTGGACATATGACATTGTACAGTACAAATGAGTAATCCATGGTTGAGTTGTGGGAATGAATAATTGAAAGCAAAGTTTAAAAAAAAATTCTTAATAGGACTCATGGTCAGCTTGAGATGGAATTTTAAAATGATCAGTTACGTAGTAATTTATCATGTGGAATGTAACATACAAGTATGGCCAAGTGAATTCCCGAACTAAGTTAGTGGTAATAATTGCAATGGAATGGAGTCGATCACCCTTCACTTGAGCAAGTTTTATGACAATTGGAAGTTACTTTACAAGTTATTTACTACCCACTCATAAGATCTGTTTGTTTTTTTGTATATGTTGTTTTCTCTCCTTTTTCACATGCAAATTATTGTTCCATCCTTCCCAGGCTCATGATTTTCATGTGAGTGGGAGAGTTATCATCATAGGCTCAAAACAAGAGTTACATAGTGATTTCATCCGGAACTATTATAGCATGTATAATAGGTCTCCAATATTTAAAAAAAAAATTGCCGCCACTTGCCAATATTGGAACATTTTTGTGGGTAAAAAAAATATCAAAATAAATGAATAAAAATTCATGATTACTGTTTTTACAAATGTCCATCACAAGTGTGGCATCCATGTGTTACAATTACTATTGCAACCTGGAGAATTTATAAACTTTTAAATTAGTGCATTTTTTCATAACCCATGAATGTTCCTCTCCGTCAGATTGTGAGAAAATAATTTCACTCCTTTGAAAATAAGGGAATTCAACAAATTTATAGAGACTCGGTTACAGGAAGTGGAATTTGTTGTTGCTAGTTGTGGTGAATTTTCTAGTTGTTAGATTTGCATTTCCACTAAATTCTCTAGAGTCCACCCAAAATCAATGTCAACAAGAGACAAAGGAGTAACATCATCCTTCTTTACAACTTGCACAAAGAAAACAATGTGCCCCATGCGAAAATCTACTAAACTGCAAGACAGTTGTAAGATCACCAAACTTTAGTTGGCTTTATATCACTAGGTTATTTGAATCCCATTCATGATTCCATGCAACTTGAAGACCAAATTTTGAGGGAGCTGATCAACAGAATTTTCAGAAGCCAGCAAAAAGGGACTTGTGTCAGGATTACAAAATATTCACTGATCACTTGACGTGAAACTTAATATTTGGTTAGCGGCAGCATATGAACCAAACTCGTGTGAATTTATTCATGTATGTATTTGCATTCGACTTTGACGACTCAATTGATCACAGGAGTAGAAATTAAAGTTTTGGAGGTTGCATGCTTATATTCCTACAAATATACGGGGCTACTGCAGAAATATGACAAAAGCATCTTCTAATGTTATTGGATATCATGCGGCATGTATTGGATGTTTCTAGTAAAAAGAGCACCTTCAAATTACGAGTAACACCAATCAAAGAATGTCAGCTATGTAGCATGTCTAACCACTTGTTTACCTGTTTCCAAGGTCATTATATTTCTTATCATTTGAATAATACTAATAATATTACTAATATACTAAGTACTAACCCATTGTTCAGAAGAGGTAATATAAGTTTGGGTAAGTTAATTAAAATTGTAAAAGTAAAAGAAAAATTAAGTCCCAATCCTCCTCCTCGGAAATATCTTCCAGGTATTTTCTAGTCACCTTCCTATTTATCACATGGATATCACCCGGGTATCAATGATCTTTGTTAGCGCTTTATATCATGTAGAAAATATTATTATTTAATAATAATAATGGTATTAGATATACATATGTATAAATTTTTATCGGGGAGAGGACTTTATTTTGGGGGAAATTTTAAATTACAATTTGTTTGATGGGCACCACTTATGTTCACAGGAGAAGGTTTTCAATCCAACTAACGTACTGAATGTTATGTTCTTTCATGGACTGCAAGTAAGTAGTAAGACTAACTTGGCACAAGAAAGCATAGAATTTGAATGCAAGTTCCTACATGTAATAACCCTCATAATTCCCTTAGCTGCAACAGCCGGCAACGGCCATGATGCTTGAAATTGGCATGATTACGTACTACATTGCACTGGCATACTCGTATACATTATATCAGTCAGGCAATCAGGAAAATGAGCAGGGAATCTTACCCCATCCGATCAAATTCTCTGGTTGATGAGTGGCCTGCTTTTCCACAGCCACCACATGCCAAACATTGTGTGAATTATAACTATCATTGTTGTTCCTATGCTATGTAGGCTCTATTATTAAGTTTTATTTTCCCTTCTAATTCCGAACTCCTGTTTTTTAATATATTCTATCCACCATTTTTATTTAAGAATAATCAGTTTAAAAAATTAAATAAAAACCCGTTTTTAAAAAAAATCTAGAAATATTTCTTGATCTTGCTAAACCAACCTCAGAAGTTGGAACAAAATTGAGGATCTTAGAGTGTAAGTTTGTAGTGGTGTCTACCCTTGTAAGGTTATGCTCAATCAAGGAAACAAACAAACACTATTTTAACACCGCACTGCTACAACGAGTGGAATTTGTTTTTCTTTAAGACATGAAGGATAACATGTGGCGACAAATCTTGGTTAAATTTTATTGGCGGAAAATTCTGGTACTACAAATAGGGCTGTTTGTATTGTGGAGGGAGCTGACCGTAATGTTATGCATCGGGAACATTTTCAAACATTGGACCATGATCAAATCACTTACTAGTGATGTTGTGATGTTCTTAGAACCAAATATGGAAGAAATGAAAGATCCTTCTTGGAATGACAGAATATTAAGATGCAGAACCTTAGTGTAGATAACCTAAAAAATATTGAAGCAATTTGAAATGAGAATCTGGTGCAGTCAATCATTAAGACTTACTTTCAGTAAGTTAGTCAGGATTGCAATTTTTACATGCTACTTCCACCAAGTAAATCCTCTTTGTCTCTAGGCTTTAAATTTTGATTTTGTTTCGGCTTGTTATATTTTTAAATGCAAATTAGTAAGTCAATTTTGGTTTTTTTCCCTCCAAGTGGGAATATTAAATTGTCTAATGTCCGTAATGTCCTGCCCCTGAAACAAATAATCATGGTGATTGAGGTCCAAGATGACCCTAAACTATCAGGTGATGGTGGAGATATAAGGTAAGCCCTCCTATAACCAACGAAAGCCCATAGCCAACGCCTATAAAATTGGGGTATATCCAACCCTCTTCCATCCCATTACTATCAACTCAGCTCCAAATGGAGGTTTGCTATTAGTCAAGACCCTTACTTTCGGTCGTTGGTTATGGGGGGTACCTACTGCTGGCCACCCACTAAACATGGCTGCACGGTTTGAAAATTCATAACTAATTCATTTTTCATCAAAAAAAATATGAAATCACTTGGGTTGGACTTGCAATTCTAGTGGCTATCATTGAAAAATAATAGTATAATCATCTCCTCTCTCCATATATGCACATTCCTTAACTTGTCGGTTTTAGGGGTCCCTTATACCCATACCAAATGGAGTTGAAAGAGTTTAAATTCCACGCTGTGAAATCTTCAGTCTTCTTGCCGGAAACCAATATTGCACCTTGTATGCGCCAACAACAATTTTTATTTATTTTTAAGTCATGGTGATTGTATCCCTAGAAGAAGGGATAAGTAGTTCTGACAAGAGGAGGAGAAGAAGAGAGCTCCTCACCTTGATAATGATGATCCCACTTTTACTGAACCTCACTCGTGCATCAGCACTGATCGTTCGCCCCCATGTTTGCCGCTGCTGCTGCTTCTGCCACAACCGAGATGATCCACATCAATGGATCCACTCTCCTCACCAACAACAACTCACACACACACACTCACATTTAATTCCACCCTAGTAAAGAGTCTACAAGTTCTCCTCTCTGCAGCAACTTCAGCCTATGGTACAAATACTAGACTTCTAGCTGTATCGTCTCTGACTGTACCCAGTTGATAGTTGTGCAAATCTAGATCTCACACTCACTCACACACACATGTTCCATGATTCCAGACTTTTTTTCCACCACTAGACTTGAGAGAGTTCACTTATTTGCTACGGTGGTAAGTTTTCCCACGGCACTTCGGTTCGTGACGTCGTGCCCACTTGGAACCACAGTACACATACAAGTGCATACACAGTTCGAACGTACTTGCACTCTAGCGAGACGGCAGGTCGTCTTCGCTTCTTTGACTCAGGCTCTAGATGCTGCTCGTGTGTTAGAACTTCCGCCCCGGATTTTGGGATGTGTGAGTGACTTGGACTAAACTTGGCTGTGTGCCCTTTGACTCGCACGGTTCTTGTGACGAACTCGAGCTGCTCGGGGAGTGTAGAAGCAGGTGTTTTGCACTGGTTTGGTCCATTGTAGGCTCCGAATTGGCGACTTGTTCGCGGCGGGAACGGGTCAAGCAGGCGGAAGCCGAACTGGACTGTTGTGGGATTTGTGTGTTTTCAGAGGCTAGTGGCCGCCGCTGGATCGTGACTCGTTCTCAACTTCATGTTGATAGGCCCTGTAGATACGAGGACATGACCCCTGAGTATGGTTTGGAAGATGGGTGAGGCCTCTGACTGCACACGATGAATTTTGCGAACACTCGATTTCTTTTGTTATGTTCGTGTTGGAGCTGGTTTCATCTGAGCTAGTGATCGAATCTGTTTAGTTTTGTTGCGCAGGTACCACGGAATGGGGTTGAATTGATCTGGGTGATTGCTCTGATGCTGCGCCGAAGATCGATTGATTGTGACTGATTGAGCTTGAGGTGTGCATTGTGAGAGTGGTTCTGTGGTGGTCTTTTATCTGTGGTGGCGTTGTGGATGGGGGGCGGTGGGAGGGAGAGGTGATCATGGCCACGGAGCAGCAGCACGCCATGAAGAGCCCCCGGCCGCTGGTCTACGATGTGGACACCGGCACGCTTCGCTTCTTCAAGACGACGCCCAGAGCTTCCCAATCCAAGTCCCCGGCTCGCTCCAGGTCGTCACCTCTCAATGCGGCCGATCAAGAGCGAACCTCAGGAGAAGTCGACGGCAAGCACAAACTCCTCGGCTGCGGAGTCGAATCAGGTACAGACGTCGAATCTTTGTACACCGAGTAGACTGCGTTCTGTTGTTTGGCATTAACCTAAACATTCTGTTGTGATTCAGGTGAGAGCAGCCCCACATGTGTGATCGAGAACTCCGCCGTGCGCAGCAACTCCAGCAGTCCGACCATGTCGAGCATTTCCAAGGCCTCGCATGACCAGGAAGGAAGAAGATCCTTCAGCGCGAGCAGCTCCGCTACCACGAAATGTGCGTCCCCGGAATCTGGATCAGTACCGGGCCACAAGGTAAGACTCGCCTACTTAAGATTCTCTCACGGAGCTGCAATCCGATTCCAGCTCGGAGCTTGATATTCCACCATGGATCCACGCAGACACCCCCGTTCAAGTCTATCCAGAGCGCGGTGGCGGACAAAACCCCAGATTCAGGCACGCACAAGACGAAGAAGATCAGCAACCAGAGTAGCAGTAGCATCATGCACAAGGCGCGGCCGGGGATCTTCAGCTTCAACGCGACCTACATGACGAGAGTGGACGGCGACTTCGACCATGGCGAAGCGCGCAGGACGACGTTCCTGGCGCCGCTCCTCAAGCCCACGCCCTCCAAGTGGGACGACGCCGAGAAGTGGGTGCTCGGAAGCGAGAGCCTGAACTCCACCCTAAGAGCCAAGTCCCGCAGCGGCCCTCTACTTGCACAGATGGTCGCATCGCAAGCCGGCATGCTCTCCATGCCCTTCCCATCGTGGAAACCCCGCCTGCAAAAACCAGACGTCGAAGATACGCCACCGGAGCCTTCACTCACTACTGCCACGAACACAGTCGCCACTGATTTTACACACTTTGCCATTGACAGCGATGGAGGTTCATCGCCGTCGTGTATGAACGGGAGTTTCATGAACCTCGGCGTGAGAAGTCTGCAGAGCTCGACTCGGGACATGGGGACTGCGATGACGCCGCCTGCGACATCCGTGGTGGGGACTCCTGTGAGGGACGTGTCGGTGGTGGGGATCATGACGGAGGAGGAGATGGTGGAGAAGACGCGGCAGGAGATTGTGGCGCTGGGGACGCAGCTCGGGAAGGCGAGTATTGCTGCGGCGTGGGCTCATGCAGCGCGAGATCATCATGAGAAAGATCACGGCGTTGGTGACGGCAAAACGGCTCAAGTTGTAACTGCTTGTGGAGATGGTGAATCCAGAGCGGATGCGTGGAACGAAGCGGAAACGGCGAAGCTCACGATCAGGTAGTACCATAATTCTCTGTTAGATCCGGATAGTTTCTGAAGCATTTCAACATCAAATTCATTCCTTTTCTCCTAATTCCTTAAGTGGCACACAACAATATCCTCCTTTTTGCTTCATTATTTTCTGTCATTTTAGCAAACCTGTTGTTTTTCACTTGTTATTTTGAGGGTGAGTGACGTTCAACACAGCAACACAAAGAAAAATGAACCTTTTCTTCAGTTTTCAGTGAGTGCAAAGAGAGGCATTTGGAGCCAAAAGCGATCGGATTGCTATTACTCTTGGATAGGCGCCTGAGATTTGACTGAGATACCCTTATGGTTTTCGATGATTCTAGTACCAGCTCAAAGAAGAAACTGCTTTTACTGTTTTATCGTAAATCTGGGTGGCTTTAGAAAGAACTCGTGTTTTATGATCATGATGATGCAACTGATATGTTGTTTTCTCCATGATTATCACAGGTTTCAGCAGGAGGAGGCCAAGATTGCAGCATGGGAGGAGCAAGAGAAGGCCAAAGCAGAAGCTGAAATGCTCCGAGCAGAGGTAAGTAACCTCACAAATTCCTCCCCTTCAGGAGTGTGTACAGTTACTCTAAAATTCAATATTTAATCGTGAGATTGTCAAAAATATATATGAAGCTGCTCCTCAAAAACGGTACAACCTTGGTTTTTATGGTACCCAGTCCTTGCTAAGTGCCAGTTTTCATTATGATGTTGTATGGAGTGGCTTCACGTGAGCTGACTGTTGGATGACAGGCGAAGGCGGAGCGTATGAAGGCACAGGCGCATGAGAAGCGAGCTAACAAAGTGGCTGCTACAATTCTCCGCGGCGAGAAACTGAGGCACGACGCCGAGACTAGGCGGACGGAAGCCACCGCCAAGGTCACCGGAAAAGCTGAGCTCATGAGATCACATGGCAAATTCACCAACCTCTTGTTCCTCTCGTTTCTTTGTAAATAGAACAACAACAAGAAGAAGAATCAAATCGCCAAATATGTGTCCACACCATATCTTCTCTCTACACTCATCCTCCCATAAATTATACCCAAATATGGCGCTGGTGGATGGAGGTGGTAAGAATTTAGTAGAGGTGAAAAGTTTAGTAGAGGGCTTGGTAATTTTAGCCCAATTGTAACTCCATGCACTCGCACCGTTAAGAGGTGTACCTATCACCATCTTAATTTAAAGGTGCAATGAGGTTGAATACAGAGGTTGGAGAGGAGATTGGAGGATGACGTGGAGACTTGAGAAGAGGCTGGAGGTTGATATGAAGGTGGAGCACAAGTGAGGTTGTCAGCCTTGGTTATAAGTTAGCCCAGATTATAGTTGGCGGCATTATAACATATCAGAGCTTTGGTACTCGATGAAAAAACCTTGCTGCATGTGTTTCCAGAAACAAATTGTGTCCAGAACAGCTGTAATATTTTGAACTGACTATGCACATTGCATGTGCTGTTGCTTTTGCATGATGTGTGTAACATGCTATAACCAGACCTATTACATGCTCATTTCAAGCAACTGTAAAATCAGAGGGCATCTCTGTACTTTTTTCCATTGCAATTGAAGTGTTTTTGTGCTTTAGAAATGGCTGGTTATTTGATTGTGAGTTTGTACCTAATGGGTGAACATGGTGGTGTTTAAATCTAAAAGTTGGGACTAGATTTGAAAAGGTGCTGCTTGTGACGACCATGATTTTCTAGAGGATGTCCCCTTTTCAGTGAGGTTGATTACATTCAAGCTGCCTTTTCAGATTCACTGTTGGTGACTAGGGGTTCTTTTTTCATGTCTAGGTCATGAAATGTTTCACATGATAACGACGTTACAAAAGAAGATGATGGCTGATATTTTATAGCTCAACTATTGTAACATTGTACTCATGAGATGGCCAGTTATAGTGTTTTATCTGGAACTCCTCTTTATAGGAATGACCATTTGCATGTGTGAAAATTAACATTAACTCTTAAATGTCAGAAGGTGCCACTGGTGGCCACAGTATTTTACATGCATGGTGTTGTACTTGAGTATGATAAGGTTCATATATTGAAATGACCTTAATAACATGAAAGATGTTACTTGAAAAGTCTTGAATCCAAAGGTGTTAATCTTGCTAAACTTTAATACAACTTTTGTATTCAATAGAGTAAAATACATGCATGTATACCGTTCCAAACTGACTTTTAAGGGTCAGATTGAGTGAGCAAATTCTAGTAACCTTAGGTTGCTAGAGATGTGCCATGGTGTGAGATTCTTGTGTGAAGCTCTTTGTTTGAGAATATAGGGGAACGGATTTTGAAGAGTTAAATTTATTTACAAAATGGCAACAATAATGGTATATTAGTCTATCACCCCTACAATAAGGAGCACAACATTTTAGAGACTTTAAGGTTTTTAATAATAAGTATTTTTCATGGAAAGAACCTAAGGTTTTAAGGAGAATAAAATGTTTAATTAATTTGGATGAAGTATGAAATTGAGATAGCCTAGTATTGAAATTGAGAACCACAAAGAATACAAGGTGGAAATGTTATTGAAATCATGATGAAGGTGGGGTAAGTTGGAGTACTTGGTGCAATGGAGCGGTTGTGATATCAATAAACAAATATGGGAACCAGCCAAGAATCTTGCAAACGCATTACAAAAGGTACAAGAGTTTCATTGACTCCATCCAAATAAGCCCAAAGCTATGCAATGGTATTTAGAATCATAAACCCTTGGAGGGCATAAGCTCCTCTTGAAACTCATTGCTGGAAAAGGAAGAAATATTATGGACAGAGTTTCTAGGCCTTCTACTATACTAGACTTCCTTTATACCAAAACTTCTTTTATTTTAGAGTTTCTTTTACTTCTCTTTAACTTTAGACTAAGGTATATATAGGAATTGAGGCAAGAAGAGTTCTTTAGTATCAACAACGCATCTTTTAGAGCTCTAGCATGCCTCTCTTGGTATTGTTTGTGTACTTTGTTGTTGTTATCATGTGTATTAGGGAGCCAAAGACGACGGCTCTCATTTTTGCATCAGGCAAAATGGTATGCACATGTGCCAAGAGTGAGCAACAGTCAAAGGTAGGTGCTAGAAAGTATGCTCATATAATTCACAAGCTTGGTTATTCAACCCAATTCAAAGATTTCAAATTCTAGAATATTATTGGATAATGTGATGTCAAAATTCTCATCAAGCTAGAAGGTTTAAGCCTATGCCCACAACCATTTTTCAAACTACAAACTAGAGTTGTCCCTAAGGTTGATTTACAAAATGAAGCAACCTATGATAGTGTTCCTTATCTTTGTTTCTAGAAAGATTGTTCTCATTGGTGCTTTAAAGGTGCGAGATGAGGTTTATGAAGCCTTCAAAATATTAATCATGTATTGTCAGAGTTTAGAAAGATGCAACAGTGAGCAAGAAGCACGGACCAGTGGTTTGAATGATTTTGATTGGTGATAGGAACCATAGTTCACACCGATTTCCCTTTCAGTGTTGCAACTCCAAGCGCAAGGATTTTCTGGCAATTGTGCCTTCGTATGTTGTGGAAGTCTGAAACTCCTACTTGGTTGCCCCTACCAAAAAAATTAGTTAAATTGTGAATTTTAGTCTTAGATAACCGGCAAAGTAGTTAGTATTACGTAGAAGTAGGTTGTATAATAATTAGTGAAAGTCGGTGAATCCTTAACTAGTTAATTAGTGTTAAAGTGGTGATAAAATCGGGCCTTAAAACTAGCAAAGTTGTGCCCGGAAAGACCTAGAAAGAATGCCCAAGAAGGATCTTCGGGACAGAAGTCTAAATCACCATTTAAGACTAAACTAACTGGTCAAAGTCTTCATCAGCTAGATAGTATACTTAATATTGTTAGTAGTAGTTGTTTAGGTTTTTATGTTATTGTTGTAGAAGTTTAAGTCTCTCTTTGGTAAAATGGGCACTTCATTTTATATGAGGAAAAAGACAAAAAAAATTTAAAAATTTAAAATTTAAAATTTTAAAAATGATCAATACCCGGGTATCAACCCGGGTGTGACCCAACATGGGTATCAACGAGGGTAAGGGCCGGGTACCCGAGCAGCGCAGCCCTTCTCTCCTCCAGCACTCCCTCGACCTCCCCTCCCAGTTCTCCCTCATTCCCCGACCCCCTCTCCAGATCACTCTTCTCTCCCGACCCCTCTTTAATTTTTCCCTGTCTCTCCCTCTCTAGGTTTTCTCTCTACCATCTCTTGTTTTCAAGGAGATTTAGTTCTTCTTGGGAGGTGAGGTTTTGAAGCAACAAGGAGGTGAAGAAGAAGGTGAAGAAGAAGAGGTAGAAGAAGTGGAAGAAGTTGGAGAAGGAGGCTTTTCAAGGAGATTGCAAGGTGGTTGCAGGAGGCTTTTGAAGAAGATTTTAAGGGTGTTGAAGGTGGTAAAGGTAGGGCGCGGAAGCTAGGGTTTTGGAGAAGAGTTGGTGGCACCTAGGATTTGAAGCATCAAACCTAGGATTTGGTGGTGGAGGAGGCTTTTTAACAACGGTGGTGGAGATTCCTAGGCGTGGAGGTGGTGCAAGGAGATTCACGGCCGCAACGAGAAGATTCAAGAGACAAGACCGCGATTACAAGGAGGTTGCGGGTGCAACAAGGAGGTGGCAAGAACTTGTGAAAAATGAGATTCTTGCCAAATATTGGGTTTTTCTTATTTGTCCAAACTTTCTTGTTTGTTAAGGGGCGTTTCACACTAAGCCCAAGGGCCGAACTCCATTGAAGACCAAACTATGCCGAGGGACCGAGTTTTGGAGTTGTAAAAAATTATTAAAATTATTTTAATGAGAAAATGTTCGGCCCGTCGGCAAGAGTTTGGGTTTCTATTCTTGTTGGACCCAAACTCTCCTCGAGGGGCCGAACTATTGGCGCCAAAATTCTCAAAAAGTGTTGCCATGTAAGCATTTTGGTGCCCTTCGGCCCTTGGTCCTTGGCCCCTAGTGTGAAGGCCCACGGGCCGATTTTCAACTCTAGGCCAATCAAATTGCTAGAATTGCTCGGCCCCTCGAGCTCGGCCCCTAGTGTGAAACCCCCCTAAGTCTCTTCTCTCTTTTCTTCTACCGGGGAGACCTCTGGTTACCTCCTCTCCAATCTAGAAAAAAGTCTACCGGTAGACTCTATCTAGACCTTCTATGTCCTAGGTCTTGGTTTCTTGCACTTGTGAGTCTACCTCCGTGCCCATCGTTTATTTTCAATTGTCTCGGCCCTGAGGCAAAAGTCTTCTATTGTGTATTCTCCATTCTCTCGTCACCTCTAGGTCTTGTCTAGTTTTCCTATCTTTTTCCCGGTCCCCCGGTCAATCAAGAAACCTTCTTCCAACTTCTTGTTTTCCCAAGTCATCTCCTTGAAGGAATCAGCTATGATGTTGTTTTATTTGTCATGTTACTAGATACATGCGATACTTACATCCACGTTAATCTAGTAAGTGTTCTGGAGAAAGAACACCGGTTGTCCGGTATACTTATGCTTTCCGGGCCGGACCCGAGATTGTGATAATTTGTGATAGGTGATTGGTGTAAATACAAGGCACATCCCGGAGTAAGTCTATCCCGGACAACATGACTCCACCGGTAACACGGACGCTTTCCAAGATTGACCCAAACAAGTGGGAAGAGATTGCGAAAGGAGAATACTTTGAGGAAGGTGGATGAGTTTTTAAACTCAATCTTCCGGTTAATCGTTCTATGGATCTACCAGGAGATAACTCCACTCTTCCGGATGGATCTTCCGGTTGAGCCCTTGTTATATGTAATGTGTTATTGTTGATTTATCCCATCGGTTGATGGAATGTTGTTAAAGTTGCTAGATTTAAATACTAGGGTGAGAGTAGTGATGTTGATGGGGCCTCATCGCGCACCCGGTCACTACTACTTTGATGATTTCTCCGGCTTTTTACTTTTGAAAGGGAATGGTTCACCGGTCCCGGACCGGTAGTCTTCCGGTTTACCGATCGACCAGTAATCGGCCGGTGATTAGGCTATCCTTGATTTTAGGATCTAGATACCATTTTGTCCTTTTGTGGATCTGGTTTTAAAGGGAAGATATTGACTTTTGTGCACTCTCTAGATGCCATTTCCACCTTTCGGGGATCTAGTTTTGGAAGGTAGCTAGTAGCCTTTGTGTACTTAAGGAGTCTTGGGTTCTTGTGTTAAGTACTCTTCTCTTTGTTTCTTTGCTTATTTCTAGAGTATTTTGTTGAGCTTATGTGAGTAGAGCTGGAGAAGGTTGAGTTCTCCCAGTGAGTCTTTGCTAGGATGTGCAAGGTTGTGGGGTGTTGAATGTTATGTGATTGAATGTGAGTAGAGGCTTCCGGAGGGTGTAGGATATCCAAATTAGATAGGTGGAGTAAGATCCGAGATCTACTTCAAACCCTTCACTGGTGGGATCGAGAAGGGTTGCCTACCGGATGGGATCCAGGAAGCCCACGGCTATTTATGATAGCCTCCCTTATGTGAGAAGTGTTTGGATTGGTAGGGAGAAGGGGTGATATCCTCCCTCTTGGTGCACAGGGAGAGATCCCGGCTAAGCCTGAGTCCGGAGTATTCTGGGGTTTCTACCCTTACAGTAGATGAGTTCCGACAATCTCCGTGGATGGTTGTCTTGTTTATGTGATTTGCTTAGCGTTACACTGTTGTGAGTCTTGTATCTTCTTTGTTTGATTTATAGGGTGTAGTTGTAGTTGAAACCCGGTTTAGCGTGTAGGTTTACCGGGACTATTTTCTGGTAGATTGTGAAGATCGATAAACTGGCTGCAACCTTTTTAACTCTTTCAAGGTGTAGGGTTAGATTGTGAATGTTGTAGCCTCTAGACTACGAGAACGGAGGGCAGTGACTTTTCGGGTTGTTGCAAGTCAACGAGTTAGTATTCATCCGGAATGCACTTAATTGTCACTAAATGCTTCCCAAAGTAAACGGCTCCGGATTCGTTCCCACAGAGACCTATTGTCCTTCTCAGAATATCCAACAAAAACTAAACTACCAATCACTCTTCATAAGTTAGCTGTTCTATTCATTCGTTTTCTACAGATCTTAATCCTTCCGGATTTCGGACTTCATATAATGGCTTCTGGAACTTGTTTCCAGACAACCGGAGGGTAGTTTGATTTATCTTTGTTCCTCCTTAGAGAGTCTTCCGGAAGGTTTAAACGACCGACCGGAAGGCCACCGATCCTATTTTGTGTAAGTGCCCGGATTCCCCACTGTCTTGTGACTTAAAGTGGCTAGACACCCACTACCCCGAGACTTAAAGTGGCTAGACACCCACTACCCCGAAACTCATAGTGGCTTGACACCCACTCTCCCTACTCCGCCAACCGGTGATTGATGGCTGCTGCTAGACCTATACTCTCACAACATCCGGATGGCCTTCCGGACACGGTCACATAGAGATACGTCTGGACTACAACGACATTCTGGTAAGTACTGTTGTGATTCTCTGGAGCAAGTGTTATAGTTTACCAAAGATGAGTCCTTCTAGACCTACACATCAGGCTTTTTCCTATCGTGGGAGTAAATTCGAGCCTCAACTGGAATCCGGGTTCACACGGATTTTTCCATACCCTAGAGGCTAGAGATTACCATGAACACCTCTGCAGTTCATCTCTTCCCCTCCTGGCTTCTTCTGGATCCTAGAAACTACTAGGAACACCTCTACAATATGCCTCCAGCTCTTCCGGGCATTCTCCCAATGCAAGTCCCAACCGGTTCTCTCTAAAGAAAACAAGATCTCACTTACTACAGAAGAACTCTTCCACAACAACACATACCACAATGGATCCGTTCCTCACGAAGACAAGATTCCATACCACAATATCTAGGAAGCAAATCTAATAGAAGGTTTGAAATGTATTCAACGTAAGAAAACAAGATGATGAGTTTTCTAAAACTCGTCTACTGAGTACTAACTAAGTTTCCTAATCATAGTCTTACCCTATCCGCAAGAAATCCGGAAAATCGTATCCTAACAGTAAATAACTTATTCCAAAAAATCCGGAATTCGAATCTCAGATCTGAAATTCCCGGGTCCGGAATCTGGACATCCAGAAATTCGATGAAGTCCGGTAATTTACAAAGTGCCTTAGTTTCTGGATTATGTAGCCGGGTGCAACTCTGAGCCCCATTGTTAATCGCTACCTGACCTAAATCACTAAGATTTTCCTAAATCTAATCCTAGATCTAATTAGGGAGGTGATCCAACATTCTTGAATCTCGGGCTTGTATGCCTAGCAGACCCTTCCGCTCTAGCTTTGACGGTCTTCTTCCTTTGGGGTGTCGAGGCTGCCGGTTGCCTCGGGGATCCGGATCCGGAAGGTGGTGCAGGTGTTCGTGCTGGGGGGACTGTTTTAGTGGTGGAGTCCACCGCAGCAGCCTCCGGTCCTCCAAAGAAGCCTTGAAAGCTCATACCTGGGCTCGGAGGGTTGATCTCTTATCGCCGGGCTAGCGGAGGCGTTGACTTCCGGCGGCCCGATGACGGAGGCGTATTTGCAGGTCGGATGGAAAAAGGCGTCTCTTCCGGACTCATCTCCGGCAGTAGCTCCATCCAATGTTTGTCCGTACCCGTGCTAAGGGTGCCAAGGGGGCTCCAGCTCATAGGTGCAGTGGAATCCGGAGTGCTTTCTACTTTTCGGAGGGCTTCGGATGGATCCCCGAGGGCCCTGCTTCATCTGGAGTGGTCATGACTCGTACCTGCAAGGACCAGTCCTCCGGTGCCTGGTGCTCCGGGTCTCTTGTCCTTATGGAGACATGTTTCCCACCAGCTCATGCATCCGGCTCCAGGTCTTTTCCATCTTCTTGGCGTGGTCGTAGAGGAACCTGATGATTTGAACCTGGTTCATCTTGTCCTCCTTCTCCAGCTGCTTGGTGAAGAGAAGACTCTGATTGACAATGTCAGCCGGAAAGGCGAGAGCTGCTTGGACCTTTGTCAAGGCACGGGCCGAGGCATTTGCCCAATCTTCGGCTTCCTTCCGCATCACCTTGGCTTCCGCCAGGGCCGTCTCCGTCGTGTCTAGCTGCTACACAAACTTGTTGTGACTCTGGATCCTCCTGCTAATCCTCTAGTGTCGGAGTCGGCGGGTGTTCTTCTTGAGCTCTCCGATTTGAGTGGGCATATCAGCCAGGGTATCAACTTCCAGCTCCTATCGGATCGTGTAGTTGTAACTTTTTCAAATTGATGTAGTTTATGCTGTTTTGGTGTGAATAGAGTCTCTAAATCCACTTGAATTAGGTTCGGTTATGTGAATACGAATCAAATAGATGTATGAAGTAGTTTTGGTAGTTAGGATGTGAAACCACCATTTTGTAACCACCTAGAACTATAAGAGAAGAAGAGGAGGACCAAGGAAACACTACACACTTAGGTTTGAGCGATCACATTTTACAGTGTTAGTCATTATCTTAGCTTGATCTACTTGATCATGTTCTAGCATCAATTAGATTCTCGTTATGACTGTATAGTGTTAGTGGTTATGTTCTGATCATATCAAATGGATTCACTATGCACATATACTATCAAATTGATGCGTGATCAACTGGATAAGTCGGATTATTGGAGTTGTCTGGTCTCACCTGTAACACATCAACTGGATTCGCTAACTTGCATACATTCTGACTACAGAAATCTACTTGATCTTAAAGTGAGGGATAAGGGAGCATGTAGAGTCATAGTTAAAGGTGTTAAGGGAGTCGAGAGTTAAAGTGATCAACTGGATGAGTGAGAGTGAGAGATTAAGTTGATAAGGTTAAGTCCAAAGGAAGTCCAGGGTTGCTTGGGAGTTTACAGCCGTGACTATCTACTGGAATTAAATAAGTTAATTGTAGAGATGACGATCCTACAATAGCTAAGACTTGAGCTTTCTATCAATTGGAGTTAAGTGTAGGTTGCTAAGTGTGAGAGTAATATACATGCTTCAAATTATAACATAGAAATACAAAGTCACCAGGAAATGTGAATGATTGATTGAATTATGTTCTAATGGAAATGTGTTTGGTCAACCATATCCACTAGATGATTTACTGAATGATCTCACCTACAAAACCATTAATCCAATTAAGAATAATCTACTTGATAGGAGGTATGCGCAACCTTCATCCAATAGAATATTATAACTATAATTAGAATTAATTGAGTCTTTGTAATTAAGAAAGATCAGGATGGTAAATTGATGTGTGAGAATCCATGAATTGTGATCAAGGCATTTGACATACATAAGGTGATCTCAATGGAGGATTGAGATCAAATTACAAGAAGTAAAGATGGAGTAAAGAGAAACGGGAAAATTGCATGAGTTAAGTATCAAAACCCTAATTTCAATTACCCAACATGGCATAATACCATTCATAATATGGACTAAGGTAAAGGAATTTACAATATTGTGACTATCAAAGTTGATTATGGATACATCAACTGGATACTAAGGTTACTATCAATTTGATTGGACTAAGAGAGTTCCCGGAATAATAATTAATTCCTTAAAGAAGTATATTTTGGGTTAATTCAATAACAAACACAATTACAACCTTCATGTGACCTTAAGCTACTTATACACTAAACGAAAAGATCCATTCCCGATAGAAGTTCCTAGAATTGAATTGCATGGAGTGTTTTTGAGGAGTTTAATGAAAGATAGATTTTCCATACTAGAGATCTTGTCGAGGATGTTCACGTGATCCACGTCCATCTGGCAAATGAGAGCAGCGCGCCATGCCACGTGCTGGATGAGCTCCAGAAGATCCGGTCCGGTGTGCCCTATGAGTGTCGGTGGTTCTACGACCGGCACCCGCCCTTCTCTACGAAATGGCCCGGGGATCTCGTGTGCTCCTTGCATACTCATTGGCTCGCTCGATGCGGCTGGTTCGGGTGCTGACTCCCTCTGCGCCAATCAGCTCCTTTTCCGAGGCTGGAGAACTGGTTAGAGCGTTGGGATTTCCCCCACCTCCATGCCTTCTTCGTCAGATGCGGGCTCTCGTCCGTCGTAGGTGTGGATGCTGAGCACTTCTTCATACTCATCTTGCTCCTCCGGCGTAAGGACGACGTGACGTGCATACAAGTGAGTGAGTTAAGGGGGTAGGGGGGTTCCAGACTTCTACACCTTCTGGAGACCTTTCACCATCCAGGTGACCATGTTGCTCATAAGCGACGCCCAATCTACTGAGATTTTTTCCCTCATCGATCCCAAGATTGTGGCTGCCCATTTATAAACCACCCGTTTTGGCTTCTCCGGGTGGAAGATGGGATTCAGAAATCTAACTACGATCTGGGCGTCTTGATGCTGTAAATCGTCGGTGTTGTATCCTTCATTTGTATCGACTGCCTTCGTTAACTCGTTGCCCAAGATCTCATCCTTCCGCTCCGCCGTCTTCGCGACTCCACTTGCAAACGCGTAGGTGCGTTGTCATTCCGGTACACCCCAACTTTCAGGATGGGTGCGGATCGTGCCGTCGTATTTGTTGCCCGGATTCTGGAGGAGCTCCACCAACAGCTTGACGTCCTTTATGCCCCATGCGACCTCGAGCAGTCTGCGGCACTCCATGAAGTCGAGGAAGTGCTCGAGGACTCCGAGCTCCTCCGGATCTGTGGGTATCACTGGTGAAACCCGCTGCACCGACGACAACATCGTAGTACCCCAGGTTGCCCGAGAAGGTTCCTCATCCGCCATGTCTACAAAAAGACGTCTTCCAAACCTCATAGTCTATCCAGTCACATCTACACGCACCGACCTCACCAAAACTCTCTCTACCGGAAACACTTCCAGACTATCACACCAAGAAGACGGAAGGCAGAGAGGAGAAAGAGAGAGAGATAGAGAGAGAGAGAGCAAAGAAGTGGAGGACAACAAAAATAGACTCACGTTCTTATACCCCTGACGGCGTACGGATGACAGTTGGGTGCTGTCGCAATCATGATGGCGTTTCCGAATTCTGGATTACTCCCGGTTCCAGATTCTTCCGGAGAGTTCCGATCGTGACGATTTTACCGGATCCGGTCGTATCCGGACCTCCGGATTTAGCATTCTGTTAGAGCTTTTAAGGAACTTGCCTGCCCCCTATATGTTTTATTTCCTGATTCTACTTTCCTACTGTGTTATTCCTCCTTTCTAACGTTCTAGTGCTATTTTTTTTGTTTTTGTCGGATTTTGAGGTTAACTTCCGGAACCTTGTGGGAACGGATTCCCACACGGGCACTGTAAAAACTTGCTGGAAAACTACTCTGACGCTTAACAAAGTTTAAACTAGACACTTGTGGTTACTTGTTACCGGTTGCTAAGGTACCAGGGAAGCCATCCTCCAGGATGTGTGAGGTATTGAATGTGAAGTGTTGTTAAGATTTAAAGAGTTTGATGCACGATAAAAATCCCTGGTTAGGTGGGCTCGCTTAAGGTTAATTTCGGTTAACTTTGAGAATTACAAACCACTACACTACGACACTATGCGTCAAAGGATTATCATATAGAGACCCTCTACCACATAAAAATGGACCTTACTATCCATTTTATCAAATTCAATTATTGTAATGACAAATTTTTCCCAGAAACTCAAAAACAACTAAAAATTAACCAACCTCTCCGAGAACTATATGAAACCCGTGAAAACCTCTAAAGATACACATCAGACTTTACAAATCATCTCTCGAAATTTGTGCCATGTGGCTCTAGTTGGTCCTTGGTTCCTGGTTATTGGTTACTGATTATTTATTACATAGTGTCTACCTTCAAGAGGGGGGTGTAGTTCCATACTACTTAACCTTTGTCCATTGGACATGGATTTAGTGGTGGAACAAACAAACACTTTATTCACTCCAGCCCCCTTCAGGGACCGGAGTTCTTCTTCTTCCAAATATGCGGATATTATACACTATTTTAGTACAAATACATTTCTTTTTAAATACATGGATATACAAAAACAATGATTAGTCCATAAAACACAATCTTATTTCATCATATCTCACATGTTATACAAAGAAGCCAAAGATTGGTGACCACAAAAACGACACTCCAATATGGATATTGGTGGCCTACACTATTTTTTGATATTGCCGAATATACTAAAAAGTGTGACTCTTGCCAAAGAGTGGAAAAACCTACTACCTCAAAAGCCATGCCCTTAAATCCAATATTAGCCCAAGTATCATTTGAAAAATGGGATATACATTTAGTGGGCCTAATTGAACCTCCAAGGTCGAATGGTCAAAAACATTATATTTTAGTGGCTAGTGATTATGTGACTAAATGAGCAAAAGCCTCGGCAAACAAAAGAGATGATGCCTCTATTGTTGCTCAATTTATTTATGAATATTACTACACCTTTTGGTTGCCCCAAAGAACTTGTCAATGATAGAGGTGCTTATTATTTTAATGAGACTATTGAATTACTAACCACTAAATAACTCACTATGCATAGAAAATTTGCACCTTATCACCCTTGTGCTAATGGGCAAACCAAAAAAACAAATGGGGTTTTATGTTAAATTATTAACAAAACTATCCAAGGTGCAAGTGTCAGTTGGGATGCTAGACTTTTTAAGCCTTATGGACGTATGGTTGTGCTAATAAGGTCACCACTAAGTGTACACCTTTACAACTTGTTTATGGCCAAAAGGCTATTCTACCTATCAAATTATATGTTCCCTCTTTAAGAGTGGCAATTGCCAAATGTATGGGAGATGTAGAATCTTTGAACCAAAGAGTGTTCATGCTTGAAAAATTAGATGAGACATGTGCTCAAGCCTATTTGAACATGGTTGTTGTTCAAAATCAAAGAAAAACATGTTGTAGTAAGTACTATCCAAAGAATTAATAGATAATGATCTAGTTTTGCTCTATGGTAGTCATATTCAAAAATTTCCTGGAAATTTTAAATTGCAATGGTTAAGTCCATATAATGTTTTAAAATCCTACCCAAGTGGCTTAGTGGAATTACAAAATTTTGCGAGCAATGTTCATGCCACATATTATAATCGATATCATCTCAAATATTATTAAACTTCGAGGGTAAGTTACAAAATTCAGAGAGGATAGGGTAGCTTATTTTTGTAGGAAATTATTTCAATTTTTGATAGAAATATGAATAGATAAGAATTCAAATGTTTTAGAAAATAGCATAAATTAATCAGTAAATTTATTAAACTGTGTACAATTAATCTTGAGAAATTAATTAAAGGATGTGAATAAGAAATATGATGAGTACTCATCATCATCACTACTGTAGATATTAATAAGAAATAGTGAGATGATTGTTAGTAAGAGACAATTAGTTGAATCAATGCAGCTACCAAATCAAGACACCACGGAAAGAGACCAAAGTTAATTATTTCAGCATCAATTACTAAACAAGCAATCACAAAGTCGTTAATGACAATTAGTCTTGGTTGCATACACCAACACAAGTAGTCTCAACAGAGAGGTTGCATGAATGATCAATTGTGAGCAAAGCTTAGTGCATTGTGTATGAATGAGCGTAGTCATTAATGAGTGATCTTAATGCATAGTAAATTGTAAGGCAATTGGTTCAAAGAATTTATGTGAGAATGATTGGAGAAACTTTTAGTGGAGATTATTGGTTGCTTGAGTTGGGAGGAGCAATGAAGTAAGAAGGACAAACATGTGGCAAATTCTCTTGGAGTATGACGATACCTTATTTATCTTTGTTGTGTTGGAGTGAATGTCCAACGACAATCTGTCATGTCCAAGTTTGTGGAGTTGTAAAAGAAAAAGAATGGTTTAATAGATGTTTTAGGTTTCTTGTTAGGTATAACTCTCGCAATGTATTGACAAATGATCTAAAGAATGAATGTGAGAGACGGTAAAATTAAAGAAGGTTGATACTGAAGTAGACCATTACTAAGGGGCGAGGTTTAGTTTTTTTGTTATTGTGAACTATAGCAAAACTTGTTGTTTTGTGCCAAAAACTCTGATTGTCAATAAAGAAAGTTTGTACTAAAAAGGTCACTAGCCATGTAGCAAAACTTGTTGTTTTGTGCCAAAAAGTCCAATTGTCAATAAGAAAGTTTGTACTAAAAAGGTCACTAGTCATTATTGGATTAGAAACACAGGTTCTGGAGGTGGTGCAAAGCAAGAAAAATGAGTTGAGCTTTGAGTAAAGTAGATAAATTATTAAGAGAAACCAAATCAATTTTGAGGTGAGAGGTGCTATCTAAAGATGTCATGGATTTAAGACAACAATGTCAAGTTTATAGAATAGATGTAAGCCAAAGATGATAAGAAGCAATTTACTATTTATCTTAATACTGAACACTAAAAAAACTACGCATAGTAAAGTGCCTTAATAGATCAATTGTCTTCCAAAGTGATAAAAACCATGTCTAAGTGAGGTTCATAATTTAAAACCTTTTGTGTTGAAGATTAAGACAAGTAATCAAAACATTTGAAGGTGAATTTTTTTTATTCTTTTAAGTGTAAGAAACAATGCACATGTATGTGCGTTGTATCAACCAACTCATTGTTGTTTGTATTTTGACAATTTGTCTAAGAAATCTCTTAGAGAACAAATAACAGTTTGTGTAGAACTTGTTGAAGCTAAGTAACAAAGCCTTGAAAACTGTAAAATCCAAACTCTCAAACAACCAAGATTCACTCTTATTCTAAGTTCATTCTCCCGGGATGGTTTAGCGTTCAATGTTAAGTAGTTATGCTCTAACTATGCATTAAAAGATGTCTTCTTATAAAATTACTTCAGGTTTTGCACTTATTTTAGGAATTTAAGTCTTTGAATACATCACTCTTTAGCACTTATTTCCCAAGGATCTAAGTGCCTACAAAGAGCCTTGCTCTTTAATAACTGTGAATGTGCTTGGTTAGACTCCTAGACCTAACCATCCTTGGCTAATGGATCTATCCATTGCACTCATTGCTTGTTCCTTAATTAATCCTTTTATAAATCACGAGTTTACCTCGTGCAACAAGCTCCACTTCTCACATACGTCCAATGGATCATGTACTCATTACAAGTGTTAGTCTCAAACAATACACAAGTTCAATTAAGTCGTAATTAATTATATTCATGGTTGAGACTTAAGTCTATTTAGCCAATCAATTTTTAACACATTAATGTAAGCAGTGACCTACACTTTTACATTTAAATACCTTAAATTATGTCTCATAGACTTAAGCTTTTTCATTTATGCTTAAGCTCTTATTCAATGTGGATTTAATTTACCGAGTTATCCATGCATAAGATAAACTATTTATGATGTAAGATTCTTAAGTTTCCACACTAATATGAAATATTTTATTAATTACTTGTGCATTCCGCTTTCTAATGCATTAAGTTAATTAATCATACATTGATTCTCATGAATTTTACACACTTATGATTATCTTGTAAACTCACACAAGGGTTGCTTTGATCTAGTTAGGGTCTTTCCCTAACTTAATCTATGAAGAACAAATATGTAATGCATTTATGCATAGGACTTTTATCCACACCTAAGACCAAATGCATACAATTACATTTATAAAACACAATTTATTCTATGATGTTCCAATATAATTGCAATTATACATATGACTCAAGTCACATACAAGACTTAACACATGCAAATACAATAATAAATAAATATATATTAATATGTAAATACTCTTACAACATTAAGAGTCATCAACTAGCTTTTTCTCCTAAAGCTAAGGCTCACTCCAATCTTCCTTGTGGTCATGGCAAGTAATGCTTACAAAAGTAGTTATTTATGCTACCTATTTTCTAAAAGGTGCACCTCTTAGCAAGAGGTTTTTCCCATTTCCTAACCAATAGGCTTCTTCTGATTTAATTCCCATATTTCTTCATGAAAAGGTGTATCTCTACCAAAGGGTGTGAATTAAACCCTTTTCTCAATATTATTCTATTTTAGATATAAATAGGTACTTTTGATCAATTAGCTACTTAGTGTGAACATTTCCAAGAATTATCTAATTCTTAATATATCTACAACCCCTTTTACACAATAAAATCGAAAAAACTATTTTAAACATTTAGGCTCTACAAGCCTAAACTAACCAAGGCAAATTAATTGGCAAATAAGAATTTCGAGACGTACAAGACAAGTTGTAAAAATGATAATAATGTGAAGCTTCCAATCAAAGATGGCAGAAGAATCCCCTTTGCAACACAAGACCCTTCTTTTTTGGAAAATTATTCCATTGGCAGTGGAAGTAGAATAGAACAAGGAGAATCTCCAAAAATTGGATTTCTAGAATTACATCAAGAAGGATTGCCATGATTGCAAGAGTTGGAACATACTGACAGTGGTTGAATTTACATAATCCTTCAGATTTGGTGAGAAATCTTTAGCAATGGTAGGAGATGTAAAAAGTTTACTGGAAGTTGTTGACTATTCCAAGTAAAGTACCAATAATCAAAGAGGAACCTTTAACCAGGGACAAATTGACAAAGTTGTTTGACCGAGACCATGCGCGACCACAAGCACACAATTGGTATATCTCCATGGTGAAGGGCAAGCCTTTTGTTTTGGCGACCTACAGCCAAATAAAGAAATAAAATATTATGTGGCGAATTGGTCTTCAGAAAAAATCTGAGGAGACTAAAAAATGAAGCTGCCAAACTGTCTGCATGGGAGCCTGATGGCGAAGGTATGGGGGACGGTGGGGCCAAGTGGGAACGATTGCTTTAGTGGAACCCGTTGCCTCGCGCACCAATTTCTGGACCTTGTATTTCCTTCTGGCCAAAGCGCGCCTGCAGTGTCTTGGCACTCGCCCACGTTTATTTCTCTTCATTTGAAGAATCGCCACGACACGCGCTGAAATCATGGCATTCATCGCCATCCCTTGTTGATGTTGCCTTGGCACTCTCGACAGAGACCACTGCCCACCAACAACCTTCTCGCCTGACCTCTCCATCTCTTCCCTACAAGGTTTGTTGAACAACTTTCGCCTCGGTTTTTCTGGAATTTCTTCTTTGTGGTTGTATCTCTGTTGCACTTTGTGCCACCTTGATGGGCCTAGGAAACTCAACAGATCTCAACATTTCAACAACTTGAATTGCATTTGTGACTTCTGAGAATCCCGAGGGTTTGTTTTTTGAATACGCAGTCCTTCATGTTTCGTATTCCGCCAACGTTGTTGCATGGAGCTCTAGGGAGGCTGTGGCGGCTGATGCTGAGGTACCTCAGTTTTGAAACTCCCCTATGTAGATCCCGATTTAAAGTCCTTTGTGATGTCTGAGGACTTGAATGATAATGTTGTCTTCACGATACTGCTAAGGACATTATCGATCTAGTTGTTTGTGGGAGTGGAAAATCCTCTGGTGCTATCAGTGAAAAATTCTTCTGTGGGTTGTTGGTGCGAGGCTAGCGCAGGGTGTTTTTTCGGCGCATCATGACGTCTTCACCATCAGAGGTTGGGGCAAAGGCTTTAAGCGCCCTCAGAGTTGCATCAGACCACATTTTGGAGGGTTGTTGTTCGTCACCGGAGTTACTAAATGCTGCAACAGCGTTGGGCGCCGGACGAAGCTCTGTTGTTGGAGCTCCAGATTGCGGACACGGCACGCTAAAGACCTCACGTGCCGCAGAAAGTCGTGAAGAGAAAAGTTCTCCCGATGGCCCCTGCGCCGATCTAGAGAAATCAGGCGGCGATGCTGATGTTGCAAGCGGGTCATTGCTAGATCATTGCAGTGGTCATCCTAGTGGAGGTGCAAGTGTTGCACGCCACTTTGGGCTTCAAGCAATTCAGCCGTGGCAATAGTAAGTCGAAACGATGATGTAGGTCATGAAATGCTATTGCTTTCATTCGCAGTCTTCATTCTCATTGTTGTCGTTCTCTACTTGCAGACCTGGGCTCTAGTGTTGGTGTTAAGATTCTTGCCGGCAAGGAAGAGGGACGATATGTTTTTGGTGCAGGATTAACGAGCGCTGCTTTTGAAAGAGGACATTTGAGTGGCACCCAATGATACGCTCAACAATGATGGTGGAGGTATGTGTGCTAGTTTGGATCCTTCAACTGCTACTGCTGAACGTCTTCTTCGTAGGGAGAATCATCGAATTCAGAGGAGGACTTTGAAGGAGGCGGCGGACAAGAGACGGACATTGCGGGAACCCGAAGAAGGTGCGAGGATAGCAGCCAAGGCAGCCGTGACGCTCAACATGTATTTCCAATCGTCCAGAAACACATTCAGTGATAGTCCGCTTCCGTGGAGTGCCCCGACATCGACACCCATTGCAGACGCCTCTACCTCTGCTTCAGCCGAAGACACAGTTGTTCTTTATGTCACCCCGCCCCGGAGCAATTCTGTTGTCCGTCTGCTTGCACTCCCGTCTCATGACAAGGAAAAACGGGCGGCAGTCACGGCGCCTGGGATTGCGGAAGTGAAGAGGAAGAAGGCCGCGCCGGACTCAATAGGCTCAACGTCTGCAGCGCCCCATCCCCTCCAGGTATGTTTTTTTTTCATTGCCAGCTTGGAGTCTTCTATGTGTACGCAATGGAGTCTTGTATGTGTCGGGTGGAAGTGTTGTATATGTCAGCTAAGAGTCATGCTTGAGCCGGATTGAGTGGAAGTTGTGTCTGAGATTTATAGTAATACTATTTGGAGTGGGAGTTGAATTGAATTTTGGTTTTTTTTCAAATGTCAATGCGATGATCTAAACTTGTGTCATTTGAACATGGTTGGCAACTTAGCGTTTTTAGGAGAAGTTGGTGTCGATCTTGTGTAGAGATACGGGACATGCATGGATGTCAGCCTGAGGTGGTTTAATTTTGTTTTTGGTTTCCTCAGAGTGGTCATGGTATTACTAGTATCATGTCAATGTGTCGATGATGTGATCAATCGGTTGGCGGCTTATTGCAAGCTACAAGTTGGTTGTTTACAAGCTCTAGTGTTGGAGATGAATGATTCACTTGGTGTTTTGTTTACCTTGGCAGGACTTGTGGCGAGGGCCTAGTCGAGAACGATGACAGTGCAATCATGAATGATGATAATGGAGCCCGAAATTTAACCTTTGTTCCAGATTACTAGAGCTGATTTTGAAGCTTTGAAGTAGACCTCGTATACAAGGCCTCCAATACAGACTCCTTCACCGAACCTGTGACTTTGGTGTAAGTGCTAGACAAATCACCGTGGATCTTGATCTGATGGAGGGCACGGGGGTTCTTTTAGCGACAACCCGAAGCGGTTGTGACAGTGGTTAGCACCATGCAGCCGATCGAGGGACTTTGATTGGAAAGCGCAACCATTGAAGGGGCGTCAGACGGAGGGCGTCAATGTCTTAGGATTGCTCCAAAAGATCCAGCAAAAGAATGATAATGGGAAAAAAGGCTGTAAAAAAGAAGAGCCTCCAGCGGAGTAGTATCACATTGCACACCTGAAAGTGGTTTATATCCTCTCGAAGTAGCTCACCGGGAAAGTGAGTGTTTTTTTGGGGGGTGACGGTGGGGACGGCTGAGTGTCGCGGGAACATGATGGGGGGCACCACGTGGTGGGACATGAGTCCTCGGATGGGTGTGTTGTTTGGGTTGGCCTGGGTTACGAGCACAGTGGGTGGTGGGGGACCATATGATAGTGGTGAGCACCTAAACCAACGATCAATATAATCGAGGCTTCATGTTGTTATCAAAAGCATGAAAGGAGTGAAGGAATAATCGGGACAGAGAGGGAGGAATCGGGTGGTCTTCCAAAAAATCCTTGCTTGACCTACACGACAACAATCCATGTCGGACGCTTCTTGTGCAATATGTGGGAGTCAAATTGAATTTTGGATTTTTTATTTAAATAAATTTAAAATAAATTTTCCATTATTTTTTCCCTTTCTCATACATCAGTCTTTTCAGAGACTGTCAATTTGGACCTGCATTTGCAAAAGATAACTTCAATTTTTAACTTGTTCTAAATATAAATTCTGATTCATTCTCTGTTGGATTGTAGGGCCTCTCTGACGATGAGCTTCAAGAGTCGTCCATCTCCGACTTTGATCAGACTCCACCAACATCCAAGCGGAAGACCCGACAATATGATAGAAACCGTCGCTACCACTGTGAGTGGGAACGCGGTTTCCATGGATAGAAGGACTTATGCAAGATGGCTACCACTTTGTGGAGTGCATCATGTGCACTCAAATTGAGGGTCGGCCCAAGCTGATGGCGGCGAAGACTGATACACTTTTCAAAAATGAGAATAACCGGAAGGTACATTCACATATCTTTGTGGTACTTTACTATAGTTCGTGGAAAACAACTCAAATATGCTTGTTGTTTGTGTGCAGGCTAAAAAAGATGATCTGGCCAAGGGGCTCAAGAAGGGAGACAACTTCCTTGCAAAGAACTGTCGCCATCAGAAAAATGATGCCCTATTTGCAAAGGAACCTCTTGAGTCAATCTTACAACAAGTAAACAACATCAATGGATCCACTTGGAAGAAGAAGATAATTCAGGTTGCAACCCTCTTGCAAGTTCTTCAGAAGGGGAGGCCCATGCAAGACTTTCAAGACATAGAGGCTTTATTCAATTACTTGGAGTTCCCTGAAATCCCGCGGATGCATTGGACCCACTATTTGGGCTGGAACACGGTAGCGTCTATGTTTGATGTGGTATGTTTGTTGGTGTCAGCTTTTGTCAATCAACAATGAATGATTTTTTTTGGAAGAAATAGCTTCTTTTATCTTTGACTTCAGGACTTTTAGTTGGGCTCATGACAATAATTTGCAAGTCTTTCAGCTTAGGTCTTTGAGTTGGGCTGCCATGAATGTAATTTGCAACAGTTTTTTTTTGTGGACACAAAAGCTCTATATGTTCTCCAATGTGTTGTCAATGTGTTTGCAGTTGCAAGGACACATCAAGGACAAGGTTAGCACTGCTAACTTCGTCGCCCTTAGTTGCGATGAAGTTACTCTAAATGATACCACCTCATGGATGTCAATTCATGCATATCTGATGCATAATTGGCAACGTTTGCCCTTGTTGTTGAAAGTCCACAAAGTTGTGGATGGGACGAGGGTAGATGACCTTCTTGTTGTCCTTGTTAGCGTCCTTAAGGTATTTGGAGGCTTGAACACCTTAAAGGTTCAACGCAAGTTGGTTAGTTTTGGAGCGGATGGAGCAGCGGTGATGCAAGGGAAGGTTACCGGAGTCTCTACACAGCTTCGTGAAGCTCATGCGCCTTTTGCACAAGTAGTGCATTATTTTGCTCACATGTGTAACTTGGCTTTCAAGAGCCTGAGCCAACTGAAGGTGATGGAAGCCATTGAGAGAGTCCTTGCATCCACGTACTTGTACTTCAGCAAGAGCCCGAGGAGAGTTCAAGACTTCAAGGAACTCGCGGAGACAATGGAGTGTAGAGGTTTGAAGCTCTTGCGCAATGTATCCACGAGGTGGATTAGTTTGCTAGACCCTCTCCGCCGGTTAGGCTCACAGTATAGGTTGGTTTTAACCAAAATGTACCAATTGAAGGCTTCAGAGGCAGTTGCTCAAGTGCTTATATCATCATTCTCTCTCTTTATGTATTAGCAATATTGTAGTTGAGTGCATTTTCAAATTCAAGTTCAGTTGTAGTGATTTGTGTGTTCTCATATTTATTTTTTGATGAAATGGTTGATCTTAGTGTCCTTTTGGGCATGATTGCTTTAATCCTGTTGGTGGAGACCATTGATGTTCTCATTAACTTTGCCCAGAAACAGAATGTTTTCATATAGGACTTTGTAGCTGCGCTTGGCACATGTGAGCTACAGCTGTTCAAGCTGTACATTGATTCATCTACGGCGTTTGCAAGTAATGACTTCAACAATTTCAAGGCGTTGATGGAGTTGGCGCATTACAACATATTTCTTCGATGGGATGTGGACTTGAACAATCAAACTGAACGTTTGATGTGGAGGCTCCATCGCACCGAGGTGCCCGCCTTCTACAAGGGCAAATCCATTGACAGAACTATATTCTCAGAAATGGCAATGGCCATTAAAGCAGATTGCAAAGGTAACTTCTCTTTCCACTTTGAATTTTAATTTCCTTTGAGGGTTTGGTATGCATCCATTGAACTCACTTGATTTTGATGTTTGATGACTGTAGAGGCAGCAGTGCATCTCATTGAAGAGCTGCAACGTCAATTCCCGTCTGTAGATACGCTTAATGCCCTTGGCATAGTGTATCCATAGTATTGGGCGGCGCCAGATTGTTTGGACACATTTCCACAACATCTCGAGATTGTGAAGCGTTTTTTTTTTTGCGAGACCGAGGAAATCAAAAGGTGATGGGGCAGCTACTCCGAGGATTGTAGTGCCTGCACTACTAAACGGGTATGATTTTAAGTCTGAGCAAAGTCTATTCAAACTCTTCATGCGAAGTAACTTTTGACGTGCATGTGAGCCTCCATTTGACTTGAACCCACTTACAAAGATATGGCAAGTTGCCCAATCTAATGGGCCTATTGCGGGCCGATTTCCCACATACATGAAGTTTGTTGAGGTGGCAATTGTGATGGTGTTGGGGTCAGTGGAAGACGAGCGTGTCTTCAGTTCCTTGTCATTTTTTAAGTCCAAAGTGCGAAGTTCTCTAGATACTAACCTTGGCATTGTCGTTGGGATGTACTCCCAGAAGTTGTTTGATGTAGAGACTTTCCCGTACGGAAAGGCTTATGATCATTGGTACAATAGCCCGGACGGTGTCGGACGTTATGGCGGCAAGAAATAGGTCCTTATTGTGGATCATTGTTTGTGTTCAAAACTCTTTTCCTTCAGTTTTATGTCATGCACTTTATGTGCATTGAACATTGATGTTGGTTTATACATATTATGTGAAATTTTATATTTTAAAATTGTTACTTGATTTTTGTTGTTCTCTGCTTGTGCTGCAGAGAATGGCTGATGGTAGACAATGACTGATGGAAGGCCTCTGCAGCTGCTCTGGAGTGACTGCAAGCCTTCCATGTATGCCTTTTATCTTTTTTTTCTTTTTTTTCCTTCTCATTTCTCCTTCATTGTATTTTGTGGTTGTGCACAAGATGATGTATGGATGCTGCAACTGTTTGGGAGGTGTTGAAGGTTTGAGTTCACTTCAAGTATGGTTTTTTTTCCTCATTTCTCCATCACTGTAATTTGATAGAGGTGCACAAACTTGTCTATGTATGTTGTAGCCCCTTGGCAAGAGTTGTTGGTTTTAGTTCATTACATGTACGCTTTTTTTTCTTTTATTTGGGTCACCTTTGAAATGGCTGTGGAGGTGGGGTGCTAGACTGGCATGAGTACTGCTGTTGCATGATTGTGATTTTGGAAGGATTCAAAAGCCTTTCTATATGCCACTTTGAAGCCAAATTGATTTGTCCATGTTTTTTCTTTCTTCATAACCACTTGGCCTTTTTTTCCCAACTGAATCGCCTCTTCACAGATCACAAAGTTGTTGCAAGAGCCAATTTGCACCATGCTTGAGTTTATAAATAGCCAAATGGATATTTCTAATTTTCTAAAAAATTGCCATTATATTCATTCCCATTTCCTTAGAAGGGGCCAATTTGCCTTTTTCTTTCCCTTCCTAGGCCAAATGTTTTTCCCTTCATCAGAGCAGTGGATGCCAAAATTGCTACAGTCCTACAAGTGTCGCACCCATTATCGCTATCAGGTCTAAACAAAAACAAAAGGCCTCGTGAAGGGTACATTGGTAAGTGGTTGGAATATATTATTCAACAATTCCTCATTGATTTGCAAAGATCGATGAGGGATGAGGATGTTGCCATGGCGTAAGGAGCCTGGCATGGCAAGCAATACAATTGGATTGGGAAGCTATTGAAAGCCATGCAAAGAGAGATACTGATAAAGAGAATTTGTGGCCCAATGAGTTTACTAACGTTAGGTTACCTTAGTATGCTTTGTGAAGAACACATGGTGGCTTCTAACACTATCTCAAGTCACTCACTGCCTCTAATAGTGCAAGATCTAGGAGCTTCAACAAGTGGTCTTAAGTAGCAAACTCAAGGTGTAGAGATACCGGCCAAACCAACGACTGCAATAATAGAACAAGGTACAAATTATTTACGAGCAGAGCTAGATTGTAAGTCAAAGGAGAGGTTTATGACAACTTGTCTTGCCCTCATTCTCCCATTCAACACAGTGAAAGTAGCTCGAGGGCGAAGAAGCGCCCGAAGCATTTGATTATTATCAATCTAGAAGAAAAACAAGACAAATTGTCAAATTAAGAAGAAGAGGACAATTCATCAATGCACAAGGAAAGTTCATTAAGAGGATGAGGATGAGTCTCCAGTGGAGAGGATTGAGTATCATCACGTGAAGATCCAAATAAAGGATCATGAGATAACTTGTCTTACTTTGAAGTTGGATCAGAATGCTCGAGCAGAGCATTAGAGGCAAGGGACACGTAAGGTCCCCAAACAGTGCAACTTTGAGAGCAAGGGAAGGCTTGCTTAGTTGCTATGGCTACATCAAAAACGCAAGAGGAGCAACTAATATTGCAAAGTACTATTCTCTAGAAAACTTTTAGTACTTTACAAGTAGGAGGTGACCATGCTCCAGAGCAAGCCAAAGAAATTGAGCAATACAAGTTTTGGGCCGACTTTTATGATGAGTTGCAAAGAACATTTGACTAACAAGAGTGCAAATTCATTGGAATAGGGCAAGTTCATTGGGGTGGTGCAGCTAATGCAAGATACTAAAGATGGAGTGGCTATTCATTCAAAAGACAAGATAAAGCATCCGAAGTAGATACGGGACTTACAATGCCAATTGACAAGTCGTTTGGAAATCTCAACGCTAGTGGCAAGTGATAAGATTGGTGGTTGTAGCTTCACCTCCTTAGAGTTGGATACAACGAAGGAAGACCTTTGAGAGATGACAATCTGCAACGACAAATTGTAATGTACATACAAGTTTATAGGATGGGGATCCAGATTGCAAGACTAAAGAGCAAAATGTGGGAGCTAGGAGCAATGATATCCCCCCTCCTTTTCTTTGTACATGACCTATGAGTTGCAGAGAGAGCTCCTCTTGGTAATGGTTAACCATGAACAAGGAGCTAGCTTGGACCTTAGGAAATTCCTAGAGGTATGGAATATTGCAGTTAGCGTGGAGAAGGAAAACTTATTGGCAGAGATAGTCGCTTCTTGCGATCTATTGGTGGAGGATATTTAGTAAGTACTAATTGTTATGAGCGGTATTGGAACAAGTGCCTTGTATTTTATATTGATTTGGAGCTACAAATTGAAAGGAAGCGACAACTCAATCATGGGTGACAACCGACTAGGCTAGAATGAAAAATTTGTCACAAGATAGGGCCAAAATCTTGAGCATCTTCTTGCTGCCTAGTGCCAACTTGGCTTTGATTTTGATTTTGGATGATGGAATTTGATTGTTGACTTCTTCAATATTACAATACTCTTGAATTTGAGAATCCCACCTTACGCTTTTATTAGAAGAAGTATATTTGTCATTACTACATACTTGTGACATGTATATCAAATCGGACAAATATACTTATTTTTAGAGGCTCATGAGGTAAAATACTTTGAAAATTTTGGGACACATTTATACCATAATATGTACATATATGTGATAAAAAAAACTCTAGATCCAAAAATTAAATTAACCTTTATTGGTAAAAATAGGCTATTTTTCACAACTCCTAAATTAGAGATAGATGTTGGTATTTTCTCCAAATTCACATCCAACCTTCTACACCATACAAAATTCTATCTTGACACATAAACAATTCCTTAAATTTTTATTTTTCCATTATTTTCTTCAGAAACAAGTTTTTGGTACCTTGATTCAACATATATACCACACAATATATATGGTATATTTTCAACCTTTGTAGTATGCAATATACTCTATCTTGGATTTGAGTTGGGCCACCTTCAGAACCACATGTGTTCAATCAACACAGAGTCTAAAAAATCAACATTTTGTCCAAGATATCTTATGTTCACCTAACATTTTATTGGCGATGATTTCTTCAGATTTTTCAATGGACGGTTGACATTCAACAACAATTTTACAAAGGACTCCAAAACAAATATACTATGAAGTATATTTTTTTGCCCAAAAGTGAGTAACCTTAGTGTACTTCTACCCTCGTGCTATAACAGTAATGAGACCAATTGACAAGATATGGTATGAGAACCAACATTAGCAAGTTACCAAAAAGGATCTGCGTCCAAAGGATTATAAGACTTGGTTGACAGGGTCTATTACGTAAGATTCAAGACCAATAGGATGCTAAGGGGAGCACTAAGACATTGTGTGTTGGAACAAGAAAGTTGGGCCATAAGAGGAGAATTGTCAGCTAACCACGACGAACAAGATGATCAGTCGTTTGCAGTAGGCGGCTCAAGCTTTGAGGACAAATAGTCTTCTCCAATTGATGCTTCAAAGCACAACGACTTTCAACTATGCGCCCATACCATACTAGTCGGTGATTGCCCAAGGACTAACAGTTGACCCTCCAATGGTTGGGTCAATGCTTAACCCCTAAAGGACCACGACCTATTTCGCTCAAAAACCAGTCCAAAACTGCCACTGTCAAAAATGGACATGAAAATCACATTTTAAAGTGAATTTTAGATTTCAACCGTAAGATCTTAAAATAGACTTCCATATAAACATGCCATCAAATTTTGGTTGTAATCCACCGGACGGATTGATAGATTATAGTGTTTAAAGTCAAAACAATGGTTCATTTTCATCCCTACGTTGAGTAGATCAGCTGACTTTGACTTCATTTTGTATCAAATTTTTGCATTGTACAAGGTCTAAATCTTTTACCATTGTCTTAAGCATGATGTTGTTTCCCAACACACCAATTTTTAGAGGTAAAAAAGGGGTGTAGCATATTCAAATCAAGTGTGCAAGGAGTTGGAGGTTCAAAAATTGCCATTTCACGTTTTATTTTTTTGTGATCTACGTATGTATTTAAATGATAATCTAAACAGTCAATAGGAAGGTTTTCACCACATATTGTTGTTGAAAAAATAAAAAGTGAAAAATATGAAGATCTCTGGGTTTTATGTAGAAAAGATGAAGTTTTTTTCCCTATTGCCCGACAATGTGTGAAAATGTTTGACTTGGAATAAAATGCCTTTTTACACTAAAGACAAGATTTTTTTGGAAATTTTCTAAATAAGGAAATATTCTTTATGTGTGTGAAAAATCTCAATGTCAATAGAAACTTTTGTCAAAAAAATTGGAGGTGCCCGAAGTCCCACTTTTAGCTTTTAGTGGTACTAACTTTCAAACCACAAATCCAAAAAAAAATTTAAAAATATCTCCATGAAGCTCTTATCAGATCCTATCTTGAAAAAGAAAATCAATTAAAAAGGACTTTTTTCGAATTGTAGGTACATGCCCAAAATACAAAATGACCCCGGGGGACGTTTGGTCCTTTAGGGGTTAAGACAAGATACCTTGGACAGGTTGTTTGACACAATCAAGTTTATGAACTCAAGTTTATTGCTTGTTGGAAGGCAATTGAATGGATCTTGGAAAATTACGACTTGACAATCGTCAATATTGTTTCCGTAGACATAGCATATTGAGAGATTTCCAAGGATTGGAATTCCAAGCTTCTCTCTACAAATGGAATCTAGGTTTGTAAATGCCCAAGGCGCTGCAAGTAGGATCCCTAAGCGACTATCAATCCTATTTAGTACAGTTGGTCTAGGATCGATGGAAGTTTCAAGTCCTGGCATGAGCCCGCCCACTCATAAAGGGTTTTTCACAAGATGCACAAGTTGCAATTAAAAACAGTTCTAACTTGAGTTTGGAGATCATGGAGCTTTGTAATTGATCTAATAGAGTTTTCATAAAGGTCACCAAAATACACTGGATAGTCACCCCAAATCTTAGGATCTTCTGTTAGTAATTGGGACCATATGGACATGGTGACTTGGCTTGGGAAAGGTGTGGGGGAACTATTGGTCAACTCTTTGAGAACTTAGGGTATTATGGAGGAGCTTTAGCTTGCATGGGAAAGGGCCCAAGAGCGTTGATTGCCAAGCATTTCATTGGAGAGGAAAAGTAAGGGATATGAAATTTCTCATGCTCTCTTTCCTTCCGTTTTAAATCTTATACGGTCAGGCACCATATTACCCTTGGCTTGCCTCTTCCGGAAGCACTTTCAAGAAAACTCTATTAGCTACAAAGAGTAAGGAAAGAATTACAGTGTTAAAATAGAAAAGGAGGTGTATTTTAGCAAAACACTAGGAGACTTTACAAATAACTCTATTTTTGTATGTATCTTTATTTGTTTTGTATTTGTTTTTAAACACAAGAATTGATTTTAAACAACAGAAATAACACAACCCTCCACAAAAATCTCAATACTTTATTTATTTATTTAGAATGCGTCTTGAACTGATATAGATAATCATGAGGAGGGGAATCTGGGCAAAACTTGGGACTGGCTGAATAAGGGTCACGCATGATTTCAGATTAAGTTGATTACCGTTGTTTATCTAAATATAATTCAATAGAATGAAGGTGAAAATATACTGTAAAAGAATGAAGATGAAAATATACTTCGAAAAGAAGATCAAAATTCATGTGTTGAAGATTAGCAAATTGATTCATTTCCTGTACAGCACTTCCTTTCTTTCTTTTTTCTTTTTTTTTGGCATCAAACAAACTGAGTTTGATTGCAAGAAGAAAGCTCCTATACTTCCAAGTTTCAATTCTAATTGTTTTGAAAAGGAAATGTGGAGATTCATATGATATTTGATCGATGATTTACACTATGGTAACACTCACTGATACCCCTTCTTGCCAAAATGAGGTCGGCTTTGAATAAACTTCAAGATTTTGATAATTATTTGGATTATAAACATTTTGGTTGTTCCACACGTATATTTTGATCCTTTTTTAAAATTAGAAAAAAGGAAATTGTTCAAATTTGAATTTCTAACAACTCAAGAGTTAAATTTTCCAGGTTGTGTATAAATGTGACACTCATCATCTGTAAAAGCATGGCTTAGAAGGAAGCACTCATTTATGGTAGTAGTTTAGTAAAGAAAGAAAAAGTTCAACTTGGAAATAAGATGAAATTAGTATGACTTAGTGCAACCCATGGAAGATGGGGCAGCTCATTCGAGAGCATTAGATTTACCACCTGACTTTAGAAAGCTACCTTTGGAAAATCATACTTACCTTGGCTATTATAATGTTACCAATGTTTTTATTGGTTTAGGTTCACAAGACAAAAATTTATGGTGACGCAGATGTAAAAAATGCTTGAATAGCTTACCAAACCCCTTGAAGGTGCAGGCTGTCGCATTTTTCAGAATTTGATTCCCGGATCATTGATCACAACCAACTGTCCAAAGTAGGCCTTTTTAATTTTTTAATTTTTTTGTATTTGGCTGAAGGCCGGTTCGCACTAGCACATGCGGTCGACTTGCGTTCAGCGTTAGGGTAATTTGAGAAAATATTTTCTTATTCAAAAACATTGTAGACTCTTGTCTCATACCAACTCAAGTCATTGTTGCATGCGGTTGCCGCACGCAAGCCAAGATGAGCCATAAATTTGCGTTAGTAAGTACTGTTCAAGTGGCCGCAAGTACTATTCACTTTTGGATTTTAGTTCATTAATTCTCTTAATGTTTTTTTACATGTTACCCTTCTGACGCAGATTCTTGCAGCACTTGCGGTGAACATGCGTTCTTCTACCTAGTGCGAAGGGGACTTGATCGCCACAATGGCTGCGACACTTGGGCATAAGGAGTAGTTTAGGCTTTGTAGGGTTTAGGTAGGTCAAAAATGGTTGGCCTCCATTGCAAAGGATTGGAAGCAAGTTGGCTCCGTAGGAGAAAATGTAAAAGAATTCAATGGCAATTTTCTTTCTTTGGTGGAACACCGTGTTGGTTAGTGAAGTGTTGAAACGCTGTACAATTTGGCTCCAATGACATGTTTGAGATATTAGATTAGGCAACAAGGAAGAAAATTAGGCCTTGAATTGGCTACAAAACTAAACAAAACTAAACAAAAAGTAGAACCAAAATTTGGCTACACAACGATGAATAGAACCAAGAGCACTCTTAAACTTAATGGGAGAATGATCGTTCATATTCTTTAAAAAGGCGTGTCTCCTTCAAAGAACCCAACTTGCACATAAGTAATGAACGCTCGAATGTTGACACTGACTACAACAATTCCCAAAAGAGGTAAGGAAAAGAAGGGACAAAAGCTAGACCATTCATAGAAACTAACGAGTGTCGCTTGCACCCAAAACAATCCCACATATTCAAAATTCCTCCAAAATCAACACCCCATAACATGCAAAACAACCCTTTCAAAGAACAAACAATTGATTAAATGAAAGCATAACATCATCCAAGTTATAACATCTAACAAATGCACCTGCAACTTGCAAAAGCCCATTGTACAATAGGGTGACATTCAAATTGGCCGTTTAGTAGTTCCAGGGATAGTGTCCTACACTGCTGCCAACTTTGACACCCTCCCCAAAGCTAAGAAATTGTTATTTTACCATGAAAATTTGGGGACAGCATCATCTTTATGTTGAAAACATGCATACCAAATTTCAAGTCCACGAGACTTATACAAAAAAACTTATGCAAGATCTACCAACATGGGATAGCTGTGAGAAAAGTGTCACAACTGCCAACTTTGACACCCTCCCAAGAATTGAGGAAATTTTTTTTTGCCCATGAAATTTTTGGAGCAAAAACATTTTTATGTTGTTTGCATGTGTGGAAAATTTCAAGTCCAAAAGACCCATACAAAAAATAATATTCCAAATCTACCAACATGTGTAGTTTTGAGAAACAAAGGGGAAAACCATTTTACTACTTCCAACTTTGACGCCCTCCTTAGGATTGAGTTTTTGTTGATACATAATACAATTTTTGGCACAAGATCATCTCTACGCTGGTAACATGTGAGATAAATTTCAAAGCCAAAAGACATACATAAAAAAATTTATTCCATATCTATCAACATGTGTAACTATAATGAACAATTTGAAGGTCATATTGAAAATGTCAAAATATCTTTGACACCTCATGCTTTTTCATTGAACTCAATCATGTGAGTAAGCCACCAAACATAAATGCTTCTTAAAAAGATCAATAACATCTAAATGAAGAAGTGAAGAGGTGTTCCATGCAAAAGAATCCACTTGGCCATAAAGTGTGCATTAGACACATGACAAATTTATTCTTCTAAATATCTATTGAACACTATGTAAAGGGAATGGTGTGTGATTTGTGATAGACTGAATGTTGAGACAATCCTCAAAACAAAGAGTGTTGTATTGTGGGATGCATGAGTGTTGATTCACATTGGGCATACATGATGAGTGATTAAGAGCAAAACGATTTTTCATGTATGCATATGGGCTTGTGTTTTGGCGACCCTTCTCTCTCCTCTCTGCTCCAGCGCCTTGGCTCCCTTCTCTCCCCCTTGCTCTGCTCCAGCCCTGTTCTCCTTCCTCTGCCAATTGTCACGTGTCAATCCTGCAACCCCTTTTGCTCTGCTCTAGCCCCTTGGCCCCCTTCTCTCCCCCTTGCTCTGCTCTAATCCCTACTCTACTGTTGTAGCTAGCATCACGCACTCTATAAGTTTATGATGGCAATTTCAGATGAAATTCGTGCTCGCATCATAGGTTTGAGTGAGGGAGGATTTACAGGAGTTCAAATTGCAGCTACTATAGGAGTTCCTATTAGAACAGTTACAAAGTTAGTAAAAACATTTAGAGAAGATGGAACCTACAAGCGCAAACCTTGCGGTGGAAGTCACGCTAAAAAGCTTAGTGATAGAGATGTTCGTAGTATTGTGCATTACTCAAAAATTCATCGTTGCTCTTCACTCTCAGAGATTACCAATGCATGTCCTACTCAAGTGTGTAGATGTACTATTCAAAGGGTCTTACATAAAAATGACATTTTTAGTCGAATTGCAGTCAAAAAACCTTTTTTGACACCTCGTCACATGTCTCAACGATTAGCTTTTGCTCAAAAGTACCGTGGATGGAGTGCAAAAGAGTGGGAGTGTGTTGTTTGGACAGATGAATCTACTTTTGAAATTGGAAAAAATTCTCGGCAAATTCATGTTTGGAGAAGTGCATACGAGCATTATTCATCAAGTTGTCTAGCTCCTACTTTTAAAAGTGGAAGGACTTCTTTAATGATTTGGGGTGCATTTGCCGGAGGACAAAAGTTTGAACTTGTCTTTATGCCTAAAGGTCAACGTTCTGCTAAGGATTTTATAGAAGTGGTTTACGATGCCAAATTGGTTCATTTCATGGGTCAAATTCCACAAGAAGTGCTTATGGAAGATGGGGCACCCGTCCATAGGAGCAAAATATGTGAAGAATGGAGACAAAGCCACCTTCTCGAAAAGCTCAACTGGCCTGCAAACTCTCCCGATCTCAATCCAATCGAGAACGTTTGGAGGATGTTAAAAGATGTTGTACAACATGGCAAACAATGCCCTAGAAGCTTAGATGTGATGAAGGTAGTTCTTGAAAGAGAGTGGAAGTTAGTCAATGGTACAAAGCTCCTTCAACTATGTCATTCTATGCCCTCTAGGTTACTAGCAGTGATTGACGCTAATGGAGGACATACACGTTGGTAGATATGGAATAACTTTTTTGTGTACATCTTTTGGCTTTGAAATTTATCTCACATGTTACCAGCGTAGAGATGATCTTGTGCCAAAAATTTCACTATGTATCAACAAAAACTCAATCCTAAGGAGGGCGTCAAAGTTGGAAGTAGTAAAATGGTTTTCCCCTTTGTTTCTCAAAACTACACATGTTGGTAGATTTGGAATATTATTTTTTGTATGGGTCTTTTGGACTTGAAATTTTCCACACATGCAAACAACATAAAAATGTTTTTGCTCCAAGAATTTCATGGGCAAAAAAAAATTTCCTCAATTCTTGGGAGGGTGTCAAAGTTGGCAGCTGTGACACTTTCCTCACAGCTATCCCATGTTGGTAGATCTTGCATAAGTTTTTTTGTATAAGTCTCCTGGACTTGAAATTTGGTATGCATGTCTTCAACATGAAGATGATGCTGTCCCAAAATTTTCATGGTAAAATAACAATTTCTCAGCTTTGGAGAGGGTGTCAAAGTTGGCAGCAGTGTAGAACACTATCCCTGGAACTACTAAACGGCCAATTTGAATGTCACCCTATTGTACAAACAAGTTAGTAATTTAGAAATTGACATAAAATTAAAGACATTAAGCCAAATTGTAGCATGCCAAATCAACCACTACCTAGTGCCTACCATCACTTGCAACAGAAATAGTAAACCACAAAAATCATCTACAAATCAAAGCACATAAGAATTCAAAGAATGCCCCCAATTTCAAAGTCAATATTGAAGGCATATAAGTTGTATAACAAAAGAGTGAAGGCAACAAACCTTCAACGAAAGCAAGCTTGCACCATAAAAACCTAATTCTCACAACCATAACGGCTCCTATCCGGGGTTCGGTACCACTAGTCAAACACTGCGTCGTACAGGAAGTTTTGGAAGCCATGCAATTTTTGCGAATACATTCCGACCACGATGCCAAGGTTTCTATCTAGGAAACTCCATACTCTAGTCTTCAAAAAGGAGAAGGAGCAGAAGACACGCTCATCTTCCACCTACCCCAACACCATGACTACAACAATTTCTGCCAACTTCATGTAGGTAGGAAAACGGCCTGCTAGAGGCCCGTTGGCTTAGGCAATCCGCCATATCTTTGTGAGCACGTTCAATCAAATAGGGGCTTACAGGCGAGGCGGAAGGTATTGCTCATGAAGAGCTTGAAGAGGCTTTGCTCCACGTCAAGGTCGAACCCGTTCAATAGAGCGGGTACAATGACCTTCAGAGTTGCCCCTTCACCACCTTTAAATTCTTTACCCTTACAGAAGAATTGTTTGATGATTTCAAGATGCATGGCAAAAGTGTCAAGGCAGTCATCGGCAGCCTAATACTATGGATATACAATGCCGAAGGCATTGAGTGTATCCACACTAGGAAAGCGGCATCGCAAATCGCCAGCAAGCTTTGATGTTGCCCCTACACAGAACACAATGTACAACCATGTGAGTTGAAAATTGATCAACAATAGATTCAAGGAAACTCAAAATTGTAAGCGGTAAGAATTAATACCTTTACAATCAACTTTAATAGAAGCCCCCATTGGTGAAAAAGTTGCTCTGTCAATGGTCTTGCCATTGTTGAGTGCATAAACCTCTACACGGTCTAATTTCCACATTAAACGCTCAATTTGTGTATTTAGGTCAATATCCCATCGGAGAAAGATGTTATAGTAGGCGAGTTCCATCAACGCCCTAAAGTTCGAGAACTCGTCCATAGAAAATGTTGTAGATGTGTCGATATAGTACCTAAAGAGTTGGGCCTCACAAGCACTTAGAGCCACAACATAGTCTTGAATGTACACGTTCTGTTTTTGAGCAAATGAGATCAAAACATCATTTCTTTCAATCATTGGGATAGTGGCGACCATCCAGGCCATCCCCAAGAGGATGCTCGAGCCAACCATATCCACAAAGCAAGCCTGCAAAGTTCAAGTAATAGCCAGAAGCTAAATCAGTAGAGCAAGACTAATCAATAGAAGCTAAATCAGTAGGGGCACACGTGTAGTTGCCTCAAACTCCTTTGACTGGTACATTTTTTTTTAAAACCGCATAATACTGCGAAACCGATCGGCGGAGGGGATGAAGCAAGCTGATCCATCTTGACTGAACGTTTTGCAGCAACTTCAAACCACGACAGTTCATCGTCTCCGCCAACTCTTTAAAATCAAGTGCTCTCCTTGGACTTTTACTACAATATAGATAAGTAAAAGCTAATAGCCTCTCAATGCCTTCCATAACCTTAAACTGGTTTAGCCTTTGGAAGGCCAAATTGCACCTGTGTGCAAAACAATGCACGGATTGTGCAAAAGGCGCATGTTGAGTCCGAATCTAGGTAGATACTCTAGAAACCTTGCCTTGCTTCACTACTGCGCCGTCGGCCCCAAAGCTCACCAAGCGGCGCTGAATGTCCCAAAATCCTAAACCGCCATGTTCCTTGAAGACCCCAACCAACACGACAACAAGGTCATTGACCTTCCTCCTGTCCACAACGTTGTTGGACTTTAGCACCAATGGGATGCGTAGCCGATTTTGCACAACATAAGCATGGATTGAGATCCAAAAGGTTGTGTTTATGGCTGTAACTTCATCGCAACTTAGGGCCACAAAACTAGACGACATTACCTTCAAATTCATGTGGTCTTTCAATTGCAAATCATTAACACAACATGAGGAAAGTCATAAACATGATGTCGACAATAACCTCACCTAAATTACACATCCAGAAACACAACAAACTTGGCTCACAACGCACCCACGAGCACCCGCAGCCCATCTTCTAGTAGCCCCACTTCATCTCAGAAATTCCACCTCCACAAAGCCACAGTCCAAGCCCCTACATAGCCCAGCAAGCAGAAAACACCACCAACATGGCAAACACTTACAAACCTGGCATCCATATGGATACACTTGAATCAAAGAGACCTGATCCAACATGTAAAGTTTGCAAATCTAAGTTGGAAGAAAGTATGTAACACAACATTATAAAGAGAAATGTGGCAAATACACCATGTCATATATAGAAGCCGTGATGCACCAACCTGAGGAGTCAATCCAATGCATTCTCCGGAAGTCAGGGAAGCCCAAATAATCATACAAGGCTTCACGTTGCTCATACTCTAGCATTGGTCTCCCGTTCTGCAGAATTTGAAAGATCGTCGCAAATTGCACTTTCTTATTTTGACGCATGACTCCATTCATGTGATTCACCTATTGTAGAACTGTCTTCGACTGGCGTTTTGCAAAAAAGACAGAATTCTTTTGATGCCGACAATTTTTCGCAAGAAAGGTGTCACCTTTCTTTACTCCCTTGGACAAATCATCCTTTTGAGCATGTACAAGGCACCAACAACATGAGAAAATATAGTCGACTTCCTCCAAACGAAATGGAAAAATAGAACTTTATAGCAACTTATCTTGCGATGCCTTTCATGCTTGGTGACAGTGTCCGTCTTCGCTGCTAGCAGCTTTGGCCATTCGTCGATCATGGAGAAAATTATGCACCTCACAAAATGTACACCTCCTTCAACAACCCCCTCCACCCACGAAAACCGTGCCGACCATTCACAATAGTAACGGCGGTTCCAGTCGTACTGCCGCCTCTGCCGCTTGCGTGCTAAAGGAACATGTTCAAAGTCACCGTTACTAGACTCGTTGCCCTTATCCTCGGAAATAACCTATAATAAAACACAATAGAGAAAGTTGGTTCCATCTTCACTCTAAACGTGAGCATCATGCTCAGCACTTAACAACATTCATGCGCTTACAGCTGCTGGCCAACATCATAACAACACATATTGTGGTTTGGCAATTTGCAAATTACAATGGAGTTGCATAAGAAACTACAAAACATAATCCACTAAATCCCAAACCCCTGAAATCAACACCAACCTGGACCAAGAAAGAATTGATTCCACTCGCTAATCTACAACTTTCCACTTTTCTCCTAGGCTAACCTCTCACAGGAAAAGGTCTACACAAGTGGTCGCATCATTCCAATCTTAATTTAACTTTCTAAGAAAAATTAAGGGAAAACTAATCGTTCACATCAAAAATTGACCTTGAGAACGAAGACAGCAAGTATAGGGTCTATGAGAGATATATATTGCTATTCACACTATGAGAGATATACCATGCATATTCTTTCCAATAGCAAAGATATTAATGAACTTACAGCCATAGACACAACCTCTTGAATCAAACAGTCTCGCATTCAAACACAATGACGAATCACAAGCACAACAGAAGGGAACTAAAAGCACAAGCACAACACATGGACAACACAAACACATTCACAGACATTTAGATATTCACACATTCACATAAAAGTAGAAATTATTTTACAAATTCGGGGGTGCATGCACAAGTATAAGCGTGAACATACCTCAATCAGAGGCTGTACCACGGACGTCGAGCCTCCTGAAGAGGCTGCCACCTTCTTCCTCTTCACCATTGCAGGCACAGAAAGCAGGGGCCGCATCCCCTTTCCGCTCAACCGATCTCGCACAAGTCGCACCGCATGATTGCTACGCGGCGGGGTTACTCTTAGCACATTGTATCATCATTTGATACAGTTGCCTCCAGCTCCGTGGCCCTATCCACGCCCATCCAAGAAACTAGTCGGTTGCTCAATGTGTTTCTTGACGATTGGAAGTACATGTTGAGTGTGACACCGGCTTTGGTCCGTCTTGATAGTATGCTCAGGAAGATACATTTGCCTTCTCTTGTCAGCGGCCTCCTTCAACAACCGCTTATGGATTCTTCTTTTTTCCTTGCCGAGAAAGTTTTCATGCTCTGCGTTGGACTTGATAATGGTTGCAACATCAACGTTGCTTTTGCGTCCTCCTCCCTCGGCTTCGTCACCGTCACTCACGACATAAACGGCGCCCACGTCTCCATCGCCATCAGGTGCATCGCTCAAGACATTCGCAACGCCCAAGACTCTCCTTCCATCAACTACGCAACTGAAAGCATTGGAGACAACCAACATCTACTTTGCTCTGCACCAGCGGCAATCACAGCCTGCCTTGGTGCAAATTCGCCTACAACCATGTCTGAAGAAACATCGATGGCTTCCATAGCTCGCACTGCTCGATCGTCGCCGCCTTTCGGGGCCTTACGTGGATCACCTTCATGTTATTCAAGTGAGCATCCTCGATAGACACCCCCGCATTTTGCCGATGGCCAATCTTCAACGTCCACGTGCTCTGTTGATTCATGATGCAAATCGTCACTCCCTGGTAGCTTTGTCTGAATTGACATGTCTCCCTTAGCGCGAATAAGATTGGGAAACATAGCGCATTCCATGTTTGAGCAGCCTCCCATGACGCATGCGCATGAGTGAGAAGTCCAGTCCCGCAGAAACAAGAATCAATGACTCTTAGAAAGGAAGATTAGAATCGAGCGCATGAAAATTGTAAGCACGATTCTACACAATCTACGCGAAAGCAACCTAAAACAAATGCGCGAAAGCAATGTCTTTGGACGTGAATTGACGCATATCTAGAGAGTGGAGTATAATCTTTGATACAGCGAAAGCAACCTAAAACAAACGCTTAAATTCAGACACGCGTGGATTGTATAGAAGCGTACAACCTAAAACAAATGGACAGATTCAGACACATCAAAAGCAACGTCGTAGCATCTATACGGCACATATCTATAGAGTGGAGTATGGATTCTGAATAACCTCTTGAAGCGCCGCCTGCAAGTTGCCGAGCATTCAGTCTTCCACGACGCCAAGATCTCCATTGTACAGTTTCCCATATCCACCAAGATCTCCATTGTACAGTTTCCCATATCCACCAAAATTAAACCTCACACTCGAGATTTCCACAAGCAACAAATGCAATAGATTCTGGATTGAAAACGATCAGTAGAGCGGCCGGCAGTTCATGAAGGTGGCAAACGCTAAAAGCGAGAAACAAACATCTAAGAGAGAAACCCCAGGCAAAAGCAGCTGACGGAACTTTGCAAGGTGCAGAGAGGGAGGTCAAGCGACAAGTGGGATGAAGACTGCACGCTCTGGCTCGATCGCCAGGACAACCATACCAAGGTCAAGCAATTATCAAACCTAGATCCAGCGCAAGAGGTGGCGATTTGCCATACTAATGAGAGGGGAAGTAAACGAGTGTCTGATGGTGAATGGCGCTCTCGGGCGCTGAGATGTAGACTTCCTGGAAAAGACCGTAAAGAGGCGATGGCTGGCGATGTTGCACCGCTGCCAGTTAGTTATTGTTGGCCCAACCTGAAACCATGCATTGCCATCAAGCACCCGTCACATGTTCCATCCCTAGCATGCGGCTATGAATTTAAAAACTCCCCTTCATTTAACAAAGGCCCACTCGCCACGTCATTTTCTTTTTGGCTTTTAGGCCACACGTCGCCAAAAGTTAAAAAAGCGTTGGTCCAAAGTACCAACACTCTTCCACGTGTGCACAAGAAATACATTGGTGTAAACACAATAAGTTAATAGAGTTTTCCTGAAAGTCACCAAAATACACTGGATAGGTACCTAGAATCTTAGGGTCTTATGTTAGTAACCGGGACGACATGCACATGGTGTCTTGGCTTGGGAAAGGTTTGGGGAACTATTGGTCAATCCTATGAGAACTCAGGGTACTATGGGGGAACTTTAGCTTGCATGGGGTAGGGCCCAAGAACATTGATTGCAAAGCATTTCATTGGTGCAGAAAAAGGCAATATGAAATTTCCTCATGCTCTCTTTCTTTCCCTTTATACATCTCATATTGTCTTGCACCATATTCCTCCTGACTTGCCCCTTCCGGAAGCACTTTCAGGAAAACTCTAATGTACAGTCCCCTTCAATAAGGTTACGTACTTTTTGCATTCCTAGGGATAGTAACTTTTAGTGCGGCCAACTTTGACACCCTCTTGAGGTCTAGAAAATTGTTATTTTACCATGAAATTTTTGGCACAAGATCATTTCTATGTTGACAACATGTGTGCCAAATTTCAAGGCCAGAAGATAAATATAGAAAAAGATATTCCAAATTTACCAACATGTGTAGTTGTAAGCCATTCACTACTGCCAATTTTGACACCCTCCTGAGGGCTGAAAATTTGATATTTTACCATGAAATTTTTATCACAAGATCACCTCTATGCTGATAACATGTGTGTTAAATTTCAAAGCCATGTGATGAATACGATAATAGATACACAAGATTGTTTCTCATAGTTTCACATGTTGGTAGATTTTGAATATGGGTTTTTTTATTCATCTTCTGGCCTTGAAATTTGGCACACATGTTATAAACATAGAGGTGATCATGTGTTAAAAATTTCAAAGTAAAATAACAATCTTTCAAACCTAGGGAAGGTGCCAAAGTTGAAATGGTACCCTTGGTTGTTTCTCACAATTAGCACGTTGGTAGATTTTGATTTTTTTCTTTTCTATCGTGGATATTTTAGACTTGAAATTAAGCACACATATAATCAACATAGAGATGGTCTCATGTCTAAAATCTCATGGGAAAAAATATCAAATTCAATCCATGGGAGGGTGTCAAATTTGGCAAGAGTGAAATGTTTCTCACAACTACACATGTTGGTAGATTTCAAAAAACTTTTGCTATGTAGGTATTCTAGCCTTAAAACTTGGTACACATGTATTCAATATATACATGGTTTCATGCCAAAAATTTCATGTGCAAAAACAAAAGATCTAATCCTTGGGAGTGTGTCAAAGTTGGCGAGGAGTGAAATGTTTCTTACAACTACACTCACAACTACACATGTTGCTAGATTTTAAATATGTTTCTTAGTGTGGATGTTTTGGACTTTAAACATGTAATAAACACAGAGAAGGTCCCATGCCAAAAATTACATGGGCAAAAACAAAAAATTCAATCCTTGGGAGGGTGTCAAAGTTCGTAGCTATGAAACTTTTCTTAGTGCTACCCATGTTGGTAGATCTTGAATATCTTTTTCTTTATTCGACTTCCGACCTTGAAATTTTGCACACGTGTTGTCAACATAGAAATGATCTTGTGCCAAAAATTTCATGGTAAAATAACAATTTCTCACCCTCAAGAGGGTGTCAAAGTTGGTAGCACTGAAAGTTACTATCCCTAGGAATGCAAAAAGTACGTAACCTTATTGAAGGGGACTGTACAATCCCAGAATCACACAACTGTACAGATCCAAAATTTCCCTGCCCAAGTTCCAGTCAACTCTCTGAAAGACACAAATTCGGGACAAATTGATAAACTCACCAACAGTTGGTCCATACATTCTCACCCTTTAATTTGACTCAACCATGTGTGCATGCCTTAAATTTGGATCTTGTCACAGTACACCACCACAGTTACAGTCACTGTTGCATCATGACTGGACAAAAATACACCATGTCCAAAAACATATGATGGTTTGAGCTGACAGCCAATTCTGCCGCTTTAATTCAGCTGGGCCCAAATTAGGAGAACCCTAAGCATGAAGATGGGAACAGCGGAAGGGAACATGAGCACCCACGGGAACGTGAAGGTGCTAAATGAGAGAGGCACCTTACTTTTGTCATCTCCCTCCAGTACTTTTTTCTTGCTTTTTAAAAAAGTTTTTCCCTCCACCTTCTCCCCAGCAACTTTTTTGAGGAGCCTATGACCGTGGAGGAGTTTGGGGAGTGTGAACGAATCTTTTTGTTAATACTTTTTTTTAATTTAAATTTTGTTTTCAACCCCTCAAGAACCAAGGCATTTTAGAGGAGTCTCTACTCCATTCATTGAATTGTCAAGATGAACGTTTAAGGAATGTAACTATGGTATCATCTTCTAAACTCACATGAGATGACGTGGTAAAATTTTGTGATTCTTGACTGTATAGATTGAAAGATAATTGCACTCAAAGTGAACATTTACTAGCCAATTTAACATTTTGTACAGATTAGTATTTATAGGAAAAATTGAATGATATTCATTTTACATCCTTTTAACAATTGGAATTTCCTTACACTATATCGAAGTCCTAGTTGACCATTATCTAAAATTGTACAACAAACCTCTCCATTATTTCATTAAAAAAACTCAATTATGTTATCTAAAGTGGCAAGTTGAAGTACTACTAGCGGAGTTAGTTTAAATTGATCATTTATCACATCATGGGAACAAATTGATTATATTTATGATGATTTTTAGATGATCCATATGGACTACATGCAATTTTGATATTGTATTATCAAATAGAAATGACCAAATTATGAACAATATCAATTTATAACTCAACTTCTATATTAGATAAAACCTTACAATAGTGTCTTTTTATTAAAGTAGTGTTATAATTATTCATTACTAAATTTATAAGTTATGTTTATTTATATACAAGTGTAGATCATTGTCATCATTGCACAAGACAAGGGCAATCCCCACTAGAATATACATGTACTTGGATATCACTTAACATAATATTGTTGGGACAAGGTATCATGCCCAGGTTTTAGCTTTCGAAGATATCACTTGTTTTTTAATTATATAATGAGGTTTTAATAACATATATAATTGATAAAAAATGTTTTCAAACTAAAACTTCATACGACATCAGTAATGATTATTAATGATATCACACAAATTTTGCAACAGATAAAGCCTCACGGTTGTATTGTTCTTGTTTTTAATCTTTTAAGGACCATGGCATCTTAGAGGAATCTTTACTATTAAGATGAACGTTTAGAGAATGTAACCAATGCATCTTCTTCCAAACTTATATGAGAGGACGTGGTTAAATCTTGTGAATCTTGACCGTACAGATTGAAAGATAATTGCTATCAAAGTGAAAAAATTTGCCCTCCAAACTGACAATTGGTCTTTTAGGGGCTAATACAAGTTAAAAGTAGTTTTAGCTAACTTTTAGGAGGTAGGAAGAGAGGTCATGTTCTATTGTGAATCTTTGTAGCTTTTTTTTCCTTTGTGTTGATTATAAGGGTTTATAGCCTTTTTGGTGGGGATTTTTGTTATTTCGAATGATAATAGAGATCAAAGTGCATGGTATCTTTGTCTTACTTTACAAACAACTATGTTGTAAGTAGGAGTCAAAATTTGTCAAACCATGGAACAAATGTTTATTTAACTTCTAAGAGATCATTTGCTTGACATTGAGGAACTTTTGACATTTTGGACAAATTTGTATGATGTCTATGTTAATCATGTACTTTAAATTATTTAATGAAGATGCCGCATAATGGCGTTAAGAAAGTATATCTTCTTCAAAGTTGTATCTCTAGAAAATCATTTGTTTTATTTAAGTAGAGTTTAGATGAATCCATGTAGCCTTAAGTTTTTTTGCTACAACCTTCTAGTAACATTGAGATTTCATTACTTCTTAACTTCTATGTTGACCTCTACAAACTAGATTATTATTTGTAAGTGTGTTTGTAGAAGGAAAAATTGTTTTTGTAATGAAAAGACAACCCAAGAAAAATTTCCTAATGGGGGATCTTAGGGAGGCTAGTTCAGTCTATTGTTTGATAACTATGGTCATATGTTAAATAGGAATGTCCTTTGTGTAACAAATTGCTTAAGATGACAAATTATATAATCACGCCGGTTCCCATTGGGAACCGGCGTTCTTCTTCTTCTTCTTCTTGACAAATTATCCATATGGGTGTGTTGGTTAACCCTCGTACTTTCCCGTTAGTGCACTCTACACTCTTATAGTCAATTAGTGGTTAAACATGCATTCGTGTATGTATGGAATCCTCTCACTACATAACACAAATAGTCTTCAAATGTTCTTGGTGAGTAATACTATTTGTCCTTCTAGAATTAATGCATCATAAACAATTCCAATGTCAAGTTGAATTGCTAGTTCTTTTATTTTATTAGAATTCACAACTATGCAATCTATTATAATTTGCCATGAGTATTTTGGGAAAAGGTTTCTATCATGACTTCTCACTTCCACTCCACAATAAGATTTTACAAATGATGCTAAGAGTTGCAACAAGAATTGCAACAATTTCTTCTCTAGAAAAGTATGAAAAGGTATTATACACAAATTATGAAGATACTGTGGGTGTTATTTGAGTATGATACATAAATTCTTAAATTCCCTAACTTTATCTCTTGAAGTTTCAATATTAAGTATTCATATTTTGCTCATATGTAATACATTAAATTTTTACCAACTGTATCTACAATGGTCCGCCTCTCTGAGTAGTATAGATGATTATGCTCTTAGTAAAAATATTCATCATCTTGGGAGGATGGAGTATTTATGGAAAGATCTGCTAAGTAGTTTAACACTTTGAGCATTATATCCTATTTTTTTTCTTCAGACGTGCAACAATTTTAAAAGATCCAAAGTTGAAGATTCACATTTCACACTTTTGGATCTAATTTTTAGGATGGAGAAGTTTATGTCAGCTTTAAAGTCTTGAACAAAATTGCATATAGTAAAGTTATAAGCACGTAAAAACGTAGGAGCTATGCTTCTAAAGAAGAAATCTATACCATGTGAATTAAGTCTATTTATTCCACCACTAAGCCGTATGGAACTACTTCCACCATTTGAGGATAGACACTAGCTACCTAGCCTATTTTTAATATCTTAACCCCTAAAGGCCCAAGACATTTTAGCACCCAAACTCACTAAAACTGCCAGTTTCAATGCATTCAATACAAAATGCAATCAAACACAATTTTTACATATCTAACCATAGGATCTTGAACTAGGATTGTACAAGTATGTGTGGTAATTTCACCGGAGGGAATGAAAGATATCTTCCTTTGAAATGAGACAAAACTCTTCATAATGATAAAAAGGATCATAATATGCACATGTGCACCAAATTTTAGAAACCCTAAACCAAACACCTTCATCAAACTTTGACCATCTTCTATTGCAACTTTTTGCACTACAGTCCATGATTTTCTAATTTTAACTTAAAAAGGATCATGATATGCACATGTGCACCAAATTTTAGATTTAGAAGAGGGGTAGAAGATGTCGTTTAACAGCCTATAATGCAACTATGTGCTAAAAATTGACAATACCCTTTAAATTTTTGTATGTATCATATCCTTCTCATATTTTTGAATTTCAAAAATTTGTACGGTAGATGCAAAGATTTCCATTTCCGTTTCAAGAGAATTATTTTCTCTTTCTAGATGGACAAAAACTCAAATTTCTATTGAATTTAAAGTTAATTAAAATTTTGCTACACTAATATATGTCAGTCTAAACCGCTTCACTATTTGTATATGTTACAAAAAATAAATTGTAACTTTAGAACCATAAGTTAGATTTTTACAGAAATGATGTCTACGGGAAGTTAATAAAAAGTTGCCCGTTCTACAATTAATCTCAGAAAATCATGCCTAAATTTGAGAATGTGGTACCCTTCCAAATTCTAAATGTCCCGCGAGGGGACATTGGGCCTTTAGGGATTAAGAGACCAAACATGTTAAATTTTCCTAGAAGTCAGGCTTCCAAGAAAGGAAGAAACGGAAGGATTTATACCTATAGAACTGGGGACATTTTCCAGTGAGGTTTTATTAAATTAAACTGCCAATTTTTGATGATCTGACAAAAACATAATTCTAAGGTTCACATTTCAACCGTACAGAATGGTAGTAAACCATTACTGAAATGTATGCAAATAGTTTCAGCCCATTTGATTGCTTGAATTGAAAGATTATAACGATCAAAGTTTCAAATTGTTTTTCATCTTTATTTGATATGAGCAATAGACTTTGAGTCCTCTTGGCATAATGTTTTTGTCCTAAAAAAAACTGAGGCTCTACACTATTCATTAGTATATCTTCCTAGGTACATGCATGCAAAATTCCAGATGAATACTTTGCAAAATTCCACATGCAATATATGCAATGTAGCCTACTTTAAATGACCCTACAATATACAAATGTCTATAAAATATAGTTAAATACTAGCCAATAGCTCAAAATCTGTTGTGCACTCAATTGTTTTCTTTTTCCATATCTGAATAATGAAAGCGTACTCTGAATGTGTTGTTTATACTCACATACTATTGTCCTCCACATGTGCACTTGGTTGATAGCTTTGCGTTGACTTATCATATGTGAAGAAAACATTTGTAGATGTTTATTGATGATTTGTTCACTTTTGTTTACTTGATTGTATACAAAGATATTCCAAACTTATATAAATTAAAACCGAAGTTTTGTATGCAATGAGGGAGATCAACAATCACAAAACAATGAAGAATATCTTAAAGACAAATTTCAATAACAATAAGACCAAAATGATTTTGCATGTGTATGAAAAAATACAAACTTGTGTAACTATCGCGTACATGGATTCTTACACCTTGTATGTCAAATACACAGAATACATCATGTTGGAACCCAAATGTGGCTTCTCAGACCCGAAAGGGTGAAGGGGGAAACAATTACTCAGGAACGGCAGACGCGGGCACGGCACCACCCACCCGTGCACGGCGTCGCGGGAGCCGTTATGAATGCCATTTGAATGCCGCAAAGCCACGGCCACCGGTCCTCGCCAGTGAGCGCCTCTCTCTGTCTCTCTCACTCTCGCACTCCACTCGGCTGCCTCTACGCAGGCCATTTCGGGAACGCATCCTCCGCCGAACTTCTGCAGAAAACCAATCTCACAGCATTCATAGCGCGTCCTCCATTTCCCGGGCTTGAACAGATCTCCCCCAACCTCCACAAGAATTCCCGCCTCGAGATTGCCGGAATTCCTCCAAGCTCTCAAGGAGCTCTCATGACTCTCGTTTAGATCCGGATTAGTTGAATTGGGTTAGGATTAGGATTAGATCTCTCGAATTCGCTTTTTCGCTTTTGTTGGCGAAGAGTGCTGTCAGTGGTCGTTGCATTGTCTGTGAGGTAAGGGTCATTGCGTCTAGACTCTGTTTCGGCAGCAGTTCAGAGTACTGGTGGAGAGAATTTGAAACGGAATTTTAGGAGTTCTGCGTCCGAGTGTTTGTCGGGGCGGGGAGGAGGAGATGGCGGTCCTGTGACTGGTATTGGGTTTGTGATCTTGGATACTGGCAGGGATGGGCGGGGAGTGATCTAGTGCCTTTCGGCATTGTCTTTTTGACGATGTTTGGTTGGAGGTTTCTACGGATGTAGCCTCAATTCGGAGGAGAATGTTTGAAAGAGTATGACAGATTAACAGGAGGTTGTGCCTGAGTCATTGCGCCCGCAGGGTCTGGAGCTAGCTGCCTTGCATGCTAGGTGCCAGACTATGGATGAAGTCTAGTGCAGTGTTAGAATTTCCAATGTTCAGAACACCTTCGCACGCTGAATTTTGTAACATCGTCCGAGATAGCTCCGGTTTCTGGTTGATTCGCTAGCTTGAGATATGTTGGACAGGTTGTACATCAATTTTAATGCCAGATGGAGAGCTTCGTTCGCGTTTTGATTCCAGGTTGGACCTAATCCTGCGACGCTGGTCGATGTGCGCCTATCTGCGACATTGAAACTGAGGAAGTTGCATTCTACAACTTTTTCAGTCGCGTCTGACTGATGATCGACGCAGACTTGTGCATTCTTCCCGAGCCGTTGGGCAAATGTGCGAAACTATGGATAGAAGTGCCAACGGCCATGATGATTCCGTGTCATCTGATGGCTCTGGTTCCCTCAACACTTCAATGGACAAGGAAGCTGCAACACAGGCTGTGCAAGTGGCTCTGAATGTGAGACCTCTGATCACACAGGAACGCATTCAAGGATGCAAAGATTGCATCCTCGTTGTTCCTAGGGAGCCGCAGGTACGTTTTCTCATGATCTCTTCCCAGCTCTCTTCAGGACTAATGAAGTGATTAGTGATAAGCAGCATGTCAACTGAAGTGTGTAAGTGTAGCTTTCCATTCGAATGTATTTGTAATTCTGAAAAACTCCTAATATTAGAATTGGGGAGGGCACAGGTGCAAATTGGTAGTCACTCCTTCACATTTGACCATGTGTTTGGAAGTGGTGGCACACCGTTGTCGTCAATATTTGAGCGGTGCGTTGCACCACTTGTGGAAGGTCTCTTTCATGGATATAATGCTACTGTTCTGGCCTACGGGCAGGTACGAATTTGTTCTCACTTCCATGTCTCTTATTTCACGAGTTACTCCCTCTTGAAAAGAGATGATTTATTTTCAATCGAATATTACTATCTGCCTCGAAATTTTACAGTTTCTCAAGCCATGGTCTCTTTCATCGAATGTGGCACCTTTCAAGCCTATCTGCGTTAACAGATACATTGCCAAAACATGAATCGTTTAAGATGATCAGTAACTGCCATCTTAGGAGCCTTTTTAAAGTGTGCACCTTGCTTCGTGTAAATCTTATTATTGATGAAAGTACGAGAGAACGACACTACCTTTACAACACTATCTAGTATCCGAAAACAACGATAAATCATGACCTAATTTAGACCGAGTGAAGACTGCAATTGGAGCATGCTCTTCTTCGCAAAGGGCTACCTCGATTATGATCGTGACGGGGTATTTTGTGGGATGCAGACAGGATCAGGGAAGACCTACACGATGGGTACAGCTTATACCGTTGGAGGCAGCTCGGAGGGAGTAATTCCGAAAGTCATGGAAACTATTTTCAAGAAAATCGAGACTCTGAAGACCAACTCGGATTTTCAGCTCAGAGTCTCTTTCATTGAGGTATGCGAGTTCTCATAGGAATTAGCACCAATAGGTCATTACTTATGAATGGACGGGGAGAACCTAACCATCAGGCTGTTCGTACATTGAATGGCACATAAATTGTAGTCTGGGAGTCCTGAGAATTAGACTTTGGATCATTGGAAGTCTCGCATATTCGACCCGCGAATTTTCACTTATAAATGTTACTCTACCGATGGCGTCCTACGTTGTCTAATCTAGTGTCTACTTGGGGAAGAATCCATCAAAGCTTTCTTGACTTGATCACATCTATTCACGGTAAGTGGAGTTGCTTCACTTTTCTCTACACTGACAATTTTCTCTACACCGACAATTCTTGTCAATTGTCAAATATGGTAGATTCTGAAAGAAGAGGTACACGATCTTCTGGACCCCTGTGGAACTTCTGCGGAAGTTCCTGTCTCGAATGGCGCAAATGGCTCGGCTTTTGGTGGAGGACCGAAAACAGGAGCAACAATCAAGCCACCAATTCAAATTCGGGAGACAGGTAATGGTGGTATTACTTTAGCTGGTGTAACTGAGACAGAAGTGACCACTTTGGAAGAAATGGCCTCATGTCTGGAGCAAGGATCTCTCTGCCGAGCCACTGGGAGCACGAATATGAATTCGAGTTCCAGGTTGGTGATTTTACGAGCCGTTGCTACATTATCGTTTATCATCTACATCTGAACGGAGGTTGCATTGATGGGCTTACTCTGCAGATCCTGTCCTGTTTCATGCTTTGGTTTACCGAGATGTATCTATTCTCAAGATTGCGGTTCATCAACTTGATCATTCCCCCTGTTTTGACATGTTTCAGCCGATCCCACGCAATTTTCACCATAACAGTCGAGCAGAGGCGGAAATGGGACTCGCCCGCGGTCAGTATGGGAATGGTAGATGATAGCACTGATGATTATCTATGTGCAAAGCTTCATCTTGTTGATTTGGCTGGTTCGGAGCGGGCCAAAAGAACTGGGGCTGATGGCATACGGTTCAAAGAAGGTGCAGCTCTCATTCCAGTTTCCTCCTGCTTCCGCTAATCTCTGAACGATCTTTCTGCATACGTAGAAAGAATTGATGCTCAATTTAGACGCAGTGGCACGCAAACGGTCAACATCAAGTATATACTATTGACCTTTTAGTCTTATACAGGGATTATATTTAAGTCATGCAGTGCCAGTTAGAAGACCACAATCATAATTGATGCAGCAAGTCCATTCTATCCACTTCCATCTAAATTCTTTAAAACCCAAAACAATTAATTTTGCAGGTGTACACATAAACAAAGGCCTTCTAGCTCTTGGAAATGTGATCAGCGCTCTTGGTGATGATAAAAAGCGGAAGGAAGGAGGGCATGTTCCATATCGTGATAGTAAACTCACTCGGTTGTTGCAGGCGAGTGGCGCTCACAAAATTTCCTTTCTAAAAGCGATTTTTTTTATCTTTTGTCTATTCTATCCGCAATTGAACTAGTTAAGCATGATTCACAGGGTTTTCTAAACTATTCGGCATTGCTATATGCAGGATTCCTTAGGAGGTAACAGCAAGACTGTCATGATTGGTGAGTCTCATCAATACCATCTCACGTATCATCGTGTTAACAACTGTACAGCTCGGAAATTTGAGCAATGTTGCCATATTTTCCTATAGTTTCGTTAACTTCAAGTAAGATTCTTGCAGCCTGTGTAAGCCCCGCCGACTTAAACGCAGAGGAGACGCTGAACACATTGAAGTATGCGAATCGGGCCAGAAACATTCAGAACAAACCCACGGTATATTCTGCCTCTCGAAGCCTCTAGTTTCGTTCAGTATTGTGTTGCATTATAATGTCCATGCAACATCTGTTTTTATAATTCTTTATTCATTTGGAATTTCAGCCCTGTATGGTTGTATTAGTCCGCTCAAATTTCTGCCTGACTCCAGAGTTGTGTAAAGAGTATTTCTGCTAATTGTGTAGCGAAATTCTAATTGACAAACGGGATATTGAAAGGTCTTCGTTACAATTTGCAACGCAGGTGAACCGTGATCCGATGGCTGCTGAAATGCAGCGAATGAGGCATCAGCTTGAGGTGATGCAAGCGGAGCTCATTTGCGCCCGGGGTGGTGGTCCAACCACCGCAGATGTTCAGGTAATTTGATCCAGCTTGTTGTCTTTGCAGTAAACGTCTTTGACTTTAAACCTTCACTTCGTTTGTTGCTTTGTACTGTATCGTGTTCCTCTATATCCTCCACTATCAAGGTACTGTCCGACATCCTACTGAAGATAAAGAAACGTCTCATATGATTTTGCATGCCATTGTTATGGATGGGGTTATTTCTGGAGACAGTCGGCAGGTTTACTGCAAATTTTTACCTCTTACATATTGATTTGACGGAATTTGAGTTTGGTATTCATTTGTCCTTAATAGATGTTGAAGCAAAAGATTGCATGGTTAGAGGCAAGCAACCTGGATCACCGGAAGGAACTTGAAGAAAATCGTGCGCGAATGGCGAAGTTGACCAAGCAAGCCATCGAGTCACAGGTAATTACATTCTTCAAGACGTTGATTCATTTAGAGCATTGATTATTTGCATTTGTCCCAGATGTAAAACGTAGGCCTTTTAAAGCATTTGTCCCAGATGTACGAGCATGTTATTTTGGTGCTGCATGCTGGTCTATTCTGAGAATTAAGTACGAAATATATAATATCATTGCTCTTCTGAAAGTGAAGTCAAATCCGAAATCACATCCACAAGCCCTTTGTTTGCTTAGATGTAAAGTATCTACTTCCTCTGCAGGTTTCGAGGGACAAACTTCAGTTCAAACTTGATCAGCTGCGTGCTGGGAGGACCTTCCAAGAACTGGATGAGGAGGACGTATCTGCGGTTTGTGCTCATTTCCTTAAGTTGATGTTTGTGTTTACAGTACAGGCAATTTTTAGAGCTATGATTGCTTTTCACCATGGGAAGAAATGGTAGTATGCGTGAACGTGTTCTTCAGAGGTTATTTTCTTTTATAAATTTGAGCTGTGACTGTCTCTGTTAGCGTCGAAACACCTGAGTGCATTCTCGAAGGCACTGAACTTAAGTGCTGTCATTCAGACGGAAGACATGCTCAGGGACTACGTTTCCAAGATTCAAGAACTAGAGGCTGAATTGCATGAGCATCGATCTCTTTCAACTGGTCCGAGAAGTTTGAAGCCGTCATTGTTGACACCGACTGATAAGTGCACGATCGCAGATTTTGCTGCCGGCATTCTCCCTTCAGGTAAGAACTCCAGTTTACTTTCAAGAATACGATTTGGTCAGATTCTTGCATAATTCCACTTATCGAATCGTGTTCTCCTCCCTGAGGCACAGAAACAATGAGTCAAAAGAGGATGAGAGTTAGTTCTAAATGTGTAAATGAACTTGGCTATCCAAAAGTGTTTGAATTTGCTGTCCAATATTGAATTTGCTTTAATGTCCAATATTGAATTTGCTGCAGGTGACGTTCCTGAAGTAGCTGAAGCAGAGGTGCAGGCAAAGGAGTGGGAGCACACCATACTCCAAGAAAACCTTGACAAAGAGCTGAAGGAACTCGACAAAAGACTAGAACAGAAAGAGGTAAATCATGGTAACCCTCATCAATCTCCTAGAATTGACGCTCCGTAATTCTTACTAGAAGGACAAACTTAGTGACTTTGTTAAATCTTCATGCATTGATTCGACTTGGTGTGAATCACAGGCGGAGATGAAATCTTTCGCGAAACCTGAGACTGTGGTCTTGAAGCAGCACTTCGAGCGTAAGCTTGTCGAGTTGGAAGAAGAAAAGAAGATGCTACAGGTTGCTTTTCTCAACTTAGTTTCCCTTAAAGCGACGTTCCAAGATTCCTTCAAATCCTTCAAATTTGTTCTACAGATTCAGTTTCCGATGCAATACTTAAGCTTGACAATGTTGATGGTTTCTTTCCTCTCAACCATCACCACTCCCGAAGGAGAGGTGATTAGCTTTTTCTTAGATATGATCAGCAAAGTTTCAATCCCTTGATCATCAACTTCTGACAATTTGTATGGGTACTGTAGAGAGAACGGGACACGTTGATGAACGAGCTTGAGTCTCTGGCGACTACATCGGATGAGCATACTCATAAGCTTCAAGAAACTTACGGAAATAAACTGAAGACGCTTGAGAGTCAGGTACATCTGAAGTTTGTGCTCACTTTCCAACCTGTTCAGTCAATGCCAAGAGTATAGCCTCTGTCACACCTGTGTTGCTAAATAATTAAGGAATGACTTTGATGTTACGGACAGATCGCGGACTTGAAAAAGAAGCAGGAGAATCAAGGCCAACTTCTTCGAGATAAGCAGCGTAGCGAGGAAAGCGCTAAGCGGCTGCTTGAGGAAATTCAACGTATCAAGTCACATAAGGTACTTTACTGCGTTCTGACACAGTTGATCTTAAAATCTTATGCTAAATCATAACTCATTATAAACTTGATATTAAAACACAAATTTATGCGTTGCACATTCCTTGAATCCCAGATAAGTATGGCTGATATCTTTTAATGCTTGCTTTTCCTGATTACTGAATACTTCATTCGATACTGTATTTACGTCAATAAATTTTCCTGAATATGACCCGGTTAAAGAGTTCTTCCTTTGTATAGAAATCCTGCTGACTGTCATACTATTGCTTGTTACAGGTGCAAATTCAGCAGAAACAGAAGCAAGAGTCTGAACAGTTTCGGATTTGGAAAGCCCAGAGAGAGAAAGAGGTCCTTCAGGTTAGTGCATTTTCTCTTACACTCAGGTTATATCCTTGCATCTGCTCTTTTTGTAATGGAGATCTTTCATGATTTGTTTATTTAGTAGGACATGCTAACGTGTTTCTTAATTGATGCAAACAGCTTCGCAAGGAAGGGCGTCGGAATGTTTACGAGATGCAGAAACTTCAGGCTCTACATCAACGACAGACTAAGGTGATCAGAAAACCTTGCTCCAGGATAGTAGTCGATGCATGTTCGCACATTTGACCTTATAAGGCACGGTCATACATATCTGGCTGTATGAGGACTGGAGATGCATATTTCCTTATTACTAAAGAGTAGAGTGCCTACATCTATCATACAGGTCTTGCAAAGAAAGACTGAGGAGGCCGCTGCAGCTACGAAACGACTTAAAGAACTTCTTGAAGCAAGAAAGTCGAACAAAGAGAACGCCACTAACGGTATTTCTTCACCTGAAGCTTTGTCTTTGTCAGCACACATTTCGTACAATATACATGCTTTTATTTGTTGATCTTCGTATTGGTTTGGCGTTTGTTACCTCGTGCACTAATTAAAATTCCCTCGGGCTCCTCTGCAGGCACTGGAAATCTCAGTGGATCGGGTGCACAGGTACGAACTGAAGACATATATTATGGCTGTGCGTGACCGTACTCGGGTCATGTGAATGCCTTGACGTAGCATATGTGTAAATTTCTTAGTAGCGGGAGATGCTTCTTGAAGGTTTTATTCTCAGGAACAAATGACCATAATATTCAACTCGTTTTTAGTACTAATTATGTTTCACTTGGTGCAATTGCAGAGTGAGAAAGCGCTACAGAACTGGCTTGAACAGGAACTTGAGGTCGCTGTGCGTATGCACGAGGTTCGCACAGCCTATGAGAAACAAATGGCAGAGTAAGTATCGGTTCATCATGCTTTCCTGGAAGGTTTGCTTCCTGAGAAATGCGTCAAAGTTAATGTTTTTTTCTTGTTCTGACTCTGCAGACGAGCAGCTCATGCTAAGGAATTGGCCGAGCTTAGACAAGACGAAGATAAATCTTCAAGTGATGCTGATGAAAATTCTTCGTCTAGGTGAGCCTTGATTAGTTCGATGACAAATTTTATCCCCTGTACGGAGATAAGTTGCATTTTTCTCTTATAGAGATACTTCAAATTTTTCTGTTGCATCAGCCAGCGTTCTCCTGGAATGAACCACATTCTATCCACCTGCTTGCACTACTTTGGTCAGATATTGTTTCTGTTCTGGGCGCCGCAGGTCTTCTGATAAAGAATCCACTCGCAGTGCCAGAATCATGTTGCTAGAGAGTATGCTCACTTCATCGTCTAGCTCTTTGGTAGCTATGGCTTCCCAACTTTCGGAGGCTGAGGAACGGGAGAGAAATTTTAGTGGACGTGCTCGATGGGCTCATTTACGTTCTATGGGCGACGCTAAGAACCTACTTCACCTTGTCTTCAATGCAACATCGCTTGCAAGGTGTGTTGTTCGACTCGATCTGTATTTTTGATATTCTCACCCTTGACTTCTGTCTCCTTTCATGTCAATTCGTTACTGACACATCTATATTAATCACCCTTGTTTTAGTTCTCGTAACACGTATTAAAGCGGTATTATCTTTTTCTGCGGGCTGCAGGTGTCAGGTTAGGGATAAAGAGGAGGAAGATAAAGATACCAGGGAGAAAATGGCGGAATTGGAGGAGCTCCTGAGGCAAAGTGAGATCCATCGACAGGACCTTGAACAACAACACCGTCTGAAAGAACAACAATTTAATGTCGCCTTGGCAGCAGCCACCAAGGTTGGTTCTGTTATCCCTTTATGTTTTATTCTAGCTTCAACTTTAGTTGTTGATTCGATATTAGACTCTTCGTGAAAGGATATTTATCTCCATCTTGTTAATTGATCTGAAGCATCTTGTCTGTCACATGCGATTCCAAACCCAAGTGTGTTCAATTCTTCTGCAGAGTGGCTTTGGGGCTGTGACCAGGCGTGATGTCGAGAAGGTATCTGTCTTGACGAAATGGAGACAATCATCAGATCCAGCGAAGGATTCTAGCTCAGGAAGTGAAAAATCCTCCTATGTTCTTCGTAAGGTACACCATTGATCGTCTGTGTGTTTGACTGTATGAAGAAGCTAATTTGTGTATGCAGTTAATGTGTACGTCGTATCCGATGAATTAATCTCACTATGTCTTGCTTCAGGGATCTCGGGGTTCTAGGCGACAGGTATCTGATACCGAATGGAATTCGGATGTGCACTTGTCTGACAATGATTTATCAATGGAGGATTCGGATTCAGATTGGCATGAGAAGTACGCAGGACGCAGAAATAGCTCGTGTTCAGGTCGCAACGCACACAAGAGTTTTCTGGCAAGGAAGCTCAAGGGCAGCAGTGCTGGTCTTCACCCGAAGGTAAAAGAGAAGACTCCAGAGCTTGTAGACTCGGATCTTACTGTTCCAAAGAGTCCTTTCGATGACTCTCCAATCCATATACCCGAGTCTGCGGCTGGGCAGTCCGGTGACAATGAAGAACCCGTTACACCTGAGAAGCCGACTGATTCGTCGTCGAGGTCTCCAGTTGATTTCCAAGCATCAAAATCATTTTCCTTTGAAGTCGCTCAGCTAGATCAATCGCCCGTAGGGGAAGGAGCTGATCGACGGCTCTCACTTGTTGGGATTCTGGATGAGGTCGAAGCAGGCGCACGTCGCGCTGAGCGTGCTATGGCTGTTGAAAGGGCTGCAATGGCTGCTCAAGCAGCTGCATTACTCGACTCAGCGTTTCAGGAGGGATCAAGCCCCATGACGGAGCGTGCAGGTCATTTAGGCTCCGGGGAAGAGAGCGAGGGTGAAAGGATTCGTCGTCGACCGTTGTCTGACCTTGGCAACATCACGGTGAGCGAATTTTACATCCTTTTTCTTAACCATCTCAGTCTCTGGGGTTCCAGATCTGTGTAACTTCATTTAAGATATTTGTTGTTTCAATTTTGTCGAATTGCAGATGCTCAGCAGTCAAGGGAAGCCCAAGCGGAAGCAACGCACTAGCTACAATCTTGTAGCGCAGGAGCCAAACCCTGAGCCGCCATCGAGTCCACTCCCGTCTTCAATCACGTCTCTCATATCAGCCAGGGCGTCCTTGAAGAGCGCAACTACTCCAACCCGTAACAACAATGTCCCTCAAGCAACCTCAGACCGTCAAAGACCAGTGCCATTACCTCTGCCTCCAACATACGAGTCCTACGGCACCAGCAGCCCTTCACAAAAGCCTCCACCGCATGACTCAATCCCTGTCAACGGTCTTCTTCGTACAGCTCCGAGCTTTGAATCAGTCACTGCTAAAAGCCCGTTGCGTTCGAATTCAGCGCCAACCTTCGAAGCAGCCATGACTCCCAGCACCCCTGGACGCGCAGCGCCTACTTTTGATTCCATCACCAAGAGCCCTCTTCATAGCGCTTCCATGCCATCCTATGAATCAGTCAGCACCCCTGGGCGCACAGCTCCGAGCTCCTATGATTCAGGGAACTTCACTGCCAATAGCCCCCTTCGTAGTGCTTCCATTTCATCCTATGAACCAGCCAGCACTCCTGGACGCACGCCTTATGATTCAGGGTTCCCAGCGAAGAGCCCCCTTCGGAGTGCTGCCATGCCATCCTTTGAGCCACCCAGCACCCCTGGACGCACAGCCCCAACCTCTGATTCGGGGTTAACTGCCAAGAGTCCATTTCGTGGTGCTTCCATACCATCCTATGAGCCGCCCTGTACTCCTGGGCGCACAACTCCAACCTCAGAGTCAGGGTTCCTAGCCAAGAGTCCTCTTCGTAGTGTAGCTTCGATCCCGTCCTATGAAGGCCCGCCGTGCACTCCTGGACGCACAACTCCGACCTCAGAGTCAGGGTTCCCATCCAAGAGCCCTCTTCGTAGTGTAGCTTCGATCCCGTCCTATGAAGGTCCGCCCTGCACTCCTGGACGCACAGCTCCGACCTCAGAGTCAGGGTTCCTAGCCAAGAGCCCTCTTCGTAGTGTAGCTTCGATCCCGTCCTATGAAGGTCCGCCCTGCACTCCTGGACGCACAGCTCCGACCTCAGAGTCAGGGTTCCCAGCCAAGAGCCCTCTTCGTAGTGTAGCTTCGATCCCGTCCTATGAAGGTCCGCCCTGCACTCCTGGACGCACAGCTCCGACCTCAGAGTCAGGGTTCCCAGCCAAGAGCCCTCTTCGTAGTGCTTCCATCCCGTCCTACGAAGGCCCGCCTAGCACTCCTAGACGCAGAGCTCCGACCTCTGATTCGGGGTTTGTTGCCAACAGTACTCCTTTTCGAAGTGCCTCTATCTCATCCTATGAACCACCCAGCACTCCTGGACGCCCAGCTCCGACCTCTGATTCAGGGTTCCCAGCCATTAGCCCGCTTCGTGCAGCTTCATATGGAGAGCCTCTGATCAGTGCCAACAGCCCTCTGCGGATGCTTCCCAGTTACCAGCGAAGAATCATCACAAGCCCCATGAAGCAGGCAGAGAATGGGACTGGAGAGGTGCAGTTGAAGCACCCTATGGTTGAATTACGTCCCGCATCTGCGGCGTCGAGGCCGGCTAGCAAGGACTCCCAGCCCAGGACGAGTTCACTCGCAGGCCTTGAATCCATCAGGTCGAAGAATGGAACGTTCTCCAGCATGGATCTCATGCAGCGGAGCAAAAACACAGCGAATTCTGGGGCTGGTTCAAGCCAACCTGGGAGTGCTAGAAAGCCCAAAGAGGCCGTTTCTTCCAGTCCGGCCTCCAAGCGCGAGAAGGAAAACATGCGTTCCACTTTCAGGGATAGTCGACGGTAGCTGATGAGACTGACCTTAGTTTTCACACCAACCATGGCGTTTCGTAAAATGTATAAAAATTGAGAAGCAAACTTCATGGTTTGAGTGTCCCAAAGTGGAGACAATTCTTCGACTGTTGCAAGTTTGATTCAAGTGTCAAGCTGCGAACGGTACCGAGCACATGGAGTTTTAGAAGGTAACCTTCTGTTAATAGGGCTTCATGTGCAGCTCATTCTGTGTTTACTTTAGCCATTAGATACCATTTGAGGAGGTATAATCACTTCCTGTGGGCCGAACAGTAGGTCCCTGATTCATTTCTTACTTGTGATTCTATCATAATCATTTATGTGTTTATAGGTGTTCCTATTCTTGGACATGCATTGTAACTGCAGAGCACGCCATTGTGTGTTTGCCTGGGTCAGACAAGCATGTCGGGATCTATTTTTGTGAGTGAGAGCTCACTTTTATTCATTAAAGATTTCATCTTTGGACGTAGCCTGTCTGCAGCCAGGTTCTAACAATATTTGTTTTTTCTCCTTGGGTTATCTCCTGTCCTCTTCAGGAGATGTCGTTTTATCCTTCAGCTGCTGGCCATTAGGTGCTGACAATACAAACTGAGGATGAGAGAGAATGAATCTGAAAAGTTTGCTATCTTAATATGTGGCATTGTACTTGTGAAGATCATATCAGGAGGACGGCCATTGTGAGGTGGAAATAAGTCCAAGAGCTAGCTGGTCAATAGACAAGACAAACCTCTCTGACATTTGTTAATCAGTTTGGCATAACAATGTACAGTGGATGGATGCAGCTTGCCAATCGGTTGGGATTTAATCCGGCATGGCATTCTCAAACAAGGTACTCTTTCCTATTCTTTTACAACTATGGGTTGTGGCCTTCGAAATTGTAACGCTTCCTGACTCACGAAGTCCTTTCCTCCAGTGATTTTGGTCAATATGCAAGACAGACTAGATCATGGCACTGCCCTTCATTCCAAGCTGCTGCTGTATTACAGCATTGCGTACAGAATTGTGAAAGTGATGTGATGGTTGCCATTCTTGCTTTGGATGTCAAGTCCCCACTTTGGAAGAGGCCGCCACTTAATTCTAACTCAGAATCAGGCTGGCTCATGATGTGGTCATCAACTGTTTCATGCTCATCCAAATGGAATATTGATCCTGTGTAAGTGAAGATTGCTTGGTGTTGATAACCATAGTTGAACAGCTGCTACTCCATTGTGTGTGTTTTTACTGTACAAATGTTGCTACAGGCTGCTGGTAATTCTGGTGCGGTTTTATTTTTCTTCTGCGTTCTGCCATGCCACTGTAACCGAGCGAGTAAGGTGCTGCTTGGCTTCTTGTCATTGTCCTCGAGCCAAGCTACTATCTTCCTGTTTTTTTCTGACCCCAGATCGTATGACCTTATCCTCATATATTTTGTTAGTGTAGAATCCAGATTTGGCATTGGTGGAGTAGGATTCTGGCTGAGTTGGAGGAGATGGGTGGGGATGAGGATCTCATATTATGGCTCAGAAAAGTTGATATTTCAACTTGCAAAAGTCAACAACCTCAACGTCTGGGTGCATTCGCCAGAAGCGTACAAATCCACGCATGTTTTGAGAGTTCATGGATTATACAGCAAGGAACTATCGGTATTTTGCAGATTACTTCAAAAGTGAGAACAATAGGTCTCTTGTCCCTAAAGGGTTAAGGAGAGGAGAAAGGGAGGGACGCTTAGGAGCATGAGGATGGTTGCAATGCTCATGAGGTCGACCCTGAAATCAACCTTGGTGCCATGTTAACTAGAAAGTGCATTCGTTCTACCTACAGTTCATGCCTCACTTTAGACCATGACTCTCATCATGTCCTTGAATTGTAAAAGTTGCTTTGTAAAAGTGTAAAAGTGGTTTCTCCAGCCTACTGGTCTAAAGTAATATGGATAATAGGCAGGACCCAAAAGTCTCAGTTTTTGGTCAAATAGAAATAACTTTATTTACTTTCAACTTCACTGCGCCTACACCTTTGGTGTCTTGGAGATCCAAAATGGAACAATTTAGGTGTTAAAACTCAATTTCATGTAATCCACAAGGAGTGGGCAGGGAGAATTGACCCCCTCACTCGTCCTTACCCGAGGGGGCCACTAGGTGGTGGGGCCAAACCTGGCCCCCATTTTGTTTTTAGATGGGGCCCTATTTATAGCAAGATAGGCACCAATAGGGTAAACAATGGCCGTAGGCCCCAAATTTGTCAAAAAATAATCCTAGAAAGCCTCTGGACCCCCCAAAATAAGAGGGCCAGAAAAATGACCCTATGCAACCAAGACGAGGCCCACCTCGAGTAAGGACAAGCGAGGGGGTCAATTCTCCCTGGCCACGAGGAGTAAGGTTGTGAAATTTGAAGTTCATATTTGCCCACACATTAGATGAACACTCTGCAAAAAACAGATCATGATTTGGAGTTATAGAACTCATGGAAAAGCGAGGATTTCAACTCAAAATATGTCAAATACAGCCAAAAACAATGAATACCATGCACCATACAATGTTGTATTTTATACACATGCAAGCTGATTTTGGTCTTAAATTTTGATTGAAATCTTTCTTTAAAAGACTCTTCATTGTTTTGTGATTGTTGATCTCTCTCATCGCATATGAAACTTTTGTTTTAATTTGCATAAGTTTGGAACATTTTTGTATACAATCAAGTAGACAAATGTAAAAAATCATCAATAATCATGTATAAATGTTTTCCTCACCTATGACATGTCAATGAGAGCTATCGACCTAGAGCATATGTGAACATCTTTTATTCAAAGTATAGAAATTCTTGCAAGAATCTATTGATGGATAAAGTAGTATACCCTCCAAAGTCCACAATTTTCATTACCAATATACGGTAACTTCAAACACTATAATCTTTTCCGTTAACCGTTAGATGTTGTGCAAAATTCTCCCAAAGTTGAGGTCATGGTTTGGATTCAACTTTGTAAGGTTGGATTTTAAAATTAGGCATTGTATCTCCATCAAACTTAGCTCAAAGAAAAAAATCAGCACATATCTTGGTTTTGGAGAAACATTTCTGGGCACCAAAGGATTAAGCTTGTTGTGTCCATTTTACATCCAAACTCTGGATTTCCACCATCTATTCTTAACCTTAATTACAAATTTCTCTCCTTATTCACCAATTAACTTCCCAAACCTAGGTACAGTCAACTCCCTTTACAACACCCTTACAACAACGCTCGATTTGTTTTTAATAAAAACTCGCTTGCTATAGAGAGCGACTGATATTTGAAGGGTCAGTTACTATGGACAAGGTTGACTATGGCTATTACTCACAATGGATGTCATGAGGGGTGGCTTTCGGCTTGATGGATGTTGCTTAAAAACATATTGCAATTGTGGAGAGCAAGTAATTTGTTTTGGACCCAAGCCTACTGTTATTGAATGAAATGGCTGCTGCATTAGATGCTCATGAAAAAGGAGCTGACTATTCTACCAACCCAGCTTCCAAAGTTGGTGCTCAGAAAATATATCATCCATAATGAGACGAGAAACCACCTCATACGATTTGATCTGCACAGCTCTCTATGATTAGTTTAATACCTAACTCCACTGCAATTCACTGCCACAGAAGCAGCAACATTCAGGTGAGTCAACTTGCACCTGCAGCGTCCATGAACTCACTCACTCTGCCATCCATGGCACATGCTAGCTAAAAAGTCAGATAAAAATGAATATCAGTTATAAGATAGTAAGTATCTGGTTTTCAATGATGTCACGTATGATGCCAAACGTGGTTTCATGGCCCCATCATCTGCGCATTTGTTACATCCATCAATCCATGACCACTGCTGTTCAACCTTGTACCTGAGTCCAGCTCAGGCCCTCACACACAGCTTGCCGTGATCCAGCCAGTCCTCCTCGACTTGCATGATGCATGATCCTCCTCTAGCAAGTTCCTGATCATACAACTTGCTGCGGTGTAGATCTTGTCTGCATGAAATCGAGAGGTTTGCAGCCATGGTTGTGGATATAAACTGCATTCAGAGCTAGTTGGATTGGACGTTGAGCAGCAAATAGCTGTTAGTAAGTCCTAGGTTGGTAGAGTATGGCGCAATGACGCTGGGTTACGAGGGATGGTTTCAACCGTACTTTTTGCGACACATGTGTTTGGAGAAGTGACTTCACAGACCTGGGCTGATTGCAACTTTCAGAAGAGGACAGACTTTACCTACAGCACTGCCGTGACTGTGAAATTTGGATTTCATTTCCGATAATTGGCGTTTGAGTAGGGTCCAGCTTCAGAGCCTGTGCAATAATTATATGAGAGGTGGAAAGCTGAATCCTTCGGCAGTGGTCCTGAGACCAGATTTGGGTGCTAGTTGATGGTCATTTGAGTGCTACTAGGACACATGTTTCAGTGAATGTCGGTGATGGCGACGAGCACTGAAGTTCTGGAGACGTCTTCGGCAGCTCCTGAGCACGGAAATGGCGACAGTGGGAGCTTGGGGCAAGCTGGATCAGTATGGAGATCGAAGCCTGGCAGTTGGGTGCCATCTATGGTGCTGTGGCAGGGCGGCTCCGTGTTTGATTCATGGCTCGTGGCGTCTGCTGCCCAGGTCTGATTGCATTCACGGCCCAAACACTTGCATTCAGAAGCTTTGCTCTGGTGCAGACGCAAGCTCTCCTCCAAGCCTCACATCCCGTGTTCCAACTTGAGGCTAGCCAGACTGGTGACCTGTGTAGATAGAAACTTGTTTGCCGAATGAGAGTTCGAGGTTCACAATGGTTTTGGAGAGCCTGGCTTTAGAAGTTTCCAATCGACAGCGAAGTCCAACTCCATTGAATTTGTGGTTGGATTGATTGTGCAGATTGGGCAAGTGGTGTTGACGTTGCCCTACACGATGTCGCAAATGGGAACTGGATGGGGCGTATCGTTCATCCTACTCTACAACGTGCTGGGCGCGTGGTCGGTGTACCTGCTGGTGTGGCTCTACATGGAGTTCAAGGCCAGGGCCATCTCCCAAGGGACAGCGCCTCCTGAGCGCCACATTCTCCAGGTCCACACGAATCATTCATGTGGACTCACCTCTTTTTAGTTGGTGGACGCACCTACTTCAAAACAGTAATCGAAAGCAACGACAGGGTTGGTGGTAGTGTTGTCATATGAAAATTTAACAGTGAGAAAGGGTTTGCTGTGCAGTATCATGAAGTGATTGGAGGGTTGGTTGGAAAATGGGGCGCCAAACTCACCTACCTCTTTGTCATTCTGTCGCTCGCCATTGCATCCGTCATTCAGCTCATTGCATCGGCCAGGTGAGTCCTTTTTTTCAAGAAGCCTTCTTCCTTCATGATTGAAACTTCAGTTCTTCCGGCTTTCACTGTCCTACTGTTTTAAATCTAACATGACATTGCTGCATCAACACAGGACTGATAAGTTATGCACAGAGTCACCAACATAACGAATTTAACCTCTAGGTTTTCTCAGTGCCCTTTGTGATTTGGATTTGCAGTGATCTTTACTACGCGAATGCAAGTTTGAATAAGCGAGAGTGGCAATACATTGTGGGAGGGGTGGCATTTCTGGCTGTGTTTGTTCCAGATTATGGCCACTTCCGCTCCGGCGCTGTGATTGGCATTCTCACCACCACCATCACTTCCCTCTACATGTTCATTGCATCTCTCTCCATTGAACAGGTCCGGCGTCCTTGCCATGCGCCACCAAGTTCTTACTGATCAACAGAGTCATTTGAATACTCACCCAAACATTCACAAATAAATCTAACCTATCATAGTTAAATGGATACTAGAGGCCGAGCTTTATTCGACTTATAATTCACCTTTTGTTTACAGGCACCTGGTGTAAGGCACACAGGTGCACAAGATAGGGTGGAGTTTTTCACAGGCGCAACCAACATTTTGTTTGCATTTGGAGGGCATGGCATCACCATGTACGTGACCCTAAACCTTATCCATCACAGTTGCAGAGTTTCTAGAATTCTTTGTAAAGTCACCCAAAGTTTCAATAAGATACCCTTTTCTTGCATATCGATGATACTGCTCTTTCCTCACTCTTAATAGGTAAATTTGGACATGGAAGAGCTTGGTGGTAAATCCTGATTAGGTATGGAAGAGTACGATGAATCTTCGCCTGGGGTTCAGATTCACAATACAACATCACCTCTCCAAGGCAGCGAAAACTACTTCTACCTAGTTTTTACTGGATTTACTGCCAAGCCTAAAAACTATCAAGAGTGAGGAATGAACTGTGTTTTGATTAAAACGAGGAGGTTTCTTATCAAAACTTGTGGTAACAAATTCTACGAATGATTTCTTTTTCCAACCGTGACTTTTCTAATGAAATATGTAATCTCAAAATGCAGAGAGATTCTGGAGTCCATGAGACGGCCATCCAGGTTCAAGTTTGTGTACATTTTGGTGTGTTGTTACACATTGTGTGTCACAATCCCAAGCGCGGTGTCAGTGTACTGGGCGTATGGGGATGTGCTGCGAACGCGCTCCAACGCGTTTGCTGTTCTGCCAGTGAGTGGGTGGCGGACTGTCGCCATTGCATCCATGGTTGTGCACCAAGTAAGAAAATCATCACAACCTTCTCTATATGCATCCCTTTCCTCTGTCAGACTGCTTCACTTAAACATGTTAATCCATCAGTCCCTTCTCTATTATGATCCTCATAAGTTGCGCATGCAGGCCATGGGATTTGTGCTGTTCAGCCACCCTGTGTTTCTGGTGTGCGAGAAGGCAGCAGGGGTGCACACCAGGATGTTTCCGCTGCGGGTGCTGGTCCGAGTTCCCGTGGTGGGGGTGATGTGGTTTCTGGCCCTGGCGGTGCCCTTCTTTGGGCCCATCAACTCCGTCATGGGCGCATTCTTGGTCACGGTTGCAGTGTACATCATTCCCTTGGCTGCCTTTCTCATCACGTACCGCACCAAGTCGGCGCGCCAGGTGAAAATACTTGTACCAAAAGCTCTACTGAACAAGAGATCTGTTGTTTAATGATTTTTCTCATCTTCATTGGTTTCCTGTGCAGAACTCAGCGGTGCAGCTGCCTCCATTCCTGCCCAAGTGGTCACTCATGTTCCTCTTGAATTCAATCATCATCCTTTGGACTGTGGTTGTAGGGATTGGGTTCGGAGGGTGGGCAAGCATCACCAACTTTGCAAGACAGATAGAATCCTTTGGGTTTTTTGACTCCTGTTTCCAATGTCCTCAGCCCACGCCCAAATAGAGCTGAGGTACAGACACCAATTCTTACTCTGTCATTGATATTATGTGAGTAAGGCCTTCCCCAATTTGCAGCCTCTTCTTTTACGGTTTCAAGTGTCATTGAAAATCCTGAACCTTTTTTTCCATCATCGCCTTACCTTCTTGTTCATCTGCAGAGAGGTTTATGTATCTCAAAACTTTCATAATTTTAATTTTTCTCTGGCAATCCCGATGCGGAGGAGGCACTGTCTTCACAGTATAAATTATTGGTATATTCCATGAGGCTGACAACTGAAGAAGCTGAATCTGCACAGATATTATTGTGCACCACACAAAGAGCATTCCCTTGATCTCTGAAGAAACTGATGCTCTGGTGAAGAATTTGGTGTGCATTTCATCACATGTTTCACACGCTATTTATGTACTTGAATGAGGCATCTTCCTGCAAGTTGCACACACTTGAAGGGGCATACCAGTGTTTCGCTTCAAACAAGAGAAAGCCAATGAGTTGTTTGGGGTGCAGGGTTCCTACGTTATCCAAGAACTCACTACATTTTAGTCGTGTAAGGATTATGTGGCTTGGGATTGGGCAGATATTCCTGTTTAGCAGTTATGAACGCCAACTCTAACACCCCTATTGAATGATTTCATCCAAAGACACTAGGAGTTGAATCAGGAAAGTGCAGTGCTTTTTCTACATGTGAAGGGTAACATGACGCCTAACATGCACAGGAGTGTTAAGAGCATGTTGGCAGTTGGGCGTCTAATTCATTCACACGCTAGCTTTGGGTCCAAGCTCGACAGGCAAATGGAAAATGCCTGCATTTGAAAGTACCCGTCAAGGACATGATGTAAAGAACGTGTAGCATATGTTGATGACAGAACGTGTGGAAGGTTTATGATTCGTACTTGCAAGGCTGACATGGGGTGCTGGTAGTCCATCGTGAAGAGATTCCTCCCGATCTGAAATGCTCAAAAGAGATGATCAAGGTAACATGTCAAAACGAGCTTCAAACTCAAGCAAATCATGCACAATGTGAGGAAGATGAGGAAAGCCTTTCAATTTTTCACCTTGCCAAACTGAAGGATCACAGTGTCTGGGTCCGAGTCTGCAACCAACTGCACATGCCAAACTCACATGATATCATTTGAAGGTGAAAAACTAGGCCACACCTTGGAAACATGAATAGATGTAAGGCAATAATGAGGGCTATATTCGTTAAATATTTGCGGTTTTCACATTGCCATATGTTTGATCTCTTTTTCACCGATTTGTGGTACTCTTTCCTCTACTCATGCTGTAGTGCATTTCCTATTTAGAATACAGAAATGGTATAAAAAAACTTAAAACTATTCAATTGCATTCAGTATTTGCATCTAGAAGGTATTACTCAAGACTGCCTATTCTAGTGAATACTGCCAATTGAACGAATATAGCCATTTTGTGTCTTCGCCTTGAGTACAACTCACCTGAAAGTTTTTGACAGATGGTTTCGTCGCCCGGCCATTGAAATTGAGGCAATAAGCTCCAAGCTGCCCATCCAATGAATATACGTACATCGATACAATGAATATATATGTCATTACAGTTATGAAAGTAAAGCGAGGACACACACAACAGAATGCAGGCTGCATTGGAAAACCAGATCATAATTTTCTACTTTTTCAACCTCACGAAAGACATGCAACGAACAATGAGGCACCTGTTTATTGAAGTGGGGTTGTTTGTTGTGCATGATAATCATCTTATCTCGGTATTGACCACATTTGTAGTCATCCAAAATCACCGGTCCGCAGTCCGCAGCTGGAGGAAATACATGAGGTTTCCCATCCTCCTGCAATGACGGTATGAAGGCAGTCATTTTGCGGGGTCCCGCGATCCCAAGCACATTGACATGGTACTTGACTGCACCCATTTCTACCCTGTTCTTTGTAGTGGGAAGCCGCGCAGGCCTGCCATCGTAAGGTTCAGCCACAAGGAATTAACGGGTGTTGATACTGTAAACCAGGATGCAACACAAAATATTCATATAAAATATGCAGTCAAAAAATACATCACATCCTTTTGATGTACGATCCATATAATCATAGTTTTTAAAATCACATTTTGTTCAAAAATATATCCTTTGCACCAAAAGAACTTTGCTTTGAAGTATTTTTAGAAAAATGTATTTAAGAAAGTAAAAATGAAGTGTAGACTTACCCAACACCTGCGGCTTGCATAGGAGGACTCCCCTTATCATAAAACCAGTACTCCGAACCGACGAAATTAGCCCGTAGCTGTAAACCAAAACATGGAGGAAAAGTGAAATGTTACTTATTATAGAGCATTCTAGACCCACACTATTAACCGGGATTTTCTATTCAATGAAATACGCTCGACCTTAATCAACATTATTTGCGTTATAACGACTCTTCATCAATCCAATTGAAAGATAGCACACCTTGCCAAAGTAGTTTCCAGATTGTTTAGAAGTGTCGTTTTCGTCAAGGGATATAGTGTAGTTGCTCTTGGTCTTGTTTCGTTTCTTTGAAGACAGTAGAAACCGGTCTCCTTCTGAGAGATACAACCTGTAGCTGTTTCAGCGCCATTCACAATATGAGCGCAAGAGAAATCTTACCAACTGGCCATAGCACCTTCTCAGGAATGATTTGAAGATCATGGGAAATACACAAACATGGTTACATCTGTCATGTCGGTATTCAGTACCACTGGCACTTTTCTACAAAATTCAGTACACGAGAAGAGAAAAAATTACAACACAACTGGCAACGTGAAAATAGAGGGGAAGAGATCTGACCTTGGAGTCAACCACTTAGCATGGACATGACGGCGTATATAGCATTCAATGGGCCCGTAGTCCTCAGGGACAGGACGAATAAGAAACACTCGAAGATCCGTTATCATGCTTGCCACATTTCCCAACCGCCTGTTCTCACATGATCTCGGTTCCGGACAATACACAAGAGGCAACCCTTGCTCTTGAAGTTTCTTCTCCAACTCCTGCACGATCAAGCATTCACTAATTCTATGTTCACTTATGTCTTCACTCCTAGAGAGCAACTTTTGATGGTGTGGTAGGGGACACGGATGATGTACATAGCACTTACAGTGGCCATTCCACCGTCGGTGGCGTCATTTGATACGCTTTGGTGAAGGGAGTCCCTCGGAGTCTGCAACTGGTTGTTGCCGGTGTAGCAGTCTCGCCCGTCTATGACTCTTCCCAGTATCTCACCTGCCCTGTTTCCTCTCCTGGCCATTTCACCCCCACTCTACAACCACAAAGTTTCAGCTCATGAGAAAACATGAAAGAGGAAATATTCAAAATAGTAGCGGTTTTCAATATGATCGGCACTTTTCTGCAAAGCTTTCTACATGCAGATTTCAAGTGCAATTTACGGTTTTAGAAAAAACTGGTCAAAGAGAGAAGCACATTTGGCGATGTGAAAACTACCAATATAACGAACATAGCATGGAGCAAAAAAAATCCGTACTTAGCTCTTGATATATACATCTCGTCACAACTGAAGTTAGTACTAATAATGCAAGCCTCGGGTGATAATGAAAGCTTTTTCCATCTCTTAGCATTAATTCTTCACATCCAGGTCTGGAAGTGCAAACCTTAGTGGAGATGTGGGGTGTAAATTGTGCACGCAAGCTGTCTGCAAGGATCTGCTTCGGAGGCGTCCTTGGAGTCATAAGGTTGGTTTTTGGAGTCTGAGGAGTCATGGGAACCCTCTGTGCCACAGTTGCACCCCTGACCATCACATCCATCAAACCAATTCTTCAAAAGAATCAATGTTGGTAGTTTTCACATGTTGGCTATGTTGATATACTGGCAGTTTTTGTCACCACTGGCACTTTTGTGCACAACTTTCAACGGGTACGTTCTAAATAATATTTAAATCCTAAGTAGGCTCTATTATGTAAACGCAAAATGGCAGATGTTAGATTTTCCACATGAGAAGAGAAAAAAATACAAAGAGCAATACTACAGTTGATGATATGAAAACTGCTAATATATATATTCTTCGATAATATTTTGAAAACTTTAAGATCTGGAAGCATAATAGCAAGAAGGTTGTTTACCTTCCTGTACATGATGGTGGCAGATTCATGCTTGAAGGAGTGAGGGGACAATTAATAAAGAAGTCATTACTTGCGACCAAACCTATACAAGAGACAATCATTGTTTGTTATTGTGTAAAATATTGTACATGAGTCCCAAAATGTGACCTCAATGAAGAGGAGATGGACATTTAGAACCCTAGTTGATTGCTTTTTAATATGAATTTGATGTGATCCATGTAATGAGATTGTGTGCGGGGATGAAACCTGATAAAGAGCGAGTCCTTTTCTTTTGTAGGAGGACAAGCCTTGGGACCCGTTCATTCTGTGTGCATTCACCTATCACCTGTTACATCCACTTTGCTAAAATCAAATCGGAAGTATTCCATGTACATCTGATCCAACATTTAGACCATAGGTTCACCAATAAGGTAGAGGCACCCAATTCCGATCACTTATGCCAGTTGGGAACTCAAACAACATTGTATGTCAAAAACATTTATGTAGAAAGATGCGGAATTAGGAATGAAACTCAACAAATATTTATTCAAATTTAATCATAAAGATTTGGAATTGATACAGAATTTAAAAGCCCCTTAACCACCGGAGCCCATAATCAAACTCTAGAGTAGGTGAGATTTGGTGCCCTCCTTCACCCAATGCCAATAAAAGAGAGAAGACATGCTCTAGATAACCAACTTATGGAGGGTACCCAATGCCGATCAGCCTTGTTCAACTTTCAAGGCAAGGCCACCAATGAGAGCTCAATTGAGGTGGAGCAACCAAATGCACACTTCATGAACCAATGTCGATAATGACTAGAGTTTCCAGATTTTGAGTTATCGGTTTTGGGTCATTTCATGCATTTCTCATTTTCATGCACCATGCCATGCATACTCTACTAGTCGGAATTGGGTGGCTGATCAGAATTGGGTGCCTCTACCTAAGTTTTGTATTGTGGTCTAATTGATCTTGTTGTCTGATCTTGTTGTCTAATGATTGCTTTGGTCATTAATGCTTCCTAAATGAACAAGATGATTCAAACCATTATTTATGATCTAAACTCAGAAGTGAAAAGAGTAAATACACTTCTAACTGCATGACAACTTTTTATTAATTGCACTTTCTATTGGAGGTGGATGCATGGCTGATCAATACAAACCCGGGAGTTTTGTGCAGCACCACCATTGGATTGCTCTAAATCGAGAAGTGGCTGCTCCTCGTTGTCCTGAATGGCTTTAAGAACCCACTCATCCCCTGAATTTGTAGATTCACCTTCCATAGAACATGTAACAAAACATAATCTCAATGCAACCTCCTTATCAAGAAGTCATTGGACCAGCGCAGAGGGATTAATGTTAGAGAGGATTAATTACTTAGTAGGTAGCATGAAGTCTCAACGTGGCATCAACTTCACTTCTTTGTTCAATTAACACATTAATCTTAAGATCCATTGACTCAAGAGTCATTCAAAAGTAAGCACTACTCTGATTTGGTAGGTTTTGGTTTGTGGTTATATCCTGATATTGAATTACCATGTCCATAACGTCAATGCAACTCATAATTGAAGAAATGGCAGGCGACCATTCGTTAGAAAGCACAAGGTTGTTCTTATAATCAAGGGCTATTTTGAAGTTCTGAAGCCCTTCTTTTCTAACCCTTGTTGAAGAAGAAAGAAAAAGATCCAACCATTGACGGTGGGTGATGTGCAAGCCGCCCCTGATTAAGAAATGTTCTGTTTCGTTGACAGGATTATCGTTCTCATAACAAGGGGTTGCTTGCACATTCTCTAGTCCATACTCAAGATGAGAACATGCAAGACTCTGAGGAAGGAACTGAGGTGAGAGTGCCCACCCGGACTGGAGAGGGAATCCTGTTGGGTATGGCGCACAGGAACATCAAACGCGGACATCTGTTTGTCTTGAAAGCTGGGAATCTGCAACCTCACTGAGTTCCAGTCAAAACTTCGATTCTCCGTAGCCTTCATAGTGGTCTTCTACAACAGCATCGGAGGAAAACAAAAACCCCTAAATTTGTCCTTCCAGCCACAATTCATATGCCAGAGCATGCGACCACGTGAGTTGAGGGAAGCTTAGTGTGAAGGTTAGTTATGTCTGTTGAGACTCCTTCATAACCGTTCATCGTCAGATAACTACCTGCGCGCTTCAGGCAACACATACACAACAATACGGATATCAGAATTCTTCGTTTCTATTAATAAAAAAACGGAGATTTTACAACAGCCGACCCAAACCGGGAGAATGGAAGAATGGCCCCAAGAGTGAAAGGAACTGTATCCACTGAGTATGATGAAACATGAGCTACATCACCCAAGTGCACTAAATGATGACAACTAAATGAATCACATAAGATTTTGTCGTCTCCATTACGTACATCGGTGACGTATCAAAGCATGATTCCCAATTCTCTACAATTACACCCACTTGAGTTGGTGATGTTACAAGCCTCAATACCCGTCAATGGCATCCTGAGTAGTTGAGATGGACGCCGAAATTCTGAAGCTACTGTGATTATGACAGGAGTAGATCTTCGTAGTCTGATAAATCTTCGGAGCAGCTACGCACAGGATGTGTAGTGTCGCTGGGGAGCGACACGACATGGTCTGGGTCCCTGTCGTGGTAGACGAATGAAACGATTCCAGAGGCAATGGCACTTTGCAGCGCAGGATCGTCAATCTCTTTTGAGTGATCCATCCAGGTTTTGCCAGGAGCTGTTTTTGTCCGGGAAATAAGGTCGAAGGTGTCACAGTTTGTCTCCTGCGTTGAAATTTGAACGGAACGCAGATGAGAAAGTTGAACTGGCTATGGTCATTGACGAAGCGCTTCTACTGCAGGGATAGTAATCACTCACCGTATTTAGTGTGAAAAGCTCTCGAAGCTCCTCCTTGGAGAAGTGACGACCTACACTACTCTTCTTAGTGTGGCCATCAATGTCTCCTTCCACAGCAGCAGACATTCCCCCTTTCATTATCTGACGCTGGTAGATTTTTTCTTCAATGCTGATTAAACATCACAAAAACAATCAGCATCGTACATACCGAAAGCCATTATCGTAATAGATATAAATGCTCGTCTACTGCTCGTATCATTCTGCAACCTGCGCAACTATAAGAAGAGAACGGTTGGTGCAAGGGATTCTGACAGCAAGGTCACCCATAAACTTGGAAAATTTATCGTCATGCTTACATTCAAAAGCAGAATGCATGTCCAGAGAGGGATTAATTGTCAAACCTGCCCGTTGAAAGAAGCCTGTAAATCATTACCGGTTTCAGCTGCCCTTCTCTCCATATGCGAGCAATCGCCTGTCAAAATCCGTCAGGTTAGTGCGAAGAAATAGTAGCATTGTGCACAGCACTTCTGCTATGGTGCACCAAAACACAACTATAATGTGGAAACGATAGAGAATAAAGAATTCTCAGAAAAAGCCAGATCGTTATCGAAGGAACACAGCTGGGCGCAAGACGGCCCTGCCTGTGAATCAGTAGCTGGGTTCCAATCAGGATCAAAAAGCACGAGTCTGCAGCACCAGGAGTCATGAACGTGTTAGTCCAAGCATCAGCGATAACGGCACGTGTTGATCATTCTAATGCTTTTGAAAAATGAGATAGCCCTCTGCAAGTTAGTGCTGTCTCTGCATCACAATATTTTTGAGTTACAAAAGCATAGTGTCTTCAAACTTGCCTATTGGCTCCGATAAGATTAAGACCAGTGCCACCAGCCTTAGATGACAAGAGGAAAATAAACACCTCTCCAAACCCACTATTCAATTGATCGACAAGGGGTTGCCGCTTAGAAGCTTCAGTTGAACCATCCAGTCGTAACCATTTCCAGCCTTGAGTGGTGCACATGTCCTACAAGAACATTGATGGACCAAGTATCACATAACAAAATTAACAACACGGCACTAGAAATGGGCTCATGCTACAGTCCTGACTAGAATTAAAAGGACTAGATTAAGCTTGCAGGAAATATGTATGTCTTGCATAGTCAAAGGCCGTTGAAAAGGTATACCTGAATCAAGTCCAGTGTCCGTGTGAAATTCGAAACGACCACCACCCTATCTCTAGGTCCATCTGAGCCAATATAAACTGTACGAAGAAGCCAGTACAAACACGATAGTTTCCCCGAGACGTTCCACCCCTCATTCGATAAGGTCACCCTGATTCGCCGGATCCCGAATCACAAATATCTAAAGTGAGAACCTGATGCATATGCTGCTTAGATTTCTTCAACAAACAGCTGTAAAATGTTGGACACAAATGAACATTTATTAACTGACGCGCTCAATAGTATTCATGGTGGCAGTAGAACACAAGGAAACATTAGTCCTTACCTTGCTTGAGGGACTTGGGTATCATCTACACCGTCACCAAATTTGCTCAATCCCGCAGTATTAACTTGAGACATCAATTCTGGTTCCAAACTTTTTTCTTGACAGATAGCGTTGTACGCAAGCTGAGGGTGGCTACACAACTTCCTCAACGAAGTTATTGAGGTTAAGATCGTTGCTGACGCATTGTCGCACAGATGCAGGGACCTTAACGCCTGCAATTAGCCATCGTTATACCTCCATGACCATTATCTTAAGGTAATAGAGCTACAAAAGAGATGAAACAAGCATTTCTCTAACTCCAGGTATTGTGATCAACAGCCCTGAAGTGGCCCTTGGAGCTGGAAAAGGAAGAAAAATGCAATGTGGAGTAAGTTGGAACTAACTTTGACTGTGATGATTCTGTAGAAAGAAACTTGAAGTGGCTGTAATCTGCAGAACACAAAAAGCCTGCCCCAAAGAACATTAGGCCTTGTACCAAGTCAATATTCATAAAACCAAACCGTGAAGCTTTTAGGAAAATGCTTGCTTCTCATAACTTATTCATTCCAACACACCAAGCATTTCATATTTCATCGGTCCTAATTGCGTGAGGCGTGCAATATATCCTTACTCTGTTTTGGTTGGTAAATATTGTTTGTTAATGTCGGCTGTCCTCCGGAGAATGCAGAATTCGGTTCTCGACTGTAGTTCAATAGACCTAGCCTTTCCTAAATTCTGCTCCTCCAAACTGTAACAAATTCCCACGAAGTCAACTTTAACATATTGCTGCAGAAAGAAAGAACCCCAATACAATTCCGTTGTCCGCTTCACGATTGAGAGCGATAAGGTTAAGCAAAGAACACTTCGCTATAATCATGTCAATCCAAGTGCATGATGCATTAATAATGATCGACACACCTTGCAGTGCGATCCTGGCTGAACTCAATAGGTTCAGCAAATATCCGCTTAAATGCAGAAAGTGGGCCTAAAAGCCCTGGATTGGCAAAATCGATCATAGCATAGAACTCGTTCAAATCGTTCTGCACAGGAGTTCCAGTCTGCAGCACCAAGCACAAATCAACTTTCCAAGTCCAGAGCCAGCAAACGATGAGATATTTACAACTGTGTATATGCAGCAAAATAAATCAACTGTAAGAAATTCCGTTGTACTGAAAATAACCTCTACATGATTACAACCTGAACCAGAAGTGCCCATAAGAGCTACATACCAAAAGGATTTTACGAGGGCACTGAATCCCAACAAGAGCATCAATGGTCTTGTTACCAGCACTGCGCAGACAAAAGTCTTGTTGGTACGTCGATCACAAGTAGAGTAAGATGACGATGCAGATGGCCTTCCAATACACACGTTTTGCTATTTCACTACAATAATAAGTGACGTAAATGACATCCCTTGTAAAGGTGCAAATGCAGATGATGAGATTCGAAAGTAAGAATACCAATTCTTCAAGCGATGAGCCTCGTCACAAACCAGTAGTCCCGGTTTTGCTGATGCGATTGTGTCGATGTGCTTGCGTAGAATTTCATAGGATGTTATCAACAGTGGACTAACTCGTCCATTTTTAAAATCTGCAAACTTCTGGGCTGCCTGTGACCATAATCTCATGACAGTAAGTCATAACGGAAGCTGAAGTGAAAGATGAGATATATTTCGACAGATTGCTCGGCAATACTCAATAGATATCGATCACTAATAATAACCATCATAGGATCTCACCTCTCTGTGCGTAGTTCCTGCATGCACTGCCATATACCTCAGCCTTTCTCTCCCAAGCCACTTGTGCACCTGCATTAGAATTCGATGCATCGACATTTAGTTCAATTTAATTTCCGAAAAGCAGGACGACATACTCATTTCTACCACTGTAGCATGTCAGCGAATAGTCTGAAGTTTCAAATTCAAGTACTGTACCTCGTTGCCCCAGTTTTCAACAAGTGAAGAAGGGCAAACCACCAAAGCGCGCTTGACAGCTGGAGCACCAGCAGGACCCTGCGAATATAAATAAGAACTTGAACAAATAAAATGATTGTTGACTACATCATTTTACAGATCACTGTCGATATTCGTTCATAACATCACAAGGACGTACATGCCTGGAAATTTATGATGCATCAAATCCTTCACCTTTACACTCATACCTGCTTCAGAATTGTCCATAACAAGGTGATTACTTGCAGCGTCTTGCCCAGGCCTGCAACAGTGAGAAAATTGGAGCCAATAAGCCAAGATTCACTAAGATAAAATGGCAACTCACACGACGATTCGTTGTTATTACCAAACAATCCTCAAGATAAAATAAAACTCCATGCCCTTACTATCTCCTGCACAAACGGCAGTGATTGGGGGAAAGAAACATATAGTACTCGATGCGAAATCAGGGCATGTTCAGAATTGATATGATTTCAGAACCGTAACTGATAAATTGCACAAATTACAAGCCTTCGTAATCAGTAGTTGTAATGACGTGTGTGTACCCATTTCGTCTGCCAGCAGACAGCCGCAGTAAGATTTTGATTTCAGCCCCATAATACACTCATACATGAACTTCACTCCATCTTTTTGATGTGGCCTCAATTTCGATGCAATATACTGCGAAATTCAAAAAACGTATGTCAAAAAGATATCAAACGCCTGCGCCCATTCGACGACTGATCTCTACCAATGCTGCTGTGAAACTTCAGAGAATATACAACATATCCGAACAGGAGGTCTTCGCACTCCAAGTCACAACTCACACAGACTCTCGAAAAGGTAAGGAAGCACACTAACCGGGTCCACAACAACAGGAACCTCTGTAGCCAAATCTCCATTGAGCTTCAAAGCGTTCTTCAAACAAACCAAAAAATACCAACGTCATTCTACAACAACGACTATCCGGAAGCTGAGTTGAGTACAAGCGAGAAAATGGAGAACAGTATGTACAGTTTCATTTTCAGACAAGGTTCGTCACCCAAGTCGCTGGAGAAGTCACATAATTAAAGATCTCACATTTGTGTGAACTACAATAAGGATACAACTATCGATCATTTCAACAGGGTGGGAAAAGCGATGAGGAAATATAGAAGTACCATTTCTGTAATAAATGGTCCCTTGTCCCTGCGGCTATATCAAACAAATAGATGATATGAGGTCAGAATTGTCTAAAAACCCTTAAAAATTATACCTCCGTACATTCGGTTCATATGTTGTTTGAAGTGCCAGCGTGAACGCACCCAAACAAACAGCACGAAACAGCTATCGCGTAAAGACGTACTTTGAGAAGTCAACAGCGTATTGTCGACACAAATGACTAGCGATAAACAAAAATCATGTCAGTAGTGTCGTAATGAATTCAAGAAAATATGAAGTTTCCGCCAACATCCACTATCACAAAACAGGACCAACATCATGTTCACAGTTCATGATGTTGCAATGCTCATGATCGGACTTCTAGCAGACTCGTAAAGTAGATGCAACGGATTATTGGGTGGAATAGAAGAAAGCCGAGGACAAAAGCCGAGAAACGTTGCAAGACGCTGCCTTACCTGGATGCACCTGGCTTGAAGCTTTTGAACGTCTGATTCTTGATCGTCAGCACTGGAAGTTGTGCCGGAATCGGCTGAGGAGCCTTGTCCATCAGATACAATGCACCACTGAGAACCTCTTCAGTGGATGCTTTTCTCATTACCTCCACCTCAAATTTGCCGACCTGCACATGCTCTAACCTGTCAGGGTGAGACACAATCTTACTTCTGAAATGGAAACATATAATGTGACCTGCCTATCTGAGTGAGGAAACGATTCCAGAAGGTCGATGATTTACCTCAAGAGTGGCTCCTTCAGGCATATCCTTTAGCCCTTGAACATTTGCTTTGGTAACGTTCTTCCCATCCATATCCTGAAGAGCGCAGGATCGTCCTTGACAAACAATGATCCCATCAGACCACGGACCCTTACGCTTGGCATTCTTTTTCCGTGGGCAGTACATCACTGAATAATACTCTGCCAGCCCCGCTGCCTCTTGTGCAGGTTTCGAAGGCTCTTTCAATTGTACCACTTGGTGAAGCGATGCCCGCTGGCTCTGAGGACCATGCAATGAGCTTGCAATCTTCGAAGGTACTTTCTTATCCTGTTCGTCTTCCATGCGGAGAGATTGCTCCCCTTTCCGTTTGATGCGGGCAGACTCTATCTTTACATTCATGTTCAGTTGCTCGCTTCCTGCAGATGAACGATCTCCACTGACTGCTGGTAGTTCCCCAACGTCGTCATCTGTCAAAGACTCTCCCTGTTTTTGATCCCTCTTCCTCGTAACATTGCTATCATTCTCCAATTCGGAACACTTCCGTTTGACACCAACAGTAGAAGAAATTCCAGACAACGAGGAACGCCCAGGAATGGATTTCAAATTAGCCACAGAAGGCAAATCCGAATTATCTCCACTCTCTCCAATAAGATCAAGTGATGGAGTCGAAACATCGGCAAGTGACGGAGTCGAAACATTACCGCCATCATCAGCGCTACTGCTGACCTCCGCTCCAGCTCTTCCCGAGTTAAGCAGATCAAATACCTGCAATGGATTCCTTCCCGTGACAGAAGCATCCTTTCCTCCCTTCCGTGGAACAATTTCAATCTCCTCGGAGCCAGCCTTCGGTGCAGAGGGATCGCCAAACCCTAACGAAGCGATAGGAGTTTTGAACTTCTTCCTACTGGACAAGAAACTCGGCCGCGGCTCATTTCCACCCGATTTCGCTTCCACGCTATTCTCCTTCCCCTTTTCGTGAAGTTTCTTCGCCAACACACTCGGCGCAGCAGACCTCCTCATTGCAAAATCCCGAAACCAAAAACTCTCACAAACACAAACCAGTCACCAGCAACGAAAACCTACAAACTCTTCCCCTCCACACAGCGTCAACGCCATTCTTTTCACAAAATATTGCCACCAGATTTCGCTTCAAACACCATTCTATTTCCCCTGCTCTTGCAGCTCCTTCGCGAAAAGACCTCCAGAAATCAAAAAATCTCACAAACACAAGCAAGATTCAACAGAACCAAAGACCTCAACCTGCGTCTCCCCGCACCACCAGATTTTGCTCCGACAGCAGTCTCCTTCCCTGTTCGTGCAGCTTCTTCACCACCGGACCTCCTCATTGCGGATCCCGAAATCAAAAACTCTCCTAAACACAAAACCAGATTCAATCACGCGTCCTTTCACCAAACCTCCAAGAGCAACATCGTCCACAATCGCACCGCCTCCTCAGCAGCAACAAGCTATTCTAAAATCCTCTCTCCGCAAACAAGCACATCTACTTGAAATCACACACTCATACAAGTGAGACTTGAAAAACTCGCCCGCCACTTCTTATTCACATGAGAGCTTGTTGAGGAAGACACTTGGTTGTAAGGAGTGTTGAGAGCCGTCCGATGTGAACGAGGATCGAGTGGGTCCTTTAGATCCTTCGTAGGATTAGTGAATGAATTAGTAACTGAATTGGCCACTAATTCAGTTACTAATTATCTCAAATTTCGCAGAAGGAACTGAATTAGTTACAGTTCCAAATTGGCCATCTAAAAATCATTATGGATGTAACCACATTGGTTCTCTCTAATAGTGTGTGTGACATTGATTCCCAAAGCACTCAATTTCAAAGCTACGTCGGTCTTTGAATGTAGTGTGGATTAGGGTAGTTTGAATTTCTACACTAACTGAAAATTTTCACGCAATAGTTGACTGACACATTGTTGCCAGCAAGCACGTTTGAAATTGAGGGTAGACGACAAGCACAAATTGGTCGTTGAATGTGCCGGAGGCACTCACGTGCTGCCACGTGGTACGTGTGGCTGAGCAACACATTGAAAGATACGGGGGGTACTGCAAATTCCCTCCATCTGCAATCTCGGGGCGAGAGACGAGAGCGAATGGCGGCTTGGGTTATAGGGGTGGCCCATGCGGTGCGCGCATCTCTAGAAAAGTCAACATGATCCGAGCATATCTGGCGGGGCTCCGTGCCCCGGTGGAGATGTTGTTAGACTTCCAAATCCTACATTTCATTGGACACTAATTTTTCATTCAAAACCATTTTAGTATCACTTCATTGACTTCTCTCTATCATTAGAAATCTCCTTTTATATTGAAGACAACTAGTATAGTATCTTTCCAATGAGGATATTTTCAAACCCGTCTTGAAAGGAGAATTTACAAAAGAAAAACATGTAAGTGTTCACCTCCCCAAAAAAATGTTGTATTTGTGACTCGTATTCTAGGTTTTTAGACCAATAAGAGTGTTAACCAAAGAATTAGTGCCACGGTAGTTGCAAGAAATTATATCTTATTCATTGTTGCAAAAACTTTGTAAATAAAAATTGAAAATCTATACAAATTGAGAATGAAAAAATATTAAATAAAAGAAATGTATAATAGATCTAAGTAAATGTTTACACTCAACCGTGGAGTTAGGATAGACCTATTGTACAAGATCCGTAATTTGTTGACTTGGAAACAGAAAAATAGCCGCATATTAATTTGCTCCAACAACATTACTTCCAAATATACATTGGCATCCAACAATCTCTTAAGTGGCAAAAAACCGCCAAAAGGACAAAATAACGTAAATAATTTTTACTAAGGTTAAATTGTGAAATGCAATGATTGGTTTGCCAAAATGTGCCTTTGTAAAGCGACAACAATGCCGAATGCCAACCACTCTACTTCGCCTATCCTCAATTATCTCGTGGCTCTACAGACACCGCACATGTCCACAATCACCACTCGACGCCACCTAAACCGTCCAATCTTCTACTTTGGCGCTACATTGTCTCATCATGTTGCCAGGCGTCGCCAACATGTTCGCCACTACTTCCACTATGTACCTCCCACTACATACTAGTCGTGGATGACAACTTCTTGTTACTTTGGTTCATCATTGTGGATTTGTGGGAGTTTGGAGGGTGTCTGGACAACCAACTTCTGATTCTTGAATCCTACTTCTCCAACTTCATGTTGTTGAATGTTTGTGATGAGCATTGAGCATTGCCGCCTGCGAGTCTGCAACTCTATTAGTCTGCAAGCCGTAAGTCTGCGAGACCACAATTCTTTGAGTCTGTAAGTCTTTCATTTTGGTGGGCATTGCAATTATTGCAAGCAATTTGATGACTAGTCATTAGATGGTAAACAAAGCACGTTCCAATAAGAAAGTGAGCCTTCCTCATTCGGTATGTTTGAATTGATTAAATCTCTGTATGTTTTGAATTGAATTCTTATATATTTTGTGTAGATTAAAATTGTGTATGTTTTGTAGTGATTGAGTTTGTATATGTTTTATATTGATTGATGCTTCTTCTGTGGATTTTAGGCTGCGACCTTGGAAGAAGACTATTGTTTTTAGTCTAATTAGTTTGTTATACTAGTAAATTGCAGTTATAGAGGAATATTGCGATTGCGGAGGACAACTTCGGTTGCATTCTTCCCTTCTAATTTTATCAATGTAGTTGCCTTTGCTTTAATGTTGTTGCATTTTATAGTGGTGCATTGGTTTTTTTGTGTGGTTGTATGCTATGTTGTTGCATGGTGTTGCATTGCATTTTTGTGCAATCTTTGCAGATTCAAGGTTTGAGCCATGGTGGACACTTCACCATTTGATCCGTTACTATCCCAAAGTCTCTTCTACATGATTGAATTCATCCTCTAGCCTTACTCCAAAAAGTCCTCAAAGGACTACTTTGCATCCTCAAGAGAGTTAGTAGCCAAATCTATTATGTCCTACAGTCCTAAAAGCCAGGGGATGTCGGTACCTAACACACCTTAGAAGCGGAAGGCAATCTACAACTACACAGTCTAGCTTGCCGTAGGTCTAGTTTGGGAGTGCAGCTCATTGAACCTTCTGATCCTGTCACTTCTTCAAAGACCCCACGTATGTTCAAGAAATTATTTGTATCTCCTGTGAGGGCTCAAAATCTCTTGTGAGTGAGAAGATTGGAGATCACAAAGTGAAGAGAGCAAAGAAAGGTAAGCTTGTAGCTGAAGCAATAGAAGGAAATACAAGTGACGACAGTGGCAAACTACCGCATGACAACAATTCAAATGCCGCTACTGCAAAGAAGATAAAGAACTACGAGAAGAGCTTGAGGTTTCAAGCTGAATCATGCGTGGCACCATGTCTTGGGTGGAGTTTTGGCTTGGTACAGACGGCCTCTATTTTTTTGTGAAGTGCCATGTTTGTTCCAACATCAATGGTGAGCCGAAACTTCTTACCCCAAAATGGGATATGTTGAACAAGTATAGTAGGAAGCGGAAGGCAGTTAAGGAGATGGCTAGCGGAATTCAAGCTGGCAATTGGTATGTTGAACAGAACTCAAAACGATTGCGTAATGAGATGTTGCATGTTGCAAGAGGGATTGTGACGGTCACACAACAACTTGATATAGCTTGTTTTCACCTTTTGCAGGAGGAACAGCCGATGACGAAGTATCCAATGCTCCAAAATCTGTTTCAATTCCTTGACGTACCAAATATGCCTTGCAACAGTGGTATGATACGGCAAGTTTGCAACTAGTTGAATCCTTCCATGCTCAAGTGCAAAAGAAGGTACAACATGTGATCCAAGGCGCAATGTATTTTTTGGTGATATGTGGTAGAGTTATGATGTTGAATATCAAAAGGTGGATTAGTATCCACGGTTACATTTTTCAAGATTTCAAAAGGTTGCCCATGCTTTTATCGCTTGAGCACGTGGTGGACTCGAGTATTTCCAATATTTTGACGAAGGTCATTATGGTTGCTGTGATGAATGCGAGAGGATTGGAAAGCATCGACATTGGCAAAAGACTCATGTCCTTTGGTGCAAGTAGTGGCGCACATCCTTGTTCTCCAGTTAATGTCTAATTTTCTTGTGACTTGTAAATCGTGCCTTAACATCTTTGATCATAGTTTCGTTACGATTGTGCTTTGTGCTTTAGTTATAGTTGTCTCAAGATTGACAAACAAATAGACCTCTACTTGAGACCTGTGGTTATTTTTGTTGTTTGATCATATGGTTTAAAGGTATTTTAGGAAGCTCAAGGTGGAGTAGTGAAGCACACTTGGCAATAGTGGTCACCGCCCCTTGAGGGCATCCACTACATGATATGAAATTGCCTCCTCTTTTTATAAGAATTTAGATCCGTACTCATCAACTAGTAGGGTTCTAAAATTGATGGTTTTCAAGCTTCTAACATAGTGAAATTATACATACATGCTCAGAAAACAAATTTGGCAAAAATGCAGTCACTATGACATATATAAAATTATACATACATGCTCATGAAACAGCTGTATATGTTTAGTTTGTTTTTAGGTCTTGGATTCTCATGGCTATAGTTTGCAAATACTGATGGGCATAGCTTGTTTTTTAATAGATTTAGTTAATGGTCATAGATTGCACGGAAATGATATTGGTAATCTTTGCCTACATTCAAGCTCAGACAACAAATTTCACTACTAGAAATTGGGCTATAGATTATAGGCCTTTTTAGTTCGTGTTCCGTTATAGATGTCGCACATTACTAGGAATTTTCTAGAAACTTTTAAACGGACACAATAATTGTTGTGAGTGATTAACTTTTTGTTGTTATTGTTTTTTCCATGTTGGTTTCTCATCCATTTTCCTACGTGGACCATCATCCTCGGAAAATTATGAGGTGGCTAATGACATGATTTGAGTGTGACGTGAAATTTGAGGTGGCAGTTGACGTGGATTTTGAGGTGGTAGTTGATGTGGATGATGAGGTGGTTCCTATGCTGACATGTATTTCTATGTGGCAACTTATACGCCATCTTCTCATATGTAGTTAATGTCTCTTTTGGGACCCACTTATCATAACTTGGCGGCGTTTCATTGGATGAACTTTGTAAGTGCACTATGTAGTTATTTTAAAATGGTTGTATAATATTATCATAGTAATTTTAAATCTATTTTTGTTGTAAATTTTATTTTGAATAGATGATATGCACATGTGTAATTATTGTACAGTTACTATATGATTGTTGAATAGTTGTTGTATGATTTTTGTATAGTTATTGTGTAGTTGTTGTACGGTTGTTGTATGCTTGTTTTTTGGATATTTTTTAATTATCAAGATCTAACATTGTCTAGGTACTATCTCAATGATCAAATAATAATTTTCTATTGAATATGTAGTTATTTGTTAATTCTTATATAGTGATTAGGAAATTATTCTGTAGTGAGTTTGCTTGGTTAGTGTAGTAATACATTAAGTTACTACATATTAGTGGATGTGTACACAATATGCAAGAAAAACCTCTAAAGCATTAGTGATTTATTTATAACGAGTATAGTAAATTCACAATAAAATAGTTTCTCATTCAATAAATGCTCCGAGGTTGCTGACTTAACAAATGACTCCAACATCTCTTCAAAAAACCCTAGGCAAATTCACAATATGGTACACGCATTAAAATCCCTACTAAATGCCTCCTAATACACGCCTAATTGTAATTCAACCTTCACTCACTACAAAGTTTGATGGGCTGAGAGTGCCAAAGCGCATTTCTACCAACACTATTATCAATCTTGTAATGGTTGTATTCTTCTATACACAATGGCTATACCATTGGTTGTACACGCACTAATTGCTATATAATGGCTACATAATTACTACATTGTAATTGTGGAAGTACTCTGAAGGAACTACACAATGAAAACAATAAAAAATTTATTAAGGAATTACATGGAAGTGGCTCTCACCTTTCCAAAGCCCTCCAAGCTCCTCATTTGTTGAAATCAAATTCTTGGTGCTTTGTTTGTGTTTCTCTATACAATCCTACAACACAAGTACACGCCTTGCATGTAAGTCCTTAGTTCTTTTCTACACATAAACTCAAGCAAAATACCTTGCATGTAGAATAAATAAAGTCTAACTAGAGAATAACCAAAGAGTTATTAGAGAATTACCAGAGAGTAATTTATATTGGGTACATGATACAAACACTAAAAATTGAAATTCTAACGGTAATAAATCCTAATTATAGTAAGAATTGAAATCCTAAACCTAACCCCAAGGAACCCTAATCCTAAGAGTTGTAAAGAAGATAATTTCCCATCAAACTGTAGGAGTCTGAATTTGCACATGACAAGAAATGCTCATGGTCAAATTAGAAGAGAAGACCAAGTTTTGGAAATGAATATAGGACAAATCGTAATAATTTGCAGAATGATTTCAACACTTGAGAATAACTACAAAATGAATCCCTCTATCATTGTACTATTTCTGAATGAAGGAGGCCTCACCTTCCAACTTTGCATCCCTGTACGTCGGCAAAATTGAAAAAAATTTGAAAGACCATGCAAAAAATTCTTAGTGACGAGTTATTCCTTAATCATAAAATATATTGTTGTGTAGAGTTATTTTCGAGGCCTCACCTTCCAACTTTGCATCCTTGTACGTCGGCAAAATTGAAAAAAATCTGAAAGACCATGCAAAAAATTCTTAGTGACGAGTTATTCATTAATCATAAAATATATTGTTGTGTAGAGTTATTTTCGAGTAACATAGTAATTTGTCTAAAATGTATCATCATAGAATTACTAGAATATAATTCAAGTCACCCACCTACTTATCACATCAACACTACCTATAGAAATGGGCATCCATCCACGTCAAGAATTAAAAAAAATTATCCACAAGTTATTCTTTAGTAATAAATTATATTACTGCAACAGATTATTATCTAGTGACATAGTAATTTTTTTCAACTGTATTACTAATAAATTATTGGGGCATAATCCAAGTCACCACCTACTTGCCTCATCACCAATACCTGACAAAACTCTCCATCCATCTACACCAACATATTATTTGAAGGACCAACATCTTAATTGATAGTTAATATAAAATATATTACTCTGTAGAGTTATTTTTCCAGTGATGCAATAATTTGTCTCAAATGTATTGTTAAAGAACTATTGGAATACAATCCAAGACACCACCTACTTGCCACATCAACAGTGTTGGACGAAAATAGGCATCCATCCACATCAACAATTTTTGATAAATATCCACAAGTTATTTTTGAACTATAAAATATAATACTACGGTTAGGTGTTTTCCAATGACACAGTAATTCTTTTTATATGTATCACTAATGAATTACTAAGACACAATCCAAGTCAGCCACCTTTCTACCACATCAATCACCTATGCCATATTTAACTAAATTTGGATTTTTTAAAGTCCAAATTGGCCAAAGCCTATATGTAGTCATGATCAACCAATAAAATATGACATTGAGGTGGTTAGAAAGATCCCTTGATGCAATCAAAGATTGTGAATAAATATTGGAAAGTAATAAAGGTAACAAGATATTTCATTAAATTAATAGTTGTGATCGATAATGTAGCATGTCAACTTGCATCAACGGATAGGAGGATCCACCAATGGGACCAACTCTACCTCGAGAAAGCTTCTATATGGTCATAGGTCCGCCGTGTCTATGAAATTCTAAGAGAGTCAGCTAGAAGATGAACGATCAACAGATCCTCCGATCTCTTGGAAAACAAATATACAGTCAAAGGTCCGCCGTGTTTGCAACATCAAGGTTAGCTACTGTTGCAATTTGGTCCCTCTGTGGAATCGTCCATGACTTCAGATCCGATTCCCTGACTAAGAGACAAATACAATGCAATCAATATAAATGAGTATTGTACATCGTTTTTCCGGATCCACGTTGTTGTCCAACATCCCTTGGACTTCTTCCTGTGGTCTTTGATTGAATTCTTTGGCTTTGAGAATTGAATAATGAACTTCCCATAGATCGCATGTCCTTCTTCACAATTGACTACTGAACATACTCTCCCTAATCAAACGTGATCTATTTTGGAGTTTGAAGTATGCAGTAGGATCCATGATCTTGATACGACATCTCGCCTTGGATTCAAAGCGTCCTTTGGTTTCTCCTTGTGTGGACCGCAGTAAAATTGAGGTTCAAGGAAGTTGGAATTGTTGTGCTCCAATCATCAATTTGCTAGAACCCTTCAACCAAGACCAAAGGAGTGATAGGAAGAGGTTTCTCGAGTTCTGCAAGTATTGTAGTCCGGTAAGTGATGTAGGTGGAAAATGTTTTTGAAAGCCCTTGCATTTCTCCATCCCTCGTTTCCAGTATTCTGTGTAATTTTGAATACCAGATTTAATGAAACACCTTTTATCAAGCGCTTTGGAAGCCTAGACTAGAAGAAGAGACTTAGAATGATGATGTAAATATTAGACTAGATATTGCATGATAATTATAATAATTATGATTGAATGATTTCTTTATGAATTAAAGATGAATATTCTGTGAGGATTGATCACCCTTCAAAATTGAATATTAATCATTATGGATAAATAAATAAATTAGAATAACACTCGGAAATTACTATTGTCATTGTAGTAATTTTGTTAGATTACATTTTGTGAGTCCATAAACGGTGTTCATAATTAAGAGTAAATGTTGTAAGGAGAAGTGAACAGGTAATTTCTAAGGTAACTCGAGATAGGAGTATACAAATATGATGAATTGGAAATATTTCACATCGGCGACGGGGTCACTCTCATAATTTTCACAGAATTAGGCGTTTTAGGAACTTTGTTGAATTTTGTGTGCATTTGGCATGCAGGTAAGATTAGAGTCGTCGCAGCCATTGATCAAGCGCAAGTATTGGATAGTTTAGGACATTATTTGAAGAGCTAGAATATTCCAGGCCCTAGATGTGTCCAAGCTTACAACGGCAAAATCAAGACAATAGGAATCTACTTCTTCGCCCTCGCCCTCATCTTCAATCCCCACCAACTAGCCACAAAGACATAGGAATCCAGACTGTTCCATTTCAAGAGGTAAATCTGAGCTCGAAGAGCACATTTCCATATTCAGGTTTGATCAACAAATAGGTTCTTATCTTTGAAATCCTAAATGCACTTAGGTTTCGAAACATGACTAGGAGCATCTTAGGAGTGTCCCTTTTGGTGAAGCAATTTTTGAAGGTTGTCTGCTTGGGAGTGATGTATTGGGAGTCTACTATTTACTTTGAAAACTACTATTTACTACAGTTATTTATCTTAGCATACCTTTTGTGGTCTTCTCCTTGCGTTTCTTCCACTGCAAGGTAGAGGCACCCAATTCCAACCACTTAAGCCAGTTGGGGACTCAAATGTCATTGTATGTCTAAAACATTTATGTTGAAAGATGCGGAATGAGGAACGAAACTCAACAAATATTTTTTCAAATTTAATCACAAAGGTTTGGAATTGATATAGAATTTAAAAGCCCATGAACCATCGGAGCCCATAATCAAATTGTAGAGTAGGTGAGATTTGGTGCCCTCCTTCACCCAATGCCAACAAGTGAGAGTGAGTAAAAGAGAGAAGACATGCCATGGATAACCAACTCATGGAGGGTACCCAATACCGATTGGCCTTGTTCAACTTTCGAGGCAAGGCCACGAATGAGAGCTCAATTGAGGTGGAGCAACCCAATATTGCACACATCATGACCCAATGCCGATAATGATTGATGTTTTCAGATTTTGAGTTATCGGTTTTGGGTCACTTCATGCACCATTTCAAGCATTTGCGATTTTCATGCACCATGCCATGCATACTCTACTGAATCCGAATTGGGTGGCCGATCGGAATTGGGTGCCTTTACCTTAGTGCATGTGACTATGCTCATGAACATATCTCATGAAAGACTTGCAGAGCTTAAGATTTGTAAAGCTTCTTGCATGACTTCAGGATCACCGCCTTGCATGGCCTTGCAAAGAGCGACTCCATCAAGTGGCTTCGAATGTAAGAAAAGAAGACGTGGATGAAAGTTGTCAAGGCGGCATCCAATAGTGCAGCGGCAACTGAGGTTGGAGGATCCTTGGGCGGTAGCCTAGAGAATTCAACTGCAAGCGATGCCAGCTGCGCACGCTCCGTAGAAGATCCCGAAATTGTCCGTCTTCTTCCGTCTGCTTCCAAGCTTGACTCGCAGAAATCCATGTTTAAGCTTTGCATGAAGTCGTATGCTGAATCAGCAATGAGAAAGATAGTTGCCCATCAACCCACCGGTGACAACGCTCTGGTGGAAGATTGAGACATCGACACACCTTAAATTTTGATGATCAAAGTACAATAGGGTGACATTCAAATTGGCCATTTAGTAGTTCCAGGGATAGTGTCCTACACTGCTGCCAACTTTGACACCCTCCCCAAAGCTGAGAAATTGTTATTTTACCATGAAAATTTGGGGACAGCATCATCTTTATGTTGAAAACATGCATACCAAATTTCAAGTCCAGGAGACTTATACAAAAAAACTTATGCAAGATCTACCAACATGGGATAGCTGTGAGAAAAGTGTCACAGCTGCCAACTTTGACACCCTCCCAAGAATTGAGGAAATTTTTTTTGCCCATGAAATTTTTGGAGCAAAAACATTTTTATGTTGTTTGCATGTGTGGAAAATTTAAAGTCCAAAAGACCCATACAAAAAATAATATTCCAAATCTACCAACATGTGTAGTTTTGAGAAACAAAGGGGAAAACCATTTTACTACTTCCAACTTTGACGCCCTCCTTAGGATTGAATTTTTGTTGATACATAGTGAAATTTTTGGCACAAGATCATCTGTACGCTGGTAACATGTGAGATAAATTTCAAAGCCAAAAGATGTACACAAAAAAATTATTCCATATCTACCAACGTGTATGTCCTCCATTAGCGTCAATCACTGCTAGTAACCTAGAGGGCATAGAATGACATAGTTGAAGGAGCTTTGTACCATTGACTAACTTCCACTCTCTTTCAAGAACTACCTTCAACACATCTAAGCTTCCAGGGCATTGTTTGCCATGTTGCACAACATCTTTTAACATCCTCCAAACGTTCTCGATTGGATTGAGATCGGGAGAGTTTGCATGCCAGTTGAGCTTTTCGAGAAGGTGGCTTTGTCTCCATTTTTCACATATTTTGCTCCTATGGACGGGTGCCCCATCTTCCTTGTGGAATTTGACCCATGAAATGAACCAATTTGGCATCGTAAACCACTTCTATAAAATCCTTAGCAGAACGTTGACCTTTAGGCATAAAGACAAGTTCAAACTTTTGTCCTCCGGCAAATGCGCCCCAAATCATTAAACAAGTCCTTCCACTTTTAAAAGGAGGAGCTAGACAACTTGATGAATAACGCTCGTATGCACTTCTCCAAACATGAATTTGTCGAGAATTTTTTCCAATTTCAAAAGTAGATTCATCTGTCCAAACAACACGCTCCCGCTCTTTTGCACTCCATCCACGGCACTTCTGAGCAAAAGCTAATCGTTGAGACATGTGACGAGGTGTCAAAAAAGGTTTTTTGACTGCAATTCGGCTAAAAATGCCATTTTTATGTAAGACCCTTTGAATAGTACGTCTACACACTTGAGTAGGACATGCATTGGTAATCTCTGAGAGTGAAGAGCAACGATGAATTTTTGAGTTATGCACAATACTACGAACATCTCTATCACTAAGCTTTTTAGCGTGACTTCCACCGCAAGGTTTGCGCTTGTAGGTTCCATCTTCTCTAAATGTTTTTACTCTTAAACCTTGTAACTGTTCTAATAGGAACTCCTGTAGTAGCTGTAATTTGAACTCCTATAAATCCTCCCTCACTCAAACCTATGATGCAAGCACGAATTTCATCTGAAATTGCCATCATAAACTTACAGAGTGCGTGATGCTAGCTACAACAGTAGAGTAGGGGTTAGAGCAGAGCAAGGGGGAGAGAAGGGGGCCAAGGGACTAGAGCAGAGCAAAGGGGGTTGCAGGATTGACACGTGACAATTGGCAGAGGAAGGAGAACAGGGCTGGAGCAGAGCAAGGGGGAGAGAAGGGAGCCAAGGCGCTGGAGCAGAGAGGAGAGAGAAGGGTCGCCAAAACACAAGCCCATATGCATACATGAAAAATCGTTTTGCTCTTAATCACTCATCATGTATGCCCAATGTGAATCAACACTCATGCATCCCACAATACAACACTCTCTGTTTTGATGATTGTCTCAACATTCAGTCTATCACAAATCACACACACCATTCCCTTTACATAGTATTCAATAGATATTTAGAAGAAAAAATTTGTCATGTGTCTAATGCACACTTTATGGCCAAGTGGATTCTTCTGCATGGAACACCTCTTCACTTCTTCATTTAGATGTTATTGATCTTTTTTAGAAGCATTTATGTTTGGTGGCTTACTCACATGATTGAGTTCAATGAAAAAGCATGAGGTGTCAAAGATATTTTGACATTTTCAATATGACCTTCAAATTGTTTATCATAGTTACACATGTTGATAGATATGGAATAAATTTTTTTATGTATGTCTTTTGGCTTTGAAATTTATCCCACATGTTACCAGCGTAGAGATGATCTTGTGCCAAAAATTTCATTATGTATCAACAAAAACTCAGAAGAAGAAGAACGCCGGTCCCCGTAGGGGGCCGGCGTGAGTAAAGTGTCCGTTCATTCCACCACTAAGTCCATGCCCACCGGACATGGGTTAGTAGTATGGAACTACTTCCACCTTTCGAGGGTGGACACTATGTACCCAGTAACAAGTAACCAATACCGGCAAACCCTTGGTCCCAAAAAGTCCTAAAAGAGGGAGGGAAAGTACGGTGAAGAGCAAAATGCAAGTGTAGATCTTTGAAGGGGGGTTTGAAGCGTCCGGAAGGGGTTGGTTGTTTTCAAGTTTTCGTTTATGTAGGAGTATCGACATAGCATGTTGAATTGCAATAGTGTTAATATTTGAAAAGGTGGTTTTGATTGAAGTGATGGGGATTTTAAATGTTTCTTCAAGGGTTGTCATTGAGGGGATGAAGGTGGTGACTCTAGCACCCGCGGCGATGACAATTAGGGGGTCTACTTTCCATCCTAGTGCTTGAATATCGTCAAGTAGTGGTTGGTATTTATTTGTTTTGTTTGCAATAGTATCTGGAGAGAATCTATCATTGCAATTTGTGAATTCAATAAATTGGATGGTGAGACTAGGGTCTATGTGGTTTGGTGGGGGGTCTTTGTATGGAAGTCCTCTGACACATAATAGGTCTGGTTTGAATCTTGCGTTACAGTGGCATCTTTGAGTATAACAGATGCAGGGTAATAGCCAAGGAGGGATCGTATTTTCTTGTGGATTGTCATTAAAGGTTCCGGCATTCATGAGAATGAAACACCGGGATTTGGTTGATGATATAGGTAGTTTACGGATAGCCCATACGGCTTTGTTATGTCTTTTGACGATAAGTGCGTGTATATGGGGGTTTTGGCACTTGAGTAGGACATGTAGCCATGTGTCTGGGTCCGTGGTGTTACAAATTGAACATGTAATTGTAGGAAATCTTTCTATCCCAAAGAAGAGTTGTTTGCGGGCATTACCCATGTATTGTCCGGTGCGGAATTTGATTAGGCATGTGATTTGTGGATCCGTAATTATGGGGTTTTTCCAAAAATTGTTGGACATTATGTTGTGAATGTTTGGGTTGCCGGTCCATTTATCAATATTGGGGAAGTTTTCTGTAAGTTTTTCTAGGTTATTTATAAGATCATGTTTTTTAAGGTATTTGTCCAAGAATCGTATGGGGCCTTTATCCGGAGTTTCGCCCATAGATGGCCATTCATATCTATGGTAGTAATATGGGGTGGCATGTGCGTGTTCGTATGGCTGTTCGGCATTTTTGTGGGTTTTTTCTCTACCTTCTTTTGCTAGTTTGTCGGCTTGTTCATTGCCATCGATATTAGCATGAGCTCGGACTTTGTGGAGTGGTAATCTGTGTACGGTTTTGGAGCATTGCAACCATAGATGTAAGGATAGTTTTATCCGGGTGACTGTTGTGTAAAGTAGGGTGTTTAATGTGTGTATTAAGGAGATATAATACATTTACGCAATCTGTAAAAATGTGAGCCGGTTTGTTTGGGTATTGAGTGGTGATTATTTTAAGGGTTTTGTGTATAGCCATCATTTCGGCTCTTAAAATATTTTGGAGTCCATGTAGTCTTTTGCCTAATTTAATTTGTTTGGTTGAATTGTATATTCCATAACCGGCTTTTTCTCGGTGCCAGTGCCCCGGGCTTACTTCGGTTGGTTCTTTGAAAGAACCGTCAGTGTAGTAACTAAAGTTGGGGTCAAATTTAAGGTCTGTATTAATTTGGTAGTAGGAGAGGGGGAGGCTTAATTCGGTACTTGGTGATGCGGAGATGTTTGTGTGGGGGGTTTTAGACCATTTTTTGTTGCGGTTTACACGGGTTAAAGTGGGTGTGGGAGAGGCAGTTGCGGTGTGTATCTTGTTAATGTTTATATTTTTTGCTATCAAAGTGAGATGAGTGAGGTTTTCTAGATTGCCTATTTCTCGAGTTTGGTGATGTATACATAGGATACGTAGGGTTGTTGGTTCAAGGCGGGGTGTTTGTATATGCGGAGGTATAGTGGGTTCTTTGTAAGTCATAGAGTCGGCTTCAAATAGTACTATGATGTGTGAGTCCGGGAATGGACCTAAGTGTGGGTTAGAGTTGTGGTACCAATGAGTGTCGGGAGTGATAATAATGGTGATGTTGTGGATGGGATCATTTTTAGCCGCTAGGCATGCCCAATGTGTTGCTTGTTGTATTTCTTCTTCGTTGTGAGGGTGTGCAAGGCCTATTCCGCTCCACTTATAATCAAAAGCTTTTCCAAGAGAGCCAAAAATCTTATCACGTTCGAATGGAGAGTAGAATTTTGAGATTTTTGTGGAGCATGTAACGGGGGATGAGAAGTATGAATGTGTTATTTTCAGAGATGTAATAAGGTAGTCTAAGATAGGACCGGGTAGTGTGTAGTGTGCATTTTTAAGGGGGTCATTTTTGGGTATATGGTAGTTATATCTTTGGTATAGCCAAACAATTTCGGTTTCAAATGTTTGGGGTATTGGTTCAATGTTAATGGGGGTTTGTAGTGCGTTGTGGTATTGGTTCCACAGCCATTGTAGTCTAGCGAGTGGTATGGTTATTAGGTGTCTCCCATTCCCTTCGTATATGTGGGCATTATCTTGTTGTATTTTGATAGTATTTGTTTGTGCGAGGATGTCTGTTTCGGGGTTGCATTCGGTTGTAAATATGTTAAGGAGGGGGATAATAAGAGGTGGCGTGACAAATCTACTATCTCGAGGTTGTGCTTGAGGGTGGTGTAAATGTATGATATTTAGGTAGTAATTGTTTTGAGTTCTAAGGTAGTATTGTGTGAGGATTTCGGTGTTATGTAGGGAAGTATTTGGGTTGTGCCAAGGGAAAAGATTTCTTTGTGGGAGCCATTTGGCGTAGGTGGTGTTATTGTGGGACCAATGGCATAGGTATGACGTATATTGTTTGCTTATGTTGTAAGAGTCAATGTACTTTCTATGTTTGTGCGCGGTTACGTTGTTTATTGGATGTATGGAAGGATTTTTTAATATATGTGGTGGGGGGGTATATGGTCGTGAATGTGGCGAGTTTGGCGGGATTAATGTGGGGTTGGTGTTGTGGTGGATGTCATTGTGATCGATGATGTATGAGTCTTTAAGTGTGCGCGGTGTGGCGTGAGTGGTGCAAGGGTTGGGGCATATAGGGAGGCATGGAGGATGACAAAATAATTGTTTAGCAATATTTAGTGCACTTTTTATTAATTTGTGAGGGGTGCCGTAGAATGTTTTGTAGCTCTTGTCGTCCATAAGGTGTGTTCCATTTGGTAGTGTAATTTGTTTTAGATCGGTAATGTTTGCAGAAAAAAGTTTTTGTAGGAGTTTATCGGATAATTGTCGATCAAGTCTAGGGAGGTTATGTATTTCATTTGCCCAATTTTGTTCGAGCGGCGCGGGGCCTAGTAGGAAATCTTCTAGTGTGCTTTTTAGAAAAGTTTGACCTTCTGTTTTGAGTAAGAAAAGTGTGCGGGTAATGGGAGACCGAAGACAATCAATTTTTTTAAGTCTTTGGAGGTGTTGTGCTCCTCCATAAATGGCAAGGATGTGCCGAAGGAGTCCACTATAGATTAATCCAAGTCGTCCCTTGTCGTTAAGTGCATTCTGGAGTTGTTCTCCAATGCAACGTAGATAGGCATTTTTTAGAGAAAAAGCTTCTAGTCCGAATAGTTCGTGGGGCAGTTGTGTTATGACATTGGGCGTACAGTTAGGGAGTCCGCATACTTTCTTTTGTATGGCTATGATTTTTTTATCAAGTTTGTTTATGGCGGGCATAGAATAAGGGACCGCATAGAAACTATATGAGATACCCCGTCGTATGACGGTATCAATCATTTTTATTTTTTGTTGCAATGTGGCCGGACATAGTGTAAGTTCCTTGCATTGTTTGATAAGTTTTGTAGTAGTAGCGTGAATTTGGGTTTTCCATTTTAACGATGGGACTAGGTTTATTCCAAGGTATATGTAGGGTTGGTTTTGGTTGAGAACCGGTATAGGTTGGCTACGATATTGGATATTGGTAGCTTGGATGAGGGCTTTGAAGGCGGTCGGATTTATTTTGGATTTGTTTGGGCATCCAGTTACGGCACATTTCTGGACTCCAAGTTCCATCCCGGTCCATAGACAAAATTTGTCTACTTTGTCTAATTGGATTTGAAGTGCATTAAGGCGACCGGAGATGACCGCTAGATCGTCGGCATATGCGGCCGAATTTACAGTGGTTTCTGAGGTGCCAAATGTGTAGCCATTATTGCCTCTTTGAAGCCATCTCAATAGAGGTTCTAGAAAAATAATAAAGAGGTATGGGCTCAATGTATCGCCTTGTATGGTACCACGTTGGATGGGGATAGGGCGTGTTTTACCAAAGAATTCTCCGGTGTATGTAGTGGTAGATTGAGAGTATATATTACCAACCAGTTTGACTGCGTCTTCCGGGTATCCAAGATCACTCATTATGGCTAGCAGTCGAGGATGGTCAATGGAACCGAATGCGTTTTTAAAATCGATGTGGAGTATGTAAATGTCTTCATTCGTGAATTTTGCATCTTCAAGTGCGGCAATGAGGGTTTGAAGTTGCCGTGTGGTACTTCTCTCGGCTCTAAACCCTTCTTGGCTTTCGTGTAATATTTGGTGTATTTCCCCGTAAGCCGATAATATTGATGTTAGTGTACTAGTATATAATTTATAAATGGTGTTAGCTAAGGCAATAGGTCGGTGGTTAGGTAGCTCGTATGGGTTGCCTTTTTTGTATAATAAGATTGTTAGACTTGTTTTCCAAGATGCGGGAATGGATTTTTGTTTGTAACAGTGAAGGAAAAATAATGATAGGAGGTCGTGGAATTTTGGGGGCATGTTTTTTAGAATTGAGTTGGGTATATGGTCCGGACCGGGGGCTTTGTTAGTTCCCAAATTTTTTAGGCACATGTTGTATGTGTCTCTGTTATAATATGTGTGGAGAGGTATTGTTGGCTCGCCTCTTTTGTCAATGGTAAAACCGTCTAAATCATGCCACAGGTATTGCCTAACTCTGCATGTGCATGTTGATGTGTGTTGTGGTTGGAAGTGACATGGGGGGGTGGTTGGTCTATTGTTTATGGACTGTTGAAAATGTATTTCGTTTGCAATGTCATCAGGGCTGGTTAGAATGTTATTGTTTTGGTCTAAGATACAGTCTAGTGGCAGGTTTGTGTTATTTTTAAAGACTTTTCTATTAATCTTCTTTGGGCTAGTTTCGTATAGTTGACGATACTTAGATATGGCTTTTTTGACACATTCTCTTGCATATTTTGTAGTAATTTTCCGAGCTTCTTTATTAGCAGTTTTTGCAATGATTGCAATGTCTTTTAGCCATTCTTCGTGAGAGGTGTTAGGTAGTGGTAGTTGTGGGATATGAGGGTGACGGAGGTTTTGTAGTTCGGAGATTATGGGGTGGGTTTGCCAATTTTGATTAGTTTTAGTGGTGTAAATTGTTTTACGAATGGTGTGGTATGTGGCAAGATGTTGTTTCCACTTTTTGGCTAGTTTTCTCGGGAGATATCCCCCTTGTTTTGAGGTTCTAGGTGTGAGTTGTGGAATTGGAGGGGCTTTACAAGTTTTTTCTAGTATGGTAGAAATTTCATTAATAAGTTTGTCAAGAGTCGTGCAAGCTTCTTGCCATTGTATTTGTGTGAGGTGTTGGTGGTTAGAAAGAGTATCTGTGAAGGAGTCTATTAGTAGTGAGTTTTTTTCAAAAAATATTGTATTAAAGTTATAAAGGTTTTCTTTTGGGATGGGATTTAGTATTTTAATTTCATTTAAGTTGAAGGTAGTGGGAGGTCTGCTTATAAGGGTGTTGTGAGGTATATTTAGTTGGATTGGGAAGTGGTCTGAGTTTAAGTTGGTTGTGGTATTTGTGGTAGATGTATATTGGGTATGATTAGGTGTTTTAATGTAAAATCCATCAATTAGGCTAGTGTGTGTGTAATTATGTCCACCTTGACAAGAGTATTGTGTATTGGTTGGGATTAGATATAACCCTAGGTTATCCGTATAATTTCGCCATTGATAGTCTATGTCCATTGGGGGGGTAGAAGTCTCTCCATTTTGCCGTCCAATAAGGGCGATATCCCGGTTAAAGTCTCCACAGAGTATTATTGTATGGTTAGTGTGTGTATTTATTTGTGAGGTGATGGAATTTTGGATTTCCGGGATAAGCCTTAAGTCTTCTATGTGTGAAGGCATGTATAGATGAAGAATGAGCCATGGTTGAAGAGGTCGGTTAGTAATTTCAATAGTTTGAAGATATGGTGATATATTAGCCGATGTGGGGATTTTAGTAATATTCCCGGGGAAGGCATATGATTGGTGTATGAGCATGAGTAGGCCTCCTCTAGCCGGTGTATATGGCCTACGTTGTTGGATGCATCGTGTGAGAGAATGAGTGTTGTTGAATATGAGTTTGTAATCTGGGAATGTTTTTTGGATGTATCTTGTGGATTTGGTAGCAGTTATTTTAGTTTCTTGTATGGCAATTATGGCGGGTGGAGTGTTGGTGTGGGCGGTTAGATTGTGTATGCATGGTAAAGCAGTATTTAATGTTGAGGCGTTCCATGTAGTTCTATATGTGTTTCTATTGTCTGTATTGTTGAGGTTGCACAGTGGAGGGGAGATGTGGATGGGTGTTGGGGTGGGGTGCGTGTAAGCATGAATTGGTTCAAAGCATCTAAGAGCTTCAAGGATGAGATTATGTGGAAAGTAGGGAAATTTTAGTTGTAGTTCATGGGGGGAAGGGGGTGGGGTTTGGCTATGAATAAAGTTGTATAAGTCATTATGTAGGGAGGTTTTGTGTTCAAAGAGGTGTTGGTTTTCCTCTAGGAATTTGGTGTATGGATGGTGTGTGTCTATATGTCTTTCAGGGGGATTATGTAGAGAGGATAGGGTATTTAGTAATATATCTGTCCATTGTGTTGGATTTGCGTTGGTAGAATGTTGGTTGGTGATGTTGTTGCATTCGTCTATTGATGGGTGGAGGGTGGTAATTATGGCGAATACAATATGTGTAGATGGGTGGTTGGCTTTTTGGTGTATGTAGCGGGAGATGTTAGGGTAGAGGGTAGAATAAGTTTGGTGAAGTGTGTGATTATTTTTTAGGAGTGGTGCGAAGGAAGAAGCTAAGTGTTGATATTCGGGGCGTAGTTTTATAGTATTCGGAATAAAATATATTTTTGATAATCTTTTGTGTGATTTTGGGTGGTTGTGGAAGACATTTGGCATTGGGCCCGGATTAGTTTCTATGTCTCCGCAAAGTATAATTAATAATTTGTGATGAATAATGTTTATGGCTGCTAGTGGGAGGGGTGTGGGGTTTTGTTGTTGTTGTTGTTGTTGTTGTTGTTGTTGTTGTTGTTGTTGTTGTTGTTGTTGTTGTTGTTGTTGTTGTTGTTGTTGTTGTTGTTGTTGTTGTTGTTGTTGTTGTTGTTGTTGTTGTTGTTGTTGTTGTTGTTGTTGTTGTTGTTGTTGTTGTTGTTGTTGTTGTTGTTGTTTTGTTCTTCTATTATTTTTTTTGCATATAGTATATATATATACTTTGGTGTGTACGAGTTTTTGGTTTTTATACTTTTGGGTATAGAAATATACTAGTATATATTTGGCATATTTAGTATAAATGTATACTGTTATCCATATCTTTGCTATCGCGTTGCGTGTCAAGCCTAGTTTGACGTATCCATTCCTTCAATGGTTAGTTGTACTCTTTGGCTAGCTCTCTCTTCTTCTTCCATAATAGTTTGTATGATGTTTTTTCTAAGAGATGTCATTTCGCTTCTTAATACCTTTTTGGTCGACTCTTGCACCATATCAGCATAGTTTCTTGCTTCCTCAATGATTTCCCCCTTCATGGCTGCCATTTCTTTTCGGAGCTCAGCGATAGTGTCTTGTGTGCCCTTGTTAACGACTGTTTCTACCATCTGGTTAAGATCCTTGGCACGGATTTGGTTTGGGGCATTTTCCATGGCAATGACAGCATTCATAGCAGCTGAGTTCACATCTGTCAGTCCTAGTCTTTTGAGTTCTTCTGCGGTTGGGGGGTTGGTACCATCAAGACTCCTAGGGTGGGGAGAAAAATCGACATACTTTCCATGAATCTCTACACTTTGTTTCACATGCTTCTTGTACACGGCAGCATTGAGACATTGTACATTGCAAGTACCCACATGTTTCCCATTCTCAAGTTTGAAATACATGCTCTCAATGTTGTTTGCACCAAGTTTTGATTTTAGTCCTTCCTCTAGTTTCTCTATAGGTTCTATTTTGCTAAGATTTTTTGCAATTAAGATCAAGGCATTTTTTTTTCAATTTTTCATCCTCACTCATTTTTCCCTTGCTCACAAAATTTGGCACGAAAATTTCATTTGCAAATGCCACTTTGTTGTTCTTGACTATGGAAGCCATCTTAGGAGACGTGGTTTTTATCCATGCAAATTCATTAGCTGCCTTTTTCTCTACCCCAGTAATTTCAAAGTTAAATCCTCTAACAAAACTCTCTTTTACTATTTCCTCATGCATGGTAAACCATTCTTTGTTTGCTAGAGTTGGGCCCGTGACTTTGACTGAGAGGTTGTTAGAAGAAGCCAATGGGTCATATGACTTACATACCTTGCCTTTGTGTGGAATACCCTCATTGAGAGTGAGAATGAACGGTTTCACACCTTGTAGGAGAGCACGTGCGTCCACTTTCGGATTCAGCAAGTGTAGCTTGATTGTTCCACTCCAGTTCTCCGATTTGTGGTGGCAAAATATGGCAATTGGTTCTCCCAGTATCGTACCAAGGGGTATTTCCAACTCCTCAAGCTTTTCCACAACCATAGCATGAATGACTTTGCGTGCACATATTTGATCCCCAAGTTCAAAGTTAATTGACACTTGGTAATCTTTAGCAAATCCATCATCATCAACCAACAAAAATTCAATCCTAAGGAGGGCGTCAAAGTTGGAAGTAGTAAAATGGTTTTCCCCTTTGTTTCTCAAAACTACACATGTTGGTAGATTTGGAATATTATTTTTTGTATGGGTCTTTTGGACTTTAAATTTTCCACACATGCAAACAACATAAAAATGTTTTTGCTCCAAAAATTTCATGGGCAAAAAAAATTTCCTCAATTCTTGGGAGGGTGTCAAAGTTGGCAGCTGTGACACTTTTCTCACAGCTATCCCATGTTGGTAGATCTTGCATAAGTTTTTTTGTATAAGTCTCCTGGACTTGAAATTTGGTATGCATGTTTTCAACATAAAGATGATGCTGTCCCCAAATTTTCATGGTAAAATAACAATTTCTTAGCTTTGGGGAGGGTGTCAAAGTTGGCAGCAGTGTAGGACACTATCCCTGGAACTACTAAACGGCCAATTTGAATGTCACCCTATTGAACTGTACAGTAGGGTGACATTCAAATTGGCGTTTGGGCAATTCCAGGGATGGTGTCTCACACTGCTGCCAACTTTGACGCCCTCCACAGGGCTGAAAAATTGTTCTTTTACCCTGAAATTTTGGGAACAGCATCACCTCTATGTTAAAAACATGCATACCAAATTTCAAGTCCAGAGGACTTATAAAACAAAAGATATTAAAAATTAACCACCATGGGGTAGCTGTGAGAAAAGTTTCTCAACCGCCAACTTTGACACCATCCCAAGGATTGAGGAAATTTGTTTTGCCCATGGAATTTTTGGAGTGAGAACACCTTTATGTTGATTACATGTGTGGAAATTTTCAAGTCCAAAAAATGCACCAAAAAAATCACATCCCAAATCTACCAACATGTGTAATTGTGAGAAAAAAAGGGAAAAACCATTTTACTACTTCCAACTTTGACACCCTCCCTAGGATTGAGGGTTTGTTATTTCAACATGAAATTTTTGACACATGGTAACCTTTATGTCGATAACATGTGGGAAAATTTTCAAGGCCAAAAAATGTATTCAAAGGAAGATATTCAAAATCTACTAACATGGGGGTTAGTTGTGAGAAAAGTTTCACAGCTGCCCACTTTGACACCCTCCCAAGAATTCAAAAATTTTTATTTGTCCATGAAATTTTGGGTATGAAGTCACCTTCACGTCAAATACAAGTGTGGAAAATTTCAAAATCCAAAAGATTTACACAAAAAAACATATACCAAGTCTACCAACATGTATTGTTGTGACAAACAAAGGGGAAAGTTTACCACTACTTCCAACTTCAACACCCTTCCTAGGATTGAGTTTTTGTTGATACATAATGAAATTTTGGCCACAAGATCACCTCTATATTGGTAACATATGAGATAGATTTCAAAGCCAAAAGATGTATATACAAAAAAAAATTATTCCATATCTACCAATGTTTGTAACAATGAGAAACTATATTGAAGGGGCATATTGAGAATGTCAAATTATCTTTGACACCTCGTACTCTTCATTGATTTTATTCATGTGACTAAGCTACCAAACATAAATGCATCTTGAAAAGATCAATGAAATCTACATGTAGAATTGCAGAGTTGTTTTGTGTAGAAGAATCCACTTGTCATAAGGTTTGGTGTGCATTATGCACGTATGACGAGTTTTCTCCTCCAAATATCTGTTGAGCACTATGTAAAGGAAATGTTGTGTGTATTTTGTCATGTGATTTGTAATAGAGTGAATGTTGAGATGGTATTGAGTGGACATATTAGATATGGGCTGAGTGTTGTTGACTGATTGAGTAGACAAATCACATATGGGCTGATCCATTGAGTGGGCATATCACATATGGGCTGATTTATTGAGTGGATATATATTTTTTTTGTTGAGTGTTGTTGACTAGTTTACTGAGTGTTGACGAATCACATGTGGCATGAGTATGTCCAAGAGTATTTTTTGGTTCACTCAATTGATGCACATGCCATGGTTATCATCTAATGCACATGCCATGGTTATCACCTAATGCACATGCCAATGTGAGTGTTATGTTGTTGATTGATTTATTTAGTGCACATGCCATAAGCTGAGTCCTTTGTGTTTACTGAATTATATAATCCAATTGCCATAGGTTGAGTGTTATATTGATTACTTATTGAAGAGCATTTAGTATTGTATCAACATCATAAAAAATAGTCTATAATGGCAATTTCAGATGAAATCCGTGCTCGCATTATAGGTTTGAGTGAGGGAGGAAATACAGGAGTTCAAATTGCAGCCATTACTGCAATTTCTGTTAGAACAGTTCAGATGTTAGTAAAAACGTTTAAAGAAGATGGAACTTATAAGCGCAAACCTTGCGGTGGAAGTCACGCTAAAAAACTTAGTGAGAGAGATGTGAATAATATTGTACGTTAAGCAAAAACTCATCGTCGTTCCTCGGTCTCAGAGATTACTAATATGTGCCGTACTCAGAGATTACTAATATGTGCCGTACTCAGAGATTACTAATATGTGCCGTACTCAAGTGTGTAGACCTAAACCCTAAACCCTAAACCTAAACCCTAAACCCTAAACCCACACGCAAGCATAAAAAAATATGACATGAGCAAAACGAGGCCAAGGAAGCTAGGCCAACACGCTCCACACGAAGACCAACTACCAGGCTTGCTCCTCTCCCAAACCTCGTCCTGTTTTAATACATTGCACTTACACTCTTAATAACTATTCATACACTCACGTAGATAACACACATAAATATGCAAGAAAATATACTAACAATCTCAGAGAGAGTGAAGTAGAAATACGAGTTGCAGGCCACTCCTAAGAGCGGAAGCACTGGAGAAATCCGCCTAGAACTCTAGACGGCATAACCCTGCTCAACGGCAATTACAACACCAACCAAAGAAGAAAACTGCGCGCATACAAGGACCTATAGGGGAAAATTTTTCATAGACATCAGCTAGATGAACAGCGCCTCTCCCGAGCGGCACTCCTCACCAACCAGGGACAACGCACTCCCGGCATCAAGAGCCAGCCCAATACCAGACAGGAGCTCCCCAATGAACTGCCCCCCCTGTAAGCAAACCCCTCGGAGCAGGGAAAAAAGACAGAAGCAAAGTGCGACCCCCCGAAAAGGATGAACAACAAAGTCGTGTAGCACAACCTGCAACAGACGAGGCAAGAAGTCAGGGAAGGATATAGACTGAAGCAGCCTGGAGCAGCGGAGAATAGCCACAACGCCCCCCCCAACAAACTCCACGATAGCAACCTCATATACGACAGAAGGTATCCTCCTCACAACAAGACCGCGACATCAACAACCTGCCACCCCTCCTACCTAAACCCACTAGCCAAACACCACAACGGACGAAACCAACCAACACAAGGCAACTCTAGGAGCGCACATATGAGCTGGGAACCCGAACACGCCCTCCCAACAAAGCGGAAAGCCTCCTGGAAGAACCCTGAGACTCCCCCACCAACAATATCAGCCCCGGAGCTACTAAGGAGACGCACAAGCCCAAGGACGAAGCAACCCACAGACACCACAACAGGGACATGTAGAGGACTTACAGAGCAGAGACATACACGGCGATAGGAGACGACCCTACGACCACCAGCACAGCCAACAGCGCAACAACCTCCCTCCCGAACAAACCACCGCCAGCCGAAGAAGAAGACCCAATTCCTAGGCCCGACACAAACGCAAAGCAAGCACCAAACAGCGCCCCTTCACGAGCCTCGACACAAGCACGTCGCCCAGCTTCGCCCACTGCGACTGAAGACTTCGTTCCACTTCGTCTCGCTTGCACACCAGCCATCGCCCCCCGCCAAGACCCACCATAGGAGCGCTGCCTCTCGTCGCCGTCTCCAGCCAGTGGAACTGACTGAACCCGAACCCCAGCCATCGCCCACCTCCAAGCCCCGTAGAAGAAACGCCGCCTCCGCCCGTTTACTTCGGCTGCGAACACACCCGCAACTGGAACCCCTGACATCGCCTCCCCTCGAACCTTGCAACAGGAACGCAACCCCTCCTCACCGACTCCGAGGGATAAGCGAGCCTCAACTCGGAACTCAGCCGTCGCCCACCTCCGAGCCTCGCAGTAGCAACGCTGCCCCGCCCCGTCTACTCCGACTAAGGAGGAGACCACAACGTGATCCCCAGACATCGCCCCCCCCCCCTCCGAGCTTCGCCATAGGAGCGCTACCCCTTCTCATAGACTCTGGTTAGAAGACAGGGACCAACTCGGACCCCAACCATCGCCCACTCCAGACCCCCGCAACAAGCACGATGCCTCACCCCGCAGCAGACACACTGCCTCACCCCGCAACAGACAAGCCGCCTCGCCCCGCCCACTCCGGCGAAGGAAGAGCAGACAAGCCAAGCCAGAGACAATACCCCCCTCCAAGCTCAGCAAGAAGAACGGTGCCCCCACCCGCCGGCTCCTACTGCAAGAAGAAACGGACTCTGACGCGGAGTCGGCCCCCCCTGGATCACATCAGAAACGACAGGCAGAACTCTGACCCTGACTAGGAACTGACTCTTAGCGGCCACATCAGAAGTAAGAGGAGAAGCACGACAGGCACCACAACATTCGAGGAGATGGCTGACAACGCACTCCAAGCATCCCAGGCAACTCGAAGAGACCGCTCCAACAATCAACTCAAGCTTTTCTAAGACTCCAGAGCTACAGACATGGAGGTCGAGAGCACATCAGAAACTTCTAAGCGGTCTACAGAAGCCCACAAGGACAGTCCCTCTATTGAAGAAGCCCCAACCCCCACGAAGAAAGCCAAAGGTAATTCTACACCCTTTCTACAAGTCTCTATTCCAGACTTTTCCTCCTTTCGCTTTTGGCTGGGTTTCTCCACCATGGAGAAACTCGCAATTGATGAAGGATACGAGCCTCTGGTTAGTGGTGAGAGCGTCTTGGACATGATTACTCGCGGTATGCCCAAGGAGGAAGCTGAGGAGGCTATTGGCGCCAACGTGGCATATCCAAGAGTCCCACAACTCTTATACTCCCCTATACGGAGTGACAACATTGCGGGGCAACATTATAATCTAACACAGGTACCATTTGACATCCCCACCTCCCCTAAGACAGGCCTTTCCTTTGATTTTCAAGTAGCAATAGACTTTGAACTACCACAACACCCATTATACCATGAGGATGTGAGGAAGCTTACCATTGCTAGGCTTGAACATATGAAGATACCCCTTGGCAAGGACTTGATAGACCCCATAGCAATCCTATGTAAGGGAGTCAAAAAACATGGCAAAAGCATATGGTCACGAATTATCAAGCTCCACCTCCTCAGGCCAGAGGTGGATGCCATTGCACTACTTAGAGGCACACGGTATTTCATTTTGCACTTAGACCCGCTAGGACCAGCCACCAGAGGTAAAGTATGCAAGACCTTTCATGCAGTGGCCAGGAAAAATCTGTCCGTAAAAATCAAGAGTGACAACCTCAAGGGGGTGCCTGCACACTCCCTCTTCCACGATGTAGTATCTAATGGCTTTACAAGGAAATTAGAATTTGAAGTTACGGACATACAGAAAATGGAAAACGAATCCCGTGCCTTCATAGTGGCCCCAACCCCACAATAGGCCAAGAAGTTTGAAATCCATAGCATCACCACAAGACAAGAGATATTAGCAGCAAAAGCCTCGAGCTCTGACACCCTATCAGCTACGGATAGAGCAAAGAAAGATGCCCTCACGATCACTCTCTCTCACCTTCCCATACTAACCAGCGTGGCAGAAACCACGCAAGCCATTCATAAGGTATTTGGGGAGAACTTAGTATCTTTATGGTTCCATAAGCAAGAAGGGGGGAAACACAATGGAGGAGCCAATGTGCAACTCCAAAATCCCATCACCTACAGACAGTTCTTGAACAAAACCTTCATCATAGGTAGACACCAGGTAGAGACCTCACCTCACCGTCGTAGCCTAGAAGGCGCAGACCCCCCTTCCCCCACTCTTGTAGAGAATTGGGGATTCAATGACATTAACAAGGCCCTTGTGAATACGGTGGCTTCCATCCAAGCTACCCCTGCCCCTTCTGGCATCTCTCGTTCGGAGATGGCCTCCATTATACAGGCAGGGAATCAAAGACTGAGACAGGAGCTCACCACCTTGCGCGAAGACATCATCAAAGAGACTAGGGCCTACACTGACAACATCACTCGAGAACTCCAAGACAAACTTGCCAACGTGGAGAGCCTCATGACCTCGACACTACTTGCAATGCAAGACATTACAAGATCCAAAGCCACAGCCCTTGGAGACTCGTCAAACGTGGACTGACCACGGAATATAGACAAACATCTCAACGTCATGAAGCTCCATGGGTGAGTAACGATGACTCCCCTATCGCAACTAGGCCTACCTTAGATGCCTCACCGCACCACAAGAGTATAGAAACATCTCTTAATCTCCTAGTACACCCCGCTCATCCTCCCACCTTCCACTACTCTCCTCACATCCTTTTAGTATATTTACTACCTACACCAATGCACACACTTCCACTCACTACACCCTATTACAATGATATAGCTACAACCTTCTCTTTCAGAGTAAATTGTTCTCCTCCCACCCTCTACTTGTTCTCACCACAAGCTTATATTACTTTATTCACAAAGATATATCTTGTCATTTATCTCTATTGCTACACCAATATCTACCTACCCTCAACCATATAACATCATCTTATACTCCACCTCACTAAAAATCTACTACCTAAATATCCTACATAGAGTAGCTATCTTCCCCCCACCTCTAAAAACTCAATTAGCTACTAGACACCCTACTTTTTACATAGTGGTTACAAACACACCTAGAAGTGAGACACGAGTGACATATAGTACTTACACTACATGGATTAATGTATATCTCCGCTACCTACGGAATGGTACTCCATCTACATATATATATACTTCTTACAAAAACTCTTGGAACACACACTTCCTTCGGGAGAATACATACCAACCAGAAAATCCACAGACCAATACAAGACAAACACACAGAACCTGGAAAGATATCTATACCTCAAGAAAATACAAAACATACAAAAACACATACCGCCCCACAATTACTACCACCATACAACCACCTATACCTCCTTTGCTACAAACGAACCTTCCCACAAACACAAACATATACACAAAAACATACATACCCACTAACAGACATAATGGTATATACAAATCCACCAAACCTATAGACTACATATACAAACACACCGCACATACACAAAATACTCAAGATTACTACACTGTCACCACCACCCCACACTCCAAAAAAACAAACAAAGACATACCGACAACAAGCTCCAAAATAAAAAACATATACATAACCAAACAAAAAATACATATATACATAATAAATAACAATACTAAAAATAAAATAACAATAACCAAACAAAAAACCACACATAAAACAATAAACTCAAAAGAAAACAATAAAACTTCATATTATAAAAATGACTCAAATACCCCACCAAACACCAACATGATCCCACATACAAACACTCTAAAGAATAATAACCATATACACACATGGCCAAATACACCTACAAAAATTCACAAACAAACATACTTACACCTACACAACATTAAAAAAATAAAAACAATCACACAAACAAAATGTACACAAAACAAGTTAAAGACAAATGCAATTACAACCACTATAAAAATGAATAACAGGAAAAAATACATCACCCACCTACCTCCACACACCCATCCCCTCCCAAACAAACAGAACATTAATAATATAACAAAGGCTCAAAAAAAATTACAAAAAATAGAAAAACTTTAAAATACAATTATAAGCATATAAACCACAAATTACTACTACTTTTAGGAGGTGATATAGAAACCAATCCGGGGCCCATGCCTAACATACTTAAAAGACACCCTACATCACATAAAAAGAATGCCAAGCTATACTTCATACCTAACACCATAAAACTACAACCGTAACATACTAAAAAGACACCCTACATCACATAAAAAGAATGCCAAGCTATACTTCATACCAAACACCATAAAACTACAACCGGAATATAGACACATTGCAAAAGCCTTTGCTCCTCTCTTAAAAAACACACATACATTACACCACATACGTAGTAACACACACCCAAACATTGCCCAATACATACAACAAAAAAACGCACATCCACCAACCCACATTCTATATGCACTAGTAACCACTACTCACCCACACACAGATGAATGTAACTATCTCCTAAATCCACAAAACCTAAATACAATTACCTGGACCAATACACTCTTACAAACTCTACTAAACTTACAAAACCCACCCGAACGACACATTCACACCCCGCACCCGTATACAAAGTTTCTTGAAGATAATCAAAATATTATAAACCATAAAAACACAATACATACGGAACTATATGACTTTTTACATAGTCAAACCATACCTCCAACACATGAAACAATAAAACTAGAATTCCCTTACCTCCCGAATAACCTCATTAATGAATCACTCAAATGCTTAGACCCTATATCAGAATACACCCGCCCACCACCACCAATCCCCTACACCCCCCCACAAAATCAAAACATCAGAACAAATCAAGAAAACACATATATAATCACATGGAATGCCTCCTCACTAAACACTGCCCTTCCTAGCTTACAAACTTTAGCCACAAACATAGACACACCACCGGCCCTCATAGTTATACAAGAAACAAAACTAACCGCCACAAAATCTACAAAATATATACAAAACATATTTCAAAACTATAAACTCATCTTTAACAACACGCATGCACTTACAAGATGCATGCAACAACGGAGACCATACACTCCGGGCCGCGGTGGCCTCCTTACATTAATACACAAAAAATATACATTCCCAGGTAACATCAACAAAATCCCTACCTCAATGCTCATATCACCATACATTCAAATAATTAAAATCACTAATCACCCACTACAACCGTGGTTAATCTTTCACGTGTACATGCCATCCCATCCCAAAGATACTAGATATCTCTCAGATATACAAAACACTATCACATCCCAAATTAATAATAATCCCAATCATACATATATATTATGTGGTGACTTCAACAGAGACATAGCGCTAATTGGCCGTCAAAATGGAAACCATCACACCCCCCCTCAAAACATTGATTACCAATGGCGGCGCTTCACAGAAAACTTAAACTTCACTTACATCAATACCGATACACAATTCTCTAGACAAGGCGGCTATAATTATAGTGATTGGAGTCTAATAGACGGATTCTACATAAAAACAAACAGCAATATACAATACACCTCGACAACAAACAAAGATGTTATTCTCAACTCGGACCACTCACCCGTACAATTACACATTCCAAATAACACACTAATTAGTAGAACTCCCATAAACCTAAACAAAGACACTATACGCATACTCAACCCCATTCCAAAAACCAACATAGAAAAATTCAACACAAAATTCTTCGAAGAAAACTCCGTACAAATAGACTCCCTCATAAACACTCTTGAAAATGATAGTCAATTAACACAAACACAATGGCAAGAAGCATGCCACATCCTAGACAAACTCATCAATAAAATCTCTGACACACTAGAACAAACTTGCAGAGCACACCCAATACCTCAAATGACAAACAGAACTTCTCAACAAGGCGGGTACCTACCCCGCAAACTCTCTAAAACTTGGAAACAACACCTAACCACATACCATACCATACGCAAAACCATTAGAATTATAAAAGACAAGCTTCAATGGCGCAACCACCCCATATACAATGAACTACTAACTCTACAACACATCCAAATCCCTACTCCGCCGCCTCCAAACCTCCCCCACGATACATGGATAACAAATATCGCGCTAATTGCAAAGAATGCCAACATACAAGCCCGGAAAATAATCACAAAATGCACCAAAGAAAACATTAAAAAATCCATCTCAAAATATAGACAACTATACGAAACCAGCCCAAAAAAAATTAACAAAAAAGTCTTTAAAAACCTTGAATCCCTGCCAATGGACAGTATCACAGTCTACAGATCGATATAATAATATTCTAACTAGCCCTGAAGACATTGCGAATGAAATATTTAACCAACAAACAAAAATCAATAGACCAACAGTACCAACATGTAATTACCAGCCACAACATACAATAGAATGTACATGTGAAGTACGCCAATACCCATGGCATGACCTGGACGGATATACACTTGACAAACGAGGCGAACCAGAAATTCCACTACATAAATACCTCAACAGAGCCACATATGACAAATGCCTTCAAAATGTGGGAAATAATAAAGCCCTAGGCCCAGACCGCATACTAAACTCAATACTCAAAAACATACCCCCAAGATTTTACAAACTATTATTCCTATTTTTCTCTCACTGCTATAAACAAAAACAAATACCAAACTCATGGAAATCAAGCACAACAATTTTACTATACAAAATAGGCGACCCGTCTATACTACCCAACCATAGGCCAATTGCACTAGCTAACACAATATATAAACTCTTTACCAGCACACTCACCTCCATACTATCCTCATACGGCGAAAAATTCAAAATCCTACATGATAGTCAAGAAGGATTTAGAGCAGAAAGAAGTACCGCACGACAAATACAAACTATAATAGCCGCACTAGAAGATGCAAAATTTACTAACAAAGATATACACATACTATACGTGGACTTCAAAAATGCCTTTGGCTCAATTGACCATGCCCGACTTCTAGCAATAATGATAGACCTTGGTTACCCAAAATATGCAACTACACTTGTAGGAAACATCTATTCTAAATCAACTACTTGTTATACCGGTGAACACTTAGGGAAAACAAAACCTATATCCATCCAAAGAGGAACTATACAAGGGGACACCCTAAGCCCGTACCTATTCATTATATTTCTAGAACCATTACTCAGATGGCTAGAAAGAGGCAATTACGGGTACACTTTTGGCACATCACATGTCACAATAAATTCTGCCGCATACGCGGATGACCTAGCCACCATAACTAACAAAATCAAATCAATCCAAATACAACTAAACAAAATCGATAGATATTGTAAATGGGCCGGTATGGACGTAGGTGTCCCAAAATGTGCCGCTACTGGATGCCCAAACAAATCCAAATTGAACCCTACCACTTTCAAAGCCCTAATGCAAGCCTCAAACATCAATTACCGTAATCAACCGATCCCCATACTACATCAAAATGAACCATACATATACTTAGGCACAAACCTCGTCCCCTCACTAAAATGGAAAATCCAAATCCACACCACAACGACGAAACTCATCAAACAATGCAAAGAACTAACAACATGCCCAGCCACCATGAAACAAAAAATAAAAATGGTGGATACCGTACTACGCCTAGGTGTGGCATACAGTTTCAACGGTGTACCATACTCTATGCCAGCTATCAAAAAACTTGATAAAAAAATAATAGCCATACAAAAAACCATATGTGGATTACCAAAATGTATGTCAAACGCAATAACCCAACTACCATATAACCTATTTGGACTTGAAGCTTTCTCCCTCAAAAACGCATACCTCCAATGTATAGGCCAACAACTGCAAAATGCTTTAAACGATAAAGAAAGAATTGGGAAAATATATAATGGATTAACCCACTATGTCCTTGCCCAATATGGTGGCGCCGAAAACATACCGAGAATTAAAAAAAGTGACTGCATAAGGTCACCAATAACACGAACATTCTTCTTATTAAAACATATAACTACAGCCCACCTTAAAAGTACGCTCCCAAACTTCCTCGCTAATCCTACAACACTAGAAATACTATGGCACCAAGAAGCATTGACTCATAACACACTCAATGCCCAGCTCTCCCAAAAGCTTCTACAAAAACTCCTCTCAAAAAATATTTTTTGAACTAAACCAAATTACTCTACCCAACGGTACACACATCATGAACAATGAGGACTTCAAAACCTACCACTTTACCCCATCTAAACTAATAAAGAGTGCCCTAAATGTTGCTAAACAACTATTTTACCACCCAACATGCCCCACTATATGTCATATTCCTTGCAACATACACCCATACTCTCATACACTTAAAGATCCATTCATCACCCTCAACAATAACATCATCCCAAGAAATATTCCCTCACCAACCAATCCCCCTAACCCTCCACATACATACCACTCCCGCCCCCCAACATACATCCCCAAAAACCCTACCACACACCCCATTAATAATATCATAAACCATAAACATATCCAACACACTGACACAAATAACATACAAACTACCTACACAAAATATCTATGCCAATGGCAACACAATGAAAATACATACCTCCCCGGTCACATGCTCTACCAAACTAAAAAAATTCTATTCACCGTATGAAAGAGACAAAATATTCGGATCCCTAGGAAAGGCCTTTGACTACAAATGGACCGGTAATGGCATAGCCCACCCCCACAATGAGAAGGACAAGGAACAAGCCATACATTGGGCTAGACTTGCCGCCAAACACGATCCAAATAACACAAAAACAATCATCATCACACCGAACAGTAATTGGTACCAAAACAACAGCCAACATCTAAACCCATTCCCAGATTCCCATATCATTGCACTATTTGAAGCATACACAATACCATACGAAGAACCTACTATTCCACCCGAGCTAAAAAAACCCCGAATAGAGCCATCTACATTACAAATACTATGCGTCCATCATCAGAAACAAACCCTTGGCTCCCTAGAACAACTTGCGGAACTTACCTCCATAAGAGACAATCTAGACATACAACGACCATACACAAAACCGGCCCCACCAACACCCATACAAACCCCTGTAAACAAAAATAAAAACTGGTCAAAACTAAACTATGTCAACAACACATTAAACTACTCCGTCACACCTCCCCCTCTCTCAGACAACTCAACTCATATCACACCAAAATTTAACCCCGCACACAGTTATTACACCGACGGCTCGTTTAAACCAGCGGAACAAATTAGTCCGGGCTCTTGGCGCAGAGAAAAAGCTGGCTATGGCATAATTCTACCAAAGAAATTAAACTAGTCAAAAGACTCCATGGTCTACAAAATATCCTCAGAGCAAAACTCATGGCCATTCACAAAACACTACAAATCATCACAACAAAATACAAAGATGAACTTGCACATATATTCACTGATTGTATAAATGCACTTTACCTACTAAACACTCAAATAACACACCCTACCCTTCACAATAACCACCCCGACCAAACCATACTAACATCAATGGTACAAATGTTACAAAACCGTACACAAATCACAACCCTTCACAAAGTAAGAGCCCATATCAACATTGATGGCAACGAACAAGCAGACAAACTTGCAAAAGAAGGTCGAGAAAAACCACACAAAAATGCCAAAGACCCGCACGAACATGCCCATGCCACCCCATACTACTTTCAAAAAGAAGATTGGCCTTCCAAAGAAGATACCCCCGTCAAAGGCCCAATTAGATTTTTGGGCAAATATCTCAAAAAACAAGACGTCTACAACAACCTTGACACAATCTCAGAAAATATTCCTAACATAGAAAAATGGACTAACAATAACGACATAGACAATGAACTCTCTACAAACTTTTGGAAAAATCCCATCATTTCAGACTCACAAATAACGTGCCTCATCAAATTCCGTACGGGTCAGTATATGGAAAACGCTCGCAAACAACTCTTCTTTGGAATAGAAAGATTCCCATCCATAACATGCCCCATATGCCCCTCAACGGACCCCGACACATGGCTCCATGTCCTACTCAAATGCCAAAACCACCACATACACTCTCTAATTGTTAAAAGACATAATAAAGCGGTATGGGAAGTCCGTAAACTAATCACCTCCTACAATAAATCGAGATGTTTCATATTAATGAACGCCGGCACTTTTAATAACAATCCACAAGAAAATACGGTCCCCCCTTGGCTACTCCCATGCTCATGTATGACCCAAAGATGTCAGTGCAACGCTCGGCTCAAACCGGACATCCTTTGTGTTAAAGGTTTACCATATAATGACCCACCACCCGATAACATCAACCTAGAATACACCATTCAATTCATTGAGTTCACATATTGCAATGATAGATTTTCCCCGGAAACAATCCAAAACAAAATAGATAAATACCAACCCCTTATTGATGACATCATCGCCCTTGGATGGAATGTCGACCCCCTTATTGTAATCACATCCGGCGCTCGTGCCACCACCTTTATCCCATCTATGAAATCTCTAGAAGATACCTTCAAGATACCCATTGAAACAATTAAAACCTCCTTTAAAAACATTAACACCATCGCTATTCAATATGCCATGTCCATTCTACTGCATAAACGCAAAATCGAAAACAATCAAGCCCTCCCCGATACACAGGACCCCCCTTAAATTCTTCCCCCGCTTTGATTTTTCATGACTAGTTGGTTTTGAGGTTTTTGACGAATTGCTTGATTTGTGGTTGATTTGTTGCCTTGTGATTAGTTAGTGGCTCGTTGGTTGGTTTGTGGTTCCTTGGCTACTTGTTACATAGTGTCTACCCTCGAGAGAGGGAAGTAGTTCCAGTTTACTAATTCCTTGTCCAGTGGGCATGGTCTTAGTAGTGGAACGAACAGACACTTTATTCACGCCGGTCCCATATCGGGTACCGGCGTTCTTCTTTCTTTGTTTAGAGTTACTGCATATTGGTAGCAAAAACTGTGGATTTTGGAGGGTGTACTAGTTTAACCATCAATAGGTTCTTGCAAGATTTTTTTTACTTTGAACAAAAGCCGTTCACATGTGCAGTAGGTTGATAGCTTCTCATTGTCATATTATATGTGAAGAAATTATTTATACACAGTTATTGGTGGTTTGTTTTCTTTTATCAACGTGATTGTATACAAAAATGTTCCAACCTTATACAAATCAAAATGGAAGTTTTGTATGTGAAGTGAGAGATCAACAATAAAAAAACAATGAAGAATGTATTAAAGACAAAGTTCAATCAAAATTTAAGACCAAAATCAATGTGCATGTGTGTGAAATACAACATGGTATGTGGCATGGTACTCACTGTATTCACTGTATTTTAGTGTATTTGATGTATTTTGTGTTGTATTCCTAGTGTTTCCAAGAGTTCTATAACTCCAAATCATGATATGATTGTTGGAGAGTTTTCATGTAATGTGTGCGCAAATCAAAACCTCGTATCTCAAAGCCTAATTCCTCATGGATGTCATACAAATTGAGTTTTAGCACCTCCACAGTCTCATTTTGGAGTTCCTGGGCAGTATAGGGTTAAGGCCTAACAAGCCCAATTTGGACGGCCATAGCTATTTTTTAAGAGTATTGGTAGATGTCTCACCACAGGGCCGTCCAAATCAACCCCGCAATCTTTGTGGGTCCACATTTGCCTTTCCTAATTTTCTTTTTGTCGGACAAATTGAACTAGGGTTGTGTAGAATTTTTCCGTTTTTATAGTTGGCCATAGCCACCCATCATCCTCTAAGGATTAAACGCTAACATAGTCAAGCAAATGCAACTCAAAGCAGCGATGCGATTCATGGTCGACACACAAAATCATACATATAGTAGAGTCTTCCAGAAAGTAAAGGAAGACGACCCCTCACTTCACCTCCTACTATACTTTACAGTCGTACATATGTTAGGAACTGGGACCACATAGAACCTGTCTCTTCTCTTTCCTCTTCGGTGCCAAAGTACCCGTCGCCATGGGAAGCTTCCGGTGAAGCATGCGATTGGCTGGAAAGCCGCAACACCGCTGAAAAGTGACGCACTTTGTCCTGATTCGTCTCCACATGCCAACGAGAATGAAATTAATTCCTCCGACCAAGCAGGTGTCACGTTTACGTCCACTTGACGGCTCCGCCTCCACGGCAAATTCAGACGAAGCAGACACTCTGTAGCGTTTCTATAAAACCAGCAAGCACTCACAGCTCCATTCATTCTTGTTTGTAAGGTTCCAGAACTGTGTACATTTCTAGATATTGTCAGCCACAGAGACGCAGTTTTAGGTTGAGACTTTTGCTGCAGAGGCTTTACTTGGCAAACGATATGGGCCACGGAGCAGCGGCGTCGTTGAATGGGAACGGAGTGATTGCAGAGAATGCGGTGCCCAGCGTGGACGCGGAGAAGGTGCCGCTGCTGTCTCCTTGCGAGCTCGGTCCTTTCAAGCTCTCGCACAGGTATGGAACTGCCGGGAGCAATGTTTGGTTTGGACTGGGATTTAGGTGAGGGACTGCAGGATGCTGAGTTGTGGTTTCCTGGTTGCGTTTGCGTGCAGGGTCGTGCTAGCTCCGCTTACCAGGTGCAGGTCTTACGGATATGTCCCGCAGCCGTCGCACGCCGCGCTCTACTACGGGCAGCGCACGACGCCTGGCGGGTTGTTGATTGCTGAAGCCACGGGAATCGACGAGACGTCGCAGGGGTACCCGCACACGCCGGGGATCTGGACGCAGGAGCAGGTGGAGGCGTGGAAGCCCATCGTGAAGGCCGTGCACGACAAGGGCGGCGTGTTCTTCTGCCAGCTCTGGAACGTCGGCCGAGTGTCGCATACCTGTGAGTAGTCTCTCATCTCGTAATATTCATTAGAGATTTCAGCTGAAGAAGTTTCTTCGCATTCAATGCTCGAATTACCATGAAAAAGCGGTGAAGTGGTGAAGGTCCCCGCACTTCCTTCTTTCGTGTTGAAAGGCTTCTTTAGCTGAAACCTTCAAGTGAAACCTCTAATTTGAGGATGGTTCTGACCATATATTTCTTCTCTGCACAGTGTACCAGCCCAATGGCGCGCCGCCAGTGTCGTCCACCAACAAGCGCATCACGAAAGGGCAAGTTTACTTACCCACCGCCGACGGCGCGGCCGACTTCTCCACGCCGCGCGCGCTGGAAACCGAGGAGGTTCCACTATTCGTGGAGCACTTCCGCAAGGCCGCCCGGAACGCCATCGCCGCGGGCTTCGACGGTGTGGAGATCCACGGCGCGCACGGCTATCTGATCGATCAGTTCCTCAAGTCCAGCATCAACGACCGCACGGACCGGTACGGCGGCTCCACGGAGAATCGGTGCCGCTTCATGGCGGAGGTCGTGGAGGCCGTGACCGCGGAGGTGGGCGCCGACCGCGTGGGCATCCGTATCTCCCCCTTTACCCACGTCCAGGAGGCGGGTGACGAGGACGCCAACGGCCTGTCCATCTCTATCGCCGAAACACTCAACAAGTACAACCTGGCCTATCTGCACGCCGTGGAGCCGCGGTTCCACCCCGAGAACGAGGTGAAGACGACGGAGAGCCTGTGGTCCATGCGGCGCGCCTACCGCGGCACGTTCCTGGTGGCGGGAGGGTACAACTTCGAGGAGGCGAACGAGGCGATCAGTAGCGGGAAGGCGGACATGGTGGTGTTCGGGCGACTGTTTCTGGCGAATCCTGATCTACCCAAACGGTTCGCGCTGGGCGCGCCGCTGAACAAGTATAACCGCGCGACGTTTTACTCACAGGACCCCGTTGTAGGTTACACCGACTATCCGTTTCTGGAGGACGCAGTTGCCGAACATTGACACATTCGTATGAAAGTTGTTGAGGTCTGGTATTCATCATTTGTAGCACATCCACAGCTTGTATATAGAGTCGGTAGAGAGTAAGTCACTGTATTATCCTGAATTGTTCAGGACAGTTGCAGATTCATATGCAGCGTCAGATTTGACTATTTTACTATACGAAATATACTATTCTTGTTCAGACGAAGTGATTCTTGTTGAGAATTTGGTGAACTTTTCAAATAAGGTGAACCCGCCTACAGTATAACCAACAATTCAAGCAATGTGCATATATAAATAATAGCAGTATGTTAATTTTTAGTGATAGAGAATAAGCTCTCGAGAGCTCTGTACGTGTTAAGTAGTCTTGTCTGTGAACACAATCTCAGATCAAGACTTCAGCTGCAGAGGACAGACGGGACTAAAACCGAGTTTTGTTTGTGGATTCTGCAAGACTAAAGAAGTTTAGGGTTGAGACTTCACAGTGTGGGCCACGGAGCAGCTGCGTCGTTGAGCGGGAACGGAGTGATTGCAGAGAATGCGGAGCCCAGTGTGGACACGGAGAAGGTGCCGCTGCTGTCTCCTAGCGAGCTCGGTCCTTTCAAGCTCTCGCACAGGTTTGGAGCCCGGATGAATTCATGTTTGGTAGGAACTGTGCGATTTAAGGTGAGAAAACTGCAGAGGTGAGCCCAGTTTTCCTGGTTGTGCCTGCAGGGTCGTGCTAGCTCCGCTTACCAGGTGCAGGTCACACGGAATCGTCCCACAGCCGTCGCACGCCGCGCTCTACTACGTGCAGCGCACGACGCCTGGCGAGTTGTTGATTGCTGAAGCCACGGGAATCGACGAGACGTCGCGGGGTACCCGCACACGCCGGGAATCTGGACGCAGGAGCAGGTGGAGGCGTGGAAGCCGATCATGAAGGCCGTGCATGACAAGGGCGGCGTGTTCTTCTGCCAGCTCTGGCACGTCGGCCGAGTGTCGCACACCTGCTAATATTCATCAGAGATTTTAGCTAAAGATCTGAAGGTTTCACTCCTTCAAGTGAAACCTCTAAGTTAATTTGAGATTGATTCTGACCACATTTTTCTTCTGTGCATAGTGTACCAGCCCAATAGCGCGCCGCCAGTGTCGTCCACCAAGAAGCGCATCATGGAGGGGCAAGTCTACTTACACTAGGAGAAAAGCCAGACTGTGGGCGTTGGTCGGGGTGCTGCAGCCTCAGCTCCCGGTACTGTAGCCTCTCCCCTCGGTGCTGCCCAAGGGAGAGGCTACCGCGAACTGCCCCTCATCCCTCCTCGTGGGATGAAGTGGCCAGTTGCAGCTCTAAAGGTATCATCCCTTCGAGGTGGCCAGGTGGTCAAACCCAGCCGGTTGACACACAAACCCTCCTCCCCTCCGAGCATATGCCTTGGCCCGTGCGCTCCACTCGCCCACCTATGTACACCTCGGCCCGTTGTGACACATTTCTCTACGAAATACCTATGATGGATATTGCTTCCTGTGAAGCAATACTTGATAAGACCCCCCAAAAAAGTAAAAGTATAAACTTTTTATATTATTATGAAGTCATTCACATTGATAATATGTATACCATTTACACATTGAATATGAAAGACACACAAACTTTCTAAAATGGTATTGACATTAAATCCAAGCATGTTTCACATCAACAATGAGTATAAGTTTAATACCCATGAATATCACATCATGGTTTACATCACATCGTTCACCGAAATGAAAACAATATCCAAATGTCTATTCAACACACAAATAAGAGGACACTCATAACAAAAAAAAACCAAAGAATACAAAGTAGAAACTCTACTTGGCCTACTCTTTTTCTTTATCATGTCCTTGTTCTTCTTGTTCTTCTTCTTGTTCTTCTTCATTACATTCCTCGTCGAGACGACGAGATCCAAGTTGTGCTTATCTGCGTAGACGGAGCATGTTGTCTTAATGCACTCCATAGAAAGAATGTTCTTCACGTGGAAGACATTCTTCTCAACCTCCAAATAGCTTTCAATGAATTTCGTCTTCCCCTCTTTGTATCTATATTACAAAAATAAATAATGTCTATTGCATACTTAAACTTAAAATACATAATAAACATATAGATTCAATAACATTACAAGTTTACAAACTTCATAAGAAATAAAAGTAATTCAACTTACATGGCTTGAATAGATTGTTGATAGTGCCAACGTATCAAGTGTTCCACACACTTGACTTGAAGCTTCACATTACTATTCCAATCCTTTTTTTGGTTGAAAATGCGGTGAAGATCCTTCAATTACGCAATCTCGAATTCGTCCGCGCCATAGCCTAACTTCAATTCCACGACCGCGTCAGCAAAATATGGATGGCACGGTAGTGCGTTAAGGCATGCTGCATCCAATTCTTCAACTACTTCCTTCTTTGCCACGAGGTGAGCGACATACTTCTTCTCCATTGCTATGGCAATAAAAGATTTTTCCCAGGCATTATGGTCAACGGTGGCCGCCATCTCCACCCGTGCCCATAATGCCTCCACCGCCTTCGTCAACGCTTGGAGTTTTTTCCAAAACTCCTTCCATTGTCTCTTGAACAATTTCGTTACGGCAGAAGTTGATGTTATGAAGTCGTTTTGCCTTCCGCAGACGACCAAGTTTTTGCGTTGTGAGCTCCATGCAATGGCAATGACAAACATGATTATTCAATTGTCGCCGATTCTTCCATGGACCCAAGCTGCAATTCTCAATTTGGCAATCATGCCATGGCTTCTTCGCACGAGGGAAATGCCATATTCATTAAATTGAGACATTTCAGACTCTCAAATGAGTGACTTTGAACTCAAGAGTAGTAGAGATGGAAGTCTCAAACTTTGTGAAATGCCTCAATTTAACGAATATGGCCATTGGACTTCTTTGTAGTCCCAGTCGAGAATGGCAAGTGGTAAGCCAGATTACTCCATCCCGTGGAATGGAAAAGACTACACATTAGCAAGAATGAAATAAGTATCTTACATCTTCCAACCTCTCTAAGGAGTACAAGAGCTAATCATAGCACCAAGAAGATTGCAAGAGAGTATTCTAAAATACCAGCACCCATCATGATTCTAAAACACACCAAATGCAACATTATATAAATGGAAAATTAAAGCAATACTTGCTAGGACGCCCCCAAAAAGCACCTAATATGTTGTAACTGTATAATATCCATCAAGACTTAATAAATACATTAAACGTCACTAAATAAAAGAAAAAATTAGGCAATATCCCTTATATCCTAAAAACGGGCACATAAAATGTCTCAAGAAAAGTCTGTGGCAACATGCCAATATCCGTCACGACGTAAATTAGGACGCAAAATATGTCACAACTAATGGTTGTGACAAGTCTACAATACTCGTCACGATTCCCAAAAACATGTCACTAACTTGAAATCCATCACTATTTCTTCACTTTCTCACAACAAAATTCACTCACAACGTATCACATCATGCATTGTAGAAAAATTTCAAAGCTCTTATGACTAACTGAATTGATAAAGAAAGACAAAAAGCATTGCTCTTGTAAAACCCCAATACCTGAAAACCCCTTTTATTGCAATACAAAATCACTTATATTGCATGCCTCCCTCAAGCATACCTAGATACAGTTCTTATCTCCCATTCATAGTAGGCAATACCTTTCACGGGTATTTCGTAGAGAAATGTGTCACAGCCGGCCGGGGTGTACATAGGTGGACAAGAGAAGTGCACGGGCTAGAGCATATGCCGGGAGAGGAGGAGGGTTTGTGTGCGAGCCGGCTGGGGTTTGACCACTTGGCCGGCTGGAAGGGATGATACCCCTAGAGCTGCAACTGGTCCCTTCATTTGACAAGGGAGAACGAGGGGGTTAGTTTGCCCTGAGCCTCGGTGCCCTCTTTCAACACTGTAAATGCTAGTTCTACTTTATCCTACACTTTTCCTTGTTTACCATACTTTACTTCTGATGAGGTTCCCATCTCGTGTGTTGACACATGGATTTATACTCGATATCCTAATATCATACATATGTGCTGCTACAATAGAGTTTTCCTGAGAGTCTGAGTTTTAAAGGGTGGCTACCTTGTGTCAGCCAAAAAGACCCGGTGCACCACCTTTTAAGGACCTTGTGTCTTTCTCTATTCACCAAAGCAGGGTGAGATTTAAATAAGCAATATTTGCAAGGTGAAAGTTCTCACCCTCCATATTTTATGGGCCACGCGCATGGAACAAGCTAATGTAACCAAATTAGGAATTTGGAGTCACCAATGCCACCTTGCATCTATGTTTGGACGGTGACTGTGCCTGGATGATTAACCTTGTAGCATGTTGGTTGGCTGACAAAGGACCATAATTTATGGAATAAACCCCAAAGTTAACCAAACCACCATGTTTCTCAAAAACAAGTGGACTTTCAGATGTACAACCGCTATCAGCGTTTTGGGGTGATAGTCAGGGTTTAAACCCTGAGTACTTTCAGGAAAACTCTATTGTATCCATGTACTACATGGAATTCGCTAAATATGCACTTGGTCAATTTTACTTCACTCCTTCGCTGCATATAGTTCACTCATCCAAATCAATGCAACCATGAATTTTTTTGGGTGTGCGGAGATATAGGAGATTGGTAACCACATACATAAAAGCTATTGTTTAATTTAAGGTAAGACACAACATCACTTTTTTCAATTGTTCTCCATACATTTTGCAACTTATGCAACCACTTTCATGTCATTTTTATATAATATCATTGCATACTAAAAATATTACAACTTTGATCTACTCTTCCTAAAACTAAAATAAATCCACAATCAGGAACTAAACATCACTAGATTCTGTCTTATATAAGATACGTAGATTTCTATTTCCTTATATATATATATATATATATATATATATATATATATATATATATATATATATATATCTAATAATATGCATAAATTCTCGTCTACATACCATTTTCTATATCCTTCTAAATACTATTTTCTACTCTATTTTTCTATGTCTCACCCTCCAATATCACACATGGCAATATTTCTGCCATTATAATGCCACAACACACATGCTCCTTGGTCTCCCCAAATAGCATCATCCGATGCTCCGCATCCACATCAGACGATAATTACGCTTAGAACCGTTAAGTTGATGGAGCCCTTCCAGCACAAACAACACACTCAGCGCACAAAAGAAGGAATGGCCTTCTCCCAAAGTCCTACCTTGCACACAACTTGGAAAATTTGTTGAGGGACTACCCTTGACCCCTAAATTACCAAGATTAACCTTGAAGGACCGGGCAGGTTCCTCTTGTGTCAATCTTTAGCATTCTTTTTCAAAAAATTATCGTAGATGGACATTACTAAAAGCTTTGTGTGAGTCCAAGTTTTTCCCCAATCCGACATTTAATGAAAAAGTCATACGGTTTTGAAGTTCATATGGTGAGAGCGGGCCCGTCGGGCAACTCCAAAAACTTTTGCTAAGACACTCTATTGAAGGTGATATTTTCAACAACGACAAGTAATATTATTTCCTTTCATGTTGTCAAGAAAAATCTCTTGTCTTTAGTGAGAAATAGCATATGAATCCAAGTCATACATTTTCACACATTGTCGCACATTGTCGGGCTAAGTACCAAAAAATCTTCTTCCTTTCCACATAAAACTTAGTGATCTTCATGTTTTTACTTTTTTATTTTCCCCACGGCATTGTGTGGTGTAAACCTTTCCATTGACCATTCGGATTCTCATTCTAGAACATATTAGGTTCACAAAAAAATAAAACGTGAATTGATAATTCTTGAACCTCCACTCCTTGCACAATTTTTTTGAAAATGCTACAACTCTCTCCAACCTCTAAAATTTTGTGAACAAGGAGTTGATTGCATGTTCAACATGATTGTAATAGATTAACATATTGTGTAGTGCAAAAAATTCACAACAAGTGATGTCAAAGTCAGCTGATCCTCTCAAAGCATTAAAGAAAATGACATCTTCCTACATTTCAAACGCTATAATCTTCCGATCCGTACGGTCAAAAAATGTGAAATTTTGCAGCCATGTTAATGACTCAGTCGTGTTCAAGATCCTACGGTCAAAACTTGAAAAAAAAACCCGGAGTTTCTCCTTTACACCCTACAACAGAATCTACATTTTTAAGGCGGGTTTTGTCAAGAAACTCTAGGTGTTAAGAAAAATCAATGCAACAAAGGGAGGGGTCGAGGCCCTCGACCTCTCTTGCCATGCAACAAAGAGGAGGGGTCGAGGCCTCGACCCCTCATGCCATACAACACAAGGCCATACAACACAAGGGAGGGGTCGAGGCCTCGACCCCTCTTCCTCTACGCAAAGGAATTACGCAACAACTTTGAAAGCTCACATACCTTGCACATGTCTTGATAGAAAAAACCCAAAGATCGCGGGACGCCAATCAACCACCGCATCGTTTCGTCCACCGCTTCAAAAAAAAAACAAAACGACCTTCAAGTCTATGCGGAAATCCTATGAAGCAAAACACTCTTCTACCAAATGAATCCTCGAGGTTAGCTTGGATCCTTATATACTTCCAAATTGAATCTATATTTAGCAATATTTTTCAACAAACACTTAAAAAAATCCTATAATCCATCATTTGAACATTGTACTTGTTTGAGTCACTATTAGAAGGTCAAAAATAGATAATGAAATTAGAATCAAGATATTTCATCACGACAACATGTGGGGCCCACACGAAGTTCATATTAACTACTTTTTCCCATAACTTCGTATCATCATAACTTATACCCGAATGGAATATTGGATGACTTTGGAGCAAAGGTGAAGTATGGTACGGTGGGTCCCACCACATGGATGCTTTGTGGATCGAAATTCCAACAATGCAAATATGATCATTGGTGTGAAGATCTACCGGATATAAATAGTATGTGGGGCCCACGTGGGACCCACCGTACACTTATATGTCTCTTACCGTAATAAATGCACAAATGGATATCTATGATATTGGGAGTGAGACCCTCCAAATATTGCCACATGGAGGGAGAGAGGATTTAGAGAAAAAGTTCAAGGGGGTGGGGACCGCGGTGTATTTTTTGGGGGGCACTTACTTTTATGCTTTTACTTCATATACCTAGGCAACCCGGGCATCTAAAGTGAATAGCGGGTATCTAAAATAAATGAGTGGGACTACCCTTGACCCCTAAATTACCAAGATTAACCTTGAAGGACCGGGCAGGTTCCTCTTGTGTCAATCTTTAGCATTCTTTTTCAAAAAATTATCGTAGATGGACATTACTAAAAGCTTAATTTTCATTAATGGACATTACTAAAAGCTTAATTAACCTTAATTTTCAAGTCTGATCCTATCTCATACCTCTTTTTTATCTGGAAATTCTTCTTTTCAATCTTTTGTTACAGTATAGTAGTTAAGTATCTGTTTGTCTTGAAAATATTCCATGTTTTAATGACAATTAGTTTATATATATGAAATGGCTGAAAAAAGTGAATTTCAAGTTGAACTGACGTCAAAATGGCATCACCATAACATGTGACAAAACACATATTCTAATGATGTAACATTCACGTTGCAATGGCATAAAATTTCATCGAAATGACATAAATCGACATGAGTTAGATTGACATTAACATAAAACAAATATGACATGACATAGATAGTAGTGAAAATGACATGAAAATTATATTAGAATTACATCAACATAACATGCTCCAAATAATAACAAAGTATCAAGATAGCATCAAATCAATGTTGACTAGACATTTTGTCCACCTAATATCATAATAATAAGTGCACAAATAACATTAACTTATTGCTAGTTAAATGTATGAATAATGCATGCGTTATGAGATTGTTGGTCTTTTTGATATCAAGTCGATAACAAAATGATTGAATTTAATTTTACTAATGTGAGAGCACATAGAAAATTTGATTTTCTTTGGGGCAAACTTCATGGTCCTCCATCCCTAAATGAAAAAAGTCTTAAGGTGGGTTTCTGCAAATCTCGGGCACGTTCCCATAGTTGCAGCTTATATAAAAGATTCTTGAATTTTTTTACAAAGATGCAAGAAGACAAGAGGTGCATGGGAATCTAATTTTTATTCTCATTGGAGCTATGAAAAAAAAGTCGTGCCATCTCAAATTAAAACTTCCCAAGTGCGGGCAAGTCGGGCAACTCCAAAAACTTTCACTAGGACATTGTGTTCAATGTGAGGTTTTCAATACTAGAAAGTGATATAATTTCCTTTCATACTGTCAAAAAAATTCTTGTCTGTGGTGAAAAATAGCATATCAACCCAAGTCAAACATTTTCACACATCGTCACATTTTGTTGGGCAAGGGACCAAAGAAACTTCTTCTTGTCCACATTAAACTTAGAGATCTTCATTTTTCAACTTCTCATTTTTTCCAAAACAACTTATGGTGGCTACCTTCTTATTAACCATTTGGATTATCATTCTAACACATATTAGATTCACAAGAAAATAAAACGTGAATTGGCACTTTTTGAACCTCCTCTCCTTGTACAATTTTTACAAAATATGCTACATCCTTTTTCTATCTCTAAAAATTGGTGTACAAGGAACTAATATCATGATTAACATGATGGTAATGAATTTAGGCCATGAGTAGTGCAAAAACATGACACCAAGTGAAGTCAAAGTTTGCCAATCCACTCAATGCAAGGATGAAAATAGACCACTTTCTCAACTTCAAACACTATAATCTTTCAATTAGTACGGTCAAAGTTGATGGAATCTTGTGAGTATGTTACTCAATGGGTCTTAATTGAGAACCTACAGTTTTGAACTAGAGATAAACGTTTTTCTTTCCTTAGTTACTCATTGCAATAGAGTCAACAGTTTTGAAGTGCTTTTGGTGTGAAATTTGCAAGGGTTTGGGGGGTTTATTTTGACACAATGATGTGTCGTCTGTGGGCTCTATAAGGGTTTATTCAGGTTTGGATGGTGTCAAAATATAAGAGTCCCCTTTGGATTTTTCGATGTAGATTTGCATTTGTAGATGCTTGGTGGAAGTACGTTGTTTTTCTTTCAAATTTGGCTTTGAAGAAAAATATTTCGCCATCCAGAGCAGATTTTGGAAAGGGTAATTACGACAGTTGTGGTTCTATAAAGTGGTGAATATTTCTACTTTGAAGTTCAACAAAGCATTATTTTAAGGTGGGCATCAGTAATTTTAAGTAAGTAGCAAGCCTCATGGTCTTATTGGAATACGTGTAGAAAATAATGTCTTTACTTCATTAATTTATTGTTTTTCTAATAGTCGAGGGCATATCGATGTCATCCACCATTCGAATTTAATATCTAATGATCATGTTTTATTTTAGAAATTGAAATAGGTTTCGAAGTTAATGACTTCTATCTATATTCCTAGTCTTTGCAAAGTCCATTTCTCTTTTACCAAACACTTCCATTTCTTGTAAATTATGGCATGTAATGACCTAATACAAGTTTAAACCTAGATCCATAAAACTCATGCAATGTGTCATAAAATATGCCATTATCTTGAGACAAAGTATTCTGACCTTGTCTTTGCACGGAAGAAAAAAACTGTATTTTTATGTTTTCAATGTCATCTTGTAGCAGTCAACCTGAAGATCCTCAAGGCGAGAAAATCCAAGTTTTGTTTCCCATTGGAACAGGGAGGCAATTTATTGTAACAGAATGTGTAAACAAAACAAACAGCACGATCTCAAACTTGTTGCCATACTCCATCCATTCCAACAGGGAGGCAATTTATTGCAACATAATGTGTATGTGGGTGTGTGAAATGGAATCATTTTCTTTTCGTGGCAAGGTAAAGGGCAAATAGAAATGATAAAGGAACATGTTGGGAAGTTGCCTGGTTTGCAAAGAATGTGAGTCAGCCGAGAACCATCCGAGAGTCATCACAACACAACTCATGGTATGATGGGAGGCCAAAAATTGTTATGACCCATGTTCCTACTGGACAAGAGAGCGTTTCTTTTATAAAGAGTGGGAAAAATAGTTCGGGGAGAATTTGGGCTTAATCCCTAAAGGACCAAGTGTCACAAAAAGGCAAATTGAAGGTTTGGTCAGATTACTTTGGTGTCAATTTTTCATTGGTGGTCTTGCCTCAAAAGTCAAACAAGGGCCGGTTGGTTTTGGGTCATGCATGTGTTGATTATCCATGGCATGTCTTCTCTCTTGTACTCGCTGCCACTACTGGCATTGGGCAAAGGAGGGCACCATATCTCACCTACTTAACAATACAATTATGGGCTCTAGTGGATTTTGAGCTTCTAAATTCCATATCAATTTGCCACCTTCCAGATTAAATTTGAAAAAATGTTTGTTGAGTTTCATTCCTAATTCCGCATCTTTCTACATAATTTTTTTTACATACCATGTCATTTGAGACCCCAACTAGCTTAAGTGATCAGAATTGGGTACTTCCACCTTAGATGTCAGACTCTGGGAGGTAGATTCTTCTCACATATTGTTTGAGTGCAAAATTTGATCGGAATTTGTTTTCATTGGATTCTTAAGAGCTTCTCTTTTCACCACCTATGTGTGGTGCAATCCGCTCATTAAGGGCCTCTTACCTTGGAGTATGATATCACTGACAGCACATATTGTACCCTAGGGTCAAATTCTGCACTCTTGTGTCGAATAATTATTTACTTCTAAAAATAGAGGTTGGATAAAGTTCTAGAATAGTATATTCTTCAAAATACTTTTTTCACCGTGTTCAAATTTTGATGTATGTACATCATTGTTCCATGCCTCAAATAAATGAACTATTCAACTCCAATGTAGTACAATTGAGGTATATGGTATCTTGCACAACAACCTTAGAGTCAAGCATTTGGTGTTCAAACTACAACAACTTATTTTCAATAAATCCAATGAAAAAGAAAAAGAAAACATCTCTACAATGAGAACTCATATATCTATATTAAATTATATACCCAAAAAGAGTCCTGCAAAATATCAATTTTGAGAACTTGCCTAAACTCGAAGTGTACCTTGTGGGTACAAATAGTCCCATAGGGATTAGGTCAAATTGTGCCATCATACATTTATCACATTCAATTAAAAGGAAAAAATTATCACAACTCTTGGTTGTACAAAAATTTGTATCAGGCACTACAAACACAAACACCAAAGGGACAGCTGCACTTTGATATTTGCATTGGAGTTTGAGCAGATTTCATTCAATAAAGTGGTACGGTAACGACCAAACAGTGGTCAAAGTCCAGCAAAGTGCCATCTTCAACAGTCAATCACAGCTTAAGAAAAGGAACCAGCACCACTATTAGAGGCTTTGAAAATCAATATTTTAAGACTACAGTGACATATCCCTACCGCAAATATAAAGACAGGTTTGACTAAGCCCCAAATACCCTTGCAAATTTCACACCAAAAGCACTTCAAAACTGTTGACTCTATTGCAATGAGTAACTAAGGAAAGAAAAACGTTTATCTCTAGTTCAAAACTGTAGGTTCTCAATTAAGACCCATTGAGTAACATACTCACAAGATTCCATCAACTTTGACCGTACTAATTGAAAGATTATAGTGTTTGAAGTTGAGAAAGTGGTCTATTTTCATCCTTGCATTGAGTGGATTGGCAAACTTTGACTTCACTTGGTGTCATGTTTTTGCACTACTCATGGCCTAAATTCATTACCATCATGTTAATCATGATATTAGTTCCTTGTACACCAATTTTTAGAGATAGAAAAAGGATGTAGCATATTTTGTAAAAATTGTACAAGGAGAGGAGGTTCAAAAAGTGCCAATTCACGTTTTATTTTCTTGTGAATCTAATATGTGTTAGAATGATAATCCAAATGGTTAATAAGAAGGTAGCCACCATAAGTTGTTTTGGAAAAAATGAGAAGTTGAAAAATGAAGATCTCTAAGTTTAATGTGGACAAGAAGAAGTTTCTTTGGTCCCTTGCCCAACAAAATGTGACGATGTGTGAAAATGTTTGACTTGGGTTGATATGCTATTTTTCACCACAGACAAGAATTTTTTTGACAGTATGAAAGGAAATTATATCACTTTCTAGTATTGAAAACCTCACATTGAACACAATGTCCTAGTGAAAGTTTTTGGAGTTGCCCGACTTGCCCGCACTTGGGAAGTTTTAATTTGAGATGGCACGACTTTTTTTTCATAGCTCCAATGAGAATAAAAATTAGATTCCCATGCACCTCTTGTCTTCTTGCATCTTTGTAAAAAAATTCAAGAATCTTTTATATAAGCTGCAACTATGGGAACGTGCCCGAGATTTGCAGAAACCCACCTTAAGACTTTTTTCATTTAGGGATGGAGGACCATGAAGTTTGCCCCAAAGAAAATCAAATTTTCTATGTGCTCTCACATTAGTAAAATTAAATTCAATCATTTTGTTATCGACTTGATATCAAAAAGACCAACAATCTCATAACGCATGCATTATTCATACATTTAACTAGCAATAAGTTAATGTTATTTGTGCACTTATTATTATGATATTAGGTGGACAAAATGTCTAGTCAACATTGATTTGATGCTATCTTGATACTTTGTTATTATTTGGAGCATGTTATGTTGATGTAATTCTAATATAATTTTCATGTCATTTTCACTACTATCTATGTCATGTCATATTTGTTTTATGTTAATGTCAATCTAACTCATGTCGATTTATGTCATTTCGATGAAATTTTATGCCATTGCAACGTGAATGTTACATCATTAGAATATGTGTTTTGTCACATGTTATGGTGATGCCATTTTGACGTCAGTTCAACTTGAAATTCACTTTTTTCAGCCATTTCATATATATAAACTAATTGTCATTAAAACATGGAATATTTTCAAGACAAACAGATACTTAACTACTATACTGTAACAAAAGATTGAAAAGAAGAATTTCCAGATAAAAAAGAGGTATGAGATAGGATCAGACTTGAAAATTAAGGTTAATTAAGCTTTTAGTAATGTCCATTAATGAAAATTAAGCTTTTAGTAATGTCCATCTACGATAATTTTTTGAAAAAGAATGCTAAAGATTGACACAAGAGGAACCTGCCCGGTCCTTCAAGGTTAATCTTGGTAATTTAGGGGTCAAGGGTAGTCCCACTCATTTATTTTAGATACCCGCTATTCACTTTAGATGCCCGGGTTGCCTAGGTATATGAAGTAAAAGCATAAAAGTAAGTGCCCCCCAAAAAATACACCGCGGTCCCCACCCCCTTGAACTTTTTCTCTAAATCCTCTCTCCCTCCATGTGGCAATATTTGGAGGGTCTCACTCCCAATATCATAGATATCCATTTGTGCATTTATTACGGTAAGAGACATATAAGTGTACGGTGGGTCCCACGTGGGCCCCACATACTATTTATATCCGGTAGATCTTCACACCAATGATCATATTTGCATTGTTGGAATTTCGATCCACAAAGCATCCATGTGGTGGGACCCACCGTACCATACTTCACCTTTGCTCCAAAGTCATCCAATATTCCATTCGGGTATAAGTTATGATGATACGAAGTTATGGGAAAAAGTAGTTAATATGAACTTCGTGTGGGCCCCACATGTTGTCGTGATGAAATATCTTGATTCTAATTTCATTATCTATTTTTGACCTTCTAATAGTGACTCAAACAAGTACAATGTTCAAATGATGGATTATAGGATTTTTTTAAGTGTTTGTTGAAAAATATTGCTAAATATAGATTCAATTTGGAAGTATATAAGGATCCAAGCTAACCTCGAGGATTCATTTGGTAGAAGAGTGTTTTGCTTCATAGGATTTCCGCATAGACTTGAAGGTCGTTTTGTTTTTTTTTTGAAGCGGTGGACGAAACGATGCGGTGGTTGATTGGCGTCCCGCGATCTTTGGGTTTTTTCTATCAAGACATGTGCAAGGTATGTGAGCTTTCAAAGTTGTTGCGTAATTCCTTTGCGTAGAGGAAGAGGGGTCGAGGCCTCGACCCCTCCCTTGTGTTGTATGGCCTTGTGTTGTATGGCATGAGGGGTCGAGGCCTCGACCCCTCCTCTTTGTTGCATGGCAAGAGAGGTCGAGGGCCTCGACCCCTCCCTTTGTTGCATTGATTTTTCTTAACACCTAGAGTTTCTTGACAAAACCCGCCTTAAAAATGTAGATTCTGTTGTAGGGTGTAAAGGAGAAACTCCGGGTTTTTTTTTCAAGTTTTGACCGTAGGATCTTGAACACGACTGAGTCATTAACATGGCTGCAAAATTTCACATTTTTTGACCGTACGGATCGGAAGATTATAGCGTTTGAAATGTAGGAAGATGTCATTTTCTTTAATGCTTTGAGAGGATCAGCTGACTTTGACATCACTTGTTGTGAATTTTTTGCACTACACAATATGTTAATCTATTACAATCATGTTGAACATGCAATCAACTCCTTGTTCACAAAATTTTAGAGGTTGGAGAGAGTTGTAGCATTTTCAAAAAAATTGTGCAAGGAGTGGAGGTTCAAGAATTATCAATTCACGTTTTATTTTTTTGTGAACCTAATATGTTCTAGAATGAGAATCCGAATGGTCAATGGAAAGGTTTACACCACACAATGCCGTGGGGAAAATAAAAAAGTAAAAACATGAAGATCACTAAGTTTTATGTGGAAAGGAAGAAGATTTTTTGGTACTTAGCCCGACAATGTGCGACAATGTGTGAAAATGTATGACTTGGATTCATATGCTATTTCTCACTAAAGACAAGAGATTTTTCTTGACAACATGAAAGGAAATAATATTACTTGTCGTTGTTGAAAATATCACCTTCAATAGAGTGTCTTAGCAAAAGTTTTTGGAGTTGCCCGACGGGCCCGCTCTCACCATATGAACTTCAAAACCGTATGACTTTTTCATTAAATGTCGGATTGGGGAAAAACTTGGACTCACACAAAGCTTTTAGTAATGTCCATCTACGATAATTTTTTGAAAAAGAATGCTAAAGATTGACACAAGAGGAACCTGCCCGGTCCTTCAAGGTTAATCTTGGTAATTTAGGGGTCAAGGGTAGTCCCTCAACAAATTTTCCAAGTTGTGTGCAAGGTAGGACTTTGGGAGAAGGCCATTCCTTCTTTTGTGCGCTGAGTGTGTTGTTTGTGCTGGAAGGGCTCCATCAACTTAACGGTTCTAAGCGTAATTATCGTCTGATGTGGATGCGGAGCATCGGATGATGCTATTTGGGGAGACCAAGGAGCATGTGTGTTGTGGCATTATAATGGCAGAAATATTGCCATGTGTGATATTGGAGGGTGAGACATAGAAAAATAGAGTAGAAAATAGTATTTAGAAGGATATAGAAAATGGTATGTAGACGAGAATTTATGCATATTATTAGATATATATATATATATATATATATATATATATATATATATATATATATATATATATAAGGAAATAGAAATCTACGTATCTTATATAAGACAGAATCTAGTGATGTTTAGTTCCTGATTGTGGATTTATTTTAGTTTTAGGAAGAGTAGATCAAAGTTGTAATATTTTTAGTATGCAATGATATTATATAAAAATGACATGAAAGTGGTTGCATAAGTTGCAAAATGTATGGAGAACAATTGAAAAAAGTGATGTTGTGTCTTACCTTAAATTAAACAATAGCTTTTATGTATGTGGTTACCAATCTCCTATATCTCCGCACACCCAAAAAAATTCATGGTTGCATTGATTTGGATGAGTGAACTATATGCAGCGAAGGAGTGAAGTAAAATTGACCAAGTGCATATTTAGCGAATTCCATGTTGTAGGATATTGGGTACGAATCCGGCTATGATTTCGAGTATGATTTCCGGTATGAAGCTAGGTACGATTCCGGGTAAGAATCCAGGTACGATTCCGGGTAAAAATCCAGGTACTATTCCGGGTATGAATCCAGGTACTATCCCAGGTATGAATCCATGTACGATTTTGGGTATGAATCCAGGTACGATTCCGGGTATGATTCGAGGTATAATTCCGGGTATGAATCAAGGTATGATTCGGAGTATGATTTTAAGTATGAAGCTAGGTATGATTCCAGGTATGGATCCAATTATGATTTTGGGTATGATTTTGGATATGAATCGAGGTATGTGTCGGGGTAAGTGATCTGTTCTACCTCGTCTATTTTTTTGGCAAATATAATTTCAGAGGTAGTATAAGTAATTATATCGGAAAATGATTTTTTCCAAAATTTGATTGTAATTCATCAATTCTGGATCATATTCTATATGACCAAAATTTTCAGCACATACCGTCCTGCATTTTCCATCTCATTCATTACATTTGAGAAAAGTTCGTCTAGGTCAATATGTAAACACAGATTTACTTCATGTAGACCGATGCATGGAAATCCAAAATCAAAATGTCCCACAAGTATATGTGAAACGCATAATAGTACTTTTGAAGTAAAACAAAGCCTTTACATGTCTGAATGTAATTCTCATACTGTCTGCCTATGCTTGCAGAAAGGGAGTATTTCAATTCGTTTACTTTTCTGTTGTGTCTGAATGATCTAGTCAAATGCATGCAAAAAGTAGAAACTGGTTGGGACCCCTTCCAAATATTGTCACACTTTGGTGGAAGAGGTTTATTGAATGTTGAGATAGCACGAGATTCCTCTAGCTACTCCAGGGTTCGTCATTTATTAGTCAGTAGTTAAGAGCCTAACTACCTCATCTACCACCGATACATTCATTAACCAACCACTCACCAAGGTGGTTAGAGATGTAATCAATGGTTACCACCCACCACGTGGTAACCCTCGGTATATAAACCTAGCCTAACCAAGCCAGAACCATCTCTCGTGCATTAGACTTCGTCATGCTCAAGTCTCTACCTTAACACGTTATCAGCACGTTTTTGCTCGATACCCTGATTTTTTTTTCTCTTTCATTGTTAATTCATTTTTTTTCTTTTCTTTTACTCTGATTTTTTTTGGTGTCCACAGTCTTTCTCATCCGTACCTCAGACCTTGCACAGTTTTGACTCACATATACACACCTTTGGGTAGAGGTCAGACTTGCGCTTACGGGTATTAGGAGAAGGGTGTCGGATACAAATCAGGGCAACCAACTAGAATTATAGAAGATAGAGATCACAGTCATGGCGACACACGCACGCACACGGGACACCCGCATATAGCCGCTCTTCTTCGATCCTCTTGAACCAAACGGGTCGAACTACCTCGGGTGGAACGTGGACATGAGGATGTACCTCTGCGCGGAAGAACTGGACGCGACGTTGGAGACAGAGCTTGAAAAGGAGATCCCAGCGCCGTACAAGTGGCAAACCTTACTCATACTGCGAAGACACCTTGATGCATCTTTACGTCAACAGTACATCCAGGTGGAAGACCCGGCGGAACTGTGGACAGCATTAGAGGCGCGCTTCAAACATGAGGAGACCATCTTCTTGCCACAAGCACGCAGCGATTGGATCAGCCTCAGAGTCCTCGATTTCCCGAACTTTCTCGCCTTCAACTCGGAACTCCATCGGATCGTGGCGCAATTCAGGCTATGCGGCGACACCATCACCGACATTGATATGATAGATAAGACGCTCTCAACCTTCCCACCACCTTGTGCAATTCTAGTGCAGCAGTACCGCAATATGAAGTTCATCCAACATTCAGAGCTTATGTCTTATCTTCTCCTCGCGGAAAAGCAGCAGCAGATGTTATTGAAGAATGCCAAAGCACGCCCCGCCAAGGAGATACACGCGACCGAGATGAAGGAAGGGAAGCAGTCGAACTCTATGCCAACTCCGCCACCGAAATCAGGCAATCCCAACAGGGAAACTCACGCTTCGGAGGCACCACAGAGGAAGAGCAAGGGAGATTGGCGCCCAAAACATGAATGGAATCATTCAAACCGAAACCCCAGGTACAAACCCAGACCCGACAAGTCGTCTAGCTCGTCACAGTCATCGGGCAAGGTATTAAAGGGATCATGTCATAAGTGTGGTCGTCAAGGGCACTTTGTCAAGGAGTGTAGAGCGTCTCAGTACATAGTTGACATGTATCGAGAGCTGAAGTCACTAAGAGATGGAAAAAGGGAAACACATACCCTTGATGCCCCCTCTCTTACACTTCATGGGTTGGATCCTGAAAACTATATGGTCCACTATAGGTCACCTGCAAGCAAAACGAGAATAGCTTTGCTTGATAGTGCGTCCACCCATACGATACTCCAAGACCAGGCATTCTTCGAGTTTGGAACTCGAAATGAGCCGTGGCAAACATGTGACATAGTCACGATAGTAGGCAAGCGGACTCTTAAGTTTCGCGAGGGCCGGGCAAACATAGTCTTGCCGGGGGAGCCCCCCTCACCTATGAAAAGGCGATGTACGCCCCGGATGCCCCTCGGAGCCTGATCAGCTACCGAGACCTTAGGGCCAATCGTATCCACGTCTCCACTGCGGTGGGGAATGATGAAGAGGTTCTGCAGCTCAGGCAAGGGCAGAGACTCCTCGCCACCGCACATGCGGGAGACAACGGCATATATGAGTTACCCTTAATGGGAACTATACCTAGCCCCGCCTGTAAAGGTGAGGAAGAGGGTGGCGGACAAGATTCCCTACGCCTACCCCTGGAGGGTGTCCAAATGTCATTTATGACCACGAGCGCCAAGACTGATCTCTGGCATCGCCGGCTGGGACACCTTGGGACTACCATGATGAGGAAAATGGTTCCAACACTCATTGGTCACGACCTATGTACAAGTGATGCTGAGCGGGTCGAGGAGTGCGCGGCGTGCATACAGGGCAAACTCATACACCAACCGTCAAGATGGCGACTCCCGACCGAGATGCCAGCTCCGCTACATCGCTTGCATGGCGACATATGCGGACCAATCACTCCCAAATCAGATCAGTTTCAGTATTTCTTTGTTCTTGTCGATGCTTCTGGACGACATACTGAGGTGTCACTACTTACGACACGGAACATGGTGTTCCCGAAAACCCTAGCGATGCTTATCCGATTTAGAAACCACTTTCCCGATAACCACGTATGTTTCCTCCGCATAGATAATGCCATGGAATTCAAATCCCAGGTTGTCATGGCATATGGCAACGGTGAAGATTAAGTATCTCTTTAGGGATTGGTAGTATAGTTTTATTGTTAGTATAGCCTGAGGGGGGGGCCTAGTTAGGACTTAAAGTCACTTAATAGGGCTGAATTAACACTAGGTGAGTTTGGAAGTGTGAAAGGGGTTATTTTGGGACTGGTTCGGGGTGGTTGTAACCCCAAGCCGCCCATGTCACCTTCATTCTTGTCAAATTCAGATTTGGGTGTAGAAGAGAGTTGGAAGGATGTGTGGCTTGGAGGCTTGTTGAAAGTTGGCGGTTTGCCATGTAATACAAAGCTTAGTCGCGGTTTCTTCTCTTTCTTCACTTTTCTGGACTAATTCTATAGGAATAGAGTAAGAAGAAGGGATGTGATCTTCATTACTATTGTGGAATTCTACATGGTTGCCTTGTATTGTGTGGATTTGTTGATAGTTACATGTTTTGTATGCTTATGATAGGGTAGCTCTTATGAGATTTGCATAGATCATGAGTATATGTAGTAATGAAGTGGCTATACGACACATACTATTGATGACATGAAGAGATACGACAAGGCCTTTGAAGATTTATGTGTCGCGCCAGGAATAGAATTGACCTATTCAGTTCCTTATGAGCATTCCCAGAATGGATTAGCCGAAGCGTACATCAAGAAAATTCAGCTCATAGTTAGACCTCTCCTGATACACGCAAACTTAGCACCCAATTTTTGGAGACATGTTGTCCTTCATGCAACTGTTCTATTACATCTCAAACCTACCCTGTTATTGACCTAGTCACCTCTAGAGATGGCTTCAGGTAGAACCCCCCACGTAGCACACCTCAGGACATTCGGATGTGAGGTGTGGATCCCAGTACCTGAACCAAAGCAGAAAACAGTCACACCCCACCGGCAACGAGGGACATACCTCGGGTATGATTCCCCGAGCGTCATTAGGTACAAACTACCGCATAGTGACGACATACACAAAGCCCGATTTCAGAATTGTAGATTCGTAGAAAACAAATTCCCTAGCTCATAGTCCAAGGCCGATCACTCGAAATTAAATTTTAAAGCCATAGAGACGCTTACCTTGAACCCTGATCCGCGTACAACATTAGCCGATTCCGAGGTGAGGAAGTTAATCAATCTTCAGAACCTGGTTGATAAAATCCCAGATGGATTTCATTCCGGCCCCCGTATCATTAGAAGTCCAGTTCCTGGATCGGAAAATCCTGCCCCTCCCGAGCCCGCTAAGAAAAGGAAACTGAACCCTACCCCTCGCCCCAGGGCACGTACGGTGCTACACACCAGCCTTACCTCTCACGACACACCATGGGATGATGTCGCAACGTTTCTATCCAGCCTAGCAACCATAAATACAGATCCAACCTCGTTAGTACAAGCTCAGAAAAGCATTGACTGGCCCCATTGGGAAAAAGCCATAAATGCAGAGTATAACTCGCTTAGAAAATGTGGTGTATTTGGGCCGCTTGTGAATGACCTAATAGACAAACCCATAGGCCACAAGTTGATTTTTACCCGCAAGAGAGACGAACAAGGGAATGTACTCAGATTTAAGGTTCGATTAGTTGCTCAGGGTTACACATAGAAACTGGGGATAGACTTTGAACAAACTTACTCACCGGTTATGGATAGCACATCTTTTAGATATCTCCTCAGCCTAGCTGTTCAATTATCACTCGAGACTCAACTCCTAGACGTTGTCACTGCCTACTTATATGGTGACCTCGATACCGATATTCATATTAAGCCGCCCCCTGGTTTTATTACAAACCAAACCCCACCAGTACATGGGAGATTCTCCGGATTAAAAATCCGAAAAGCCTTATATGGACTTAAGCAAGCGGGGCGCGCATGGTATCATCACCTGAAATCTTTTCTCCTATCCCAAGGGTTCACGAATCACCCGGCACTACCATGTGTCTTTGTCGTGAAAGATACAACAGGATTTGTTATTCTAGCGGTCTATGTTGATGACCTTAACTCTATAGGGACATTAGCATTGAGTAAACAAGTAGAAAAGATGCTTACTAACAAGTTTGAGATGAAAGTTTTAGGCCGAACAACATACTGTCTTGGTCTCCTAATCAAGCACTTTGCAGATGGGAGTTTGTTACTCCACCAGCAGACGTATGTGAAGAAATTGTTGAGTATATTCAACATGGCCGATGCAAAAGCACTCTCCGCTCCGATGATTGGAAAGAGCAAAACTGAAGATGACCCTTATTGCCCTGCCAAAGAAGACGAGGAGGAGCTTGACAGAAGTAAGTACTTGGCGGCCGTAGGAGCACTTTTATACCTCGCCACCAACACACGCCCGGACATCGCATTTGCGGTCAGCGTATTAGCTCGCCACAACCAAAAACCAATGGAACGGCATTGGTGCGGCATCAAGCACCTTCTCCGCTATCTTCGCGGCACGGAGGACCTCGGACTTCACTACGGCAAGAACACTATCAGCAGCATCACTTGCTACACAGATGCCGGTTTCAAGACTGACCCAACAAACGGGAAGTCACAGACGGGCTACATCTTCACCAAAAATGGAGCACCCATTTCCTGGAGATCAACAAAGCAGACCATCACCGCGACGTCAACAAATCATGCCGAGCTTTTAGCATTTCACGAGGCGTCCCGGGAGGCGGTTTGGTTACAAACAATGCATCACGCCATCTCTTAGATGAGCGGAATACCGATCAAGGAGGAGCCCATCACAATTTTCGAGGACAATGCGGCATGCATCGAACAAGTATCCTCAGGCTTCATCAAAGCCGATCGGGTAAAGCACATCAGCCCACATCTATTCAGTTACACATAGGACCTCATCGAAGCAAAGCAAATTCAAGCAAGGAAGGTCGCATCAGCTAAGAATATCGCTGATATGCTCACAAAGGCTCTACCAGCTCACCAACATCGCAAGTTGATCAAGACAGCTGGTATGCGAACCCTTACAGAATTAGGAACCGAATGATAACTTCACTCTTTTTCTCCGTAGCACACAATTTTTTAACGAGGAAGCATATCATTCGAGGAGGAGTGTTGAGATAGCACGAGATTCCTCTGGCTACTCCAGGGTTCGTCATTTATTAGTCAGTAGTTAAGAGCCTAACTACCTCACCTACCACAGATACACTCATTAACCAACCACTCACCAAGGTGGTTAGAGATGTAATCAATGGTTACCACCCACCACGTGGTAACCCTGGGTATATAAACCTGGCCTAACCAAGCCAGAACCATCTCTCGTGCATTAGACTTCGTCATGCTCAAGTCTCTACCTTAACATTGAAAGAGCACAATCACTTTCATCATTTTATTAACATCTTGTAAACATTATAATCTTTCCATCCATGAGCTGAGTCCAAAAATTTGTTTTATTCAATTCTTCTCTTGTCATTGAATATGTTCAGTCCATGAGGCCAGTACCTTCCGGAGTATTCTCTGTGAAATTATACAAACATTCATTTGAAGGATTAAACAGCAAATGTTGCTACTTAAACCTTATAATCACTCATCAATCTATATAATCACAAGCCTCTCCTATCACCATCCATTTTCTATAACGAGGAGTTGAAGTAAACTGGAAAGGCCAGAACTAACTTCCACGAGGTACCTGAGAAAATTCCAAAAATGATCTTCATTTGGTCGGCTTGAGATCATTGGAGTCTCTGAAGATACTTAGATGGCAAGCAATTAAAGGAGTCACCAGACACCCGGATGCACGTCGATGAGAACATGAATGACACAAGTTCAAAGATCAGTCAGTCTAAGAAAGCAATGCACTTGAAGTCCAAAAGAGAGCAAGTGCACTAGCACTTCAAAAGCCAGCCACGATTATGGAGCAACATTGTGATAATTCTTCCACCTCTCTTCTAGATGAATTGCACGCACTGAGCACCACTAAGTGTATCTGACACTCAAATTCACCATTGATGATATCCTCAGACGTGTGCCTTTTTTTCGAAGAGTCTCCACGTCGAGCCTCCACTGCTACTTTCACTCAAGACTTTGGCAAACTGAAGAGATGTTGCTTTGCAACCTGCTTTCTTTGTTTCTTTCAATCTAGAACCTTTGTTTCTGACTGCCAAAATGCACTCATTTACTTTCAAAGGGGCTTTCTTAAGGTTATGACCGCGCCGTTCACAAAGTTGTAGTCCTCACAACAAGGGAGCAGTTGTGATTGGATGTAGACGTTCCGAACAACCTTAGTAGGTCAGAGACTGCCTTGTTAAGGTTGTCTATCAACTTCTACACTTGTCCACCATCACAGCTGAATAATTGGCCAAAGATGGTATGCTTCTGACCAAACCGTATAATCCTTGAGAAGCTATGAGGAAAGATCCATCCTAGCACATGATGGAAGAAATACAAGAAGACGGTCATTTTGGAGTTCTTATCTCCAAGCACAAAATGGAAGTGCAGAAGAGGCAGGCTCCAAATGAAAGTGCAGAATACAATGGTCTCTCTTATTTTCAGCACCACGGGCCACGGCTTGCTGTGCTACGTTGTTCCTATTTCTCGCCAGACCGTAAGATGGGAGATGAGATCGGAGCACTACTGCAGCCTCGCGTTCCAAGCCCTGACAACTTGTGCGCAACTTGATCCACTTGTTCATGTCGCAGCCGCAAAAAACGACAAGAGAAGGAGACGGGAAAAACAACCAGTTGGATGGCCTACTGATCCGCCCTCTTCTGTGTTGTTGCACATCCTTGTAGCGATTCTTGCAGCCTGATCATGCACGCCACGCCTGTCGCCAAGAATCCTTCGATCGTTGACTCACATAAAAACCCTAAGCACGCAGTCGCGTCCACTTGGCCGTCACCCTATGCAGCTCCAATTCTCACGAGCTCAGCTCGCACCTCACAACTGCGCCTTAGCTTCACTCCGAATCCTCCAAATCCGTGATCACCAGCAGCGCCGAGCATGTGGTCACATTCTCCAAGTTGAAGTGCAGACGCTTCCAAGCAACCGCATCTCCGCCAAACAAAACGCCCAACTATGTGCTTCAAGCGCCGCCCTTCACGTCGCAGCTCCTCTTCCCATCTCTCACTCCAGATGCCGCTAAAGCCACGCCGCCTTCTCCTGGGGCCTACCCTCGCATCCACACACCAACTCCAGCGTTGGCTCTCCCTCGGTATCCACCACAACTCACTGGCAATCAATCCTAGCAAGCAGCAACTCCATCATTTTCTCCAAAAAAAACTCCAACTGTGTATCTGAATCACTCAAATCGTACCAATCAGTCAGCAACAAGTTCCATCTCATAAACACAACACACTCTATCGTGAGATCTCCCAGCCGCATGCAAGACTTCTTGGGAACACTTGGGAATGACCGTGCCCACTTGGGAACTCTCTTGGGAATGCACTTGGGAAGATTGGGAACACATGGGAACGATGTGGGAACACATTGGGAACGGTTAAGTTACAAATATGGTAAAAATTGTAAAGTCGAAGAAGCGTAAACCAATGGTTTGGTTAGTAACCAAACTAGTTTTCTACCTCAACCCAATATGGGTGTCAGACACCAAACCCGGCCCCATAGGAGCCGGATTTGGTACCTCACACCACCGTATGGTACTCATGTGCGTATGCTTTATATGTGCTCGTCTCTAGAACCTTCTAACCATGGTTTATACTCGTTCCTATCCGGTTCAGTGCATGACACCCGGCCTTGTACCCGTGGTGACTGGGCAGCTCAAATTCTGCCGGGTTCCGATTACCAATTGGTCTCTTATTTTGCATGTTTAATGTTGCAATTGCTATTTTATTTGCTATTGTAGTGGCTATTTGTAACAGATGTTCAGGAAAGTGGATGATTTTCCATCAATGACGTGGTAAAGGTTGAAGATGAATTCTGACGAAGTAGAGAGTCGCACGTGTTGCACGTAGGTCACTACTTACACATTAATGAAATTGGCAAATGTAAAAGGGTAAAGGATAAAACTCAATTTTGACTTTTATGGTAAGCCGATGATGGGAAGAGCCTCGTGCAAGACACGTGGCCACTAGCCTCAACGTTTCTTTTCCAGTGTTAATCGGCAACATGTTTCTACACCCCCCCCCCTTCTATCTAAAAAGTTGAAGACAGATCATTGGTTCCAGTAGAAACAACTTTGGATGTGAGGGTGTGGAGAGAGCAATGGCCGATTCATTAGTTTCAAGAATAACTGAACTTCAGGAGCTGGGGCGGAAGAGGGTGTCACTACAAGAAAACATGGCGTTTAGCAACATTTGTGGTGTTGCTAAATACACTAAAACCCTAAAAAAAACCCTTCAAAAGTTGCTCAAGACGTCATTATGAAGGTATGACGCCTAGGTGGTGTTTCCTGTGGACATCATGAGATCGTACAGTTTTCAGTTCATTTCCACGGAATTGCTTATGTGGCAGTTACACATTGGCAATGCCACAATGGACGTTGGAACATCATGAAGTCCATGTCTATGTTGGCAATTCCATGGTGTAATTTTCTAGGCATTTTGCCACTATGGCGCTTCTCTCGTGGCATGTCCGCATTGGCACATCCATAGCCACATGGCAAAATGTAGTGGGTCCACGTGGAAATATGCGATGGCATTTGGCTCATTTCCTACCCCATTTATACTCAATATAATATAGTTAAGGTTTCTCAAAAATTTAAGTAATTTACATTTTTGAGGTTACACATGTCTCCATGTAATATAGAATTAGGTTTTCAATCGGCCAATTTCTTGAATTGAAATTAAGATTAGTAAATTCTAAATTATTGGCAGAGATAAGCAACATGGTTGAAGGTAATGCCTGCATTATTCATCTCGCATTACTTTGGATATAGTATTAGCATTAGACTACAATATGTCTTGTAAGAAAAATTGATAACCACAACAGATTAGCAGTCCTAACCAACATCAAATAACCAAAAAACATACTCTAAAACAAGTATACATAATATACCCTCAAGGATAACTAGTAAATCACAAGAGTAGTCAAGCGACACGTACTCCACAAGGGAAGAATTAAGAAATGCAAGTAGTATAAGAGAATGCGGAGCCTTTACTACTGATAAACCATCTAGCATCTACTTACAAGCAAAGGTAATCACTAAACACTCTCTAACCTCATTTACAAAGCTTGATTTGACAAAGACTTCAAGTCAAAGACGTGTATAGAGCTATACACACACACACAATCTTAAATCAATAAAAATCATCCACTGATGAATGCGGTGCGCCATTGTACGTCTTTAAAACCTTAGATTAGTATCAAACTAATCTATGCAAAAAACTACAATACGTAAAGGCCCTTTCCACCACATCTAGAGACACTTGTCGTGTAAAGAAAGATCGATAAGCACAACTGATCGAGAGTCCTAATCAACATCAAATCAACAAAAAACATAGTCTAAAACAAGTATACGTAGTACACTCTCAAGTGCCCTTTTCTAGCGGATAAAGAGATCCTCTATCCGGCTTGGACCAAACAACATTAAAAAGACTAAACGCCACGGTGATGTCGTTGCAACAACTGTATGCATCCACTTGAAGATGTCGCTCGTTTCCGAATCAATAAGCATATGGAAAAGTAACAATGAGAGGATAGACCGGGTGCGATGTGAGCCCCATCTTTAATCGCCTTAGGCAACTTCATTGCCAATTCCTTGGTCAATCTCCACGTTGCCTATGCCTGAATCGAAACTAGGATCCCAATTGGATGGCAATGCAACACACAGTCACAAGTCCACGCGGAATACAAGAAATCTGAAAGAAGCACAAAGAATTCCACCAATGCAACCACCTTACCTTAAAGCGAGGCTTTACGTGAGAAATAGCAATCTTTTGTAGCTTTTCAGTAGTTTTTCTCGCAGCAACCCTCCCTGGTTCTAGAGGTTTTTTAAAATTGCTGAAATGATTATTGATCTACATGGGACCATCAAATAAAAATATAAAAATATTGCATCATAGCATAGTCATGCACAGTACTAGATATGTTCAAATTGATTTTCATAGAAAGAAATTACCTCTTCAAAAAAGTCTTTCCCATTCTTTGGATTTGCAACTATAAGGAATTTTACAAAATATTTTAATTTGATGGCTTACACCATCTTATCCGCAATTTTTTTCATTTCTTCCCAAATCCCCTTTGCAGTTTTGGCTTCCTCAGGAGTGGTCTCTTCATATTCCGCTGCACCTTCATCCAAAGCTGGAGCAATATTTTGCTGCAAAATATTTTATAATTTGTAAGTAAATTATGAGAGAAGAAGAGTTTAAAACATTGAAGAGATGAAAAAACAAAAACATTGAAGTGGTATATGTATACAATATAAGAAGGATATGAAGACATCAACCGTTAGAGGAAACCAAGTTGGCCTTGATTTCTTCACTTTTAAACATGTCATATACTCCTCTGGCGTTAACAACTCCTTGAAATCTCCAAGTCTTAAGCCTCCATAGTATCGCACTGATTGAAGCTTAGCGGTCAAACTACTCTTCATATGATCATGTTGAGTTGACCTGAACAATAGAGTAAAGAGTACAATGGTGATGTAGAATAAATATCATAATTTATAAGAACATAAATGATTTGATGATAATAGTCCTTACCAATTCACGTCGAGCATACAATTGAGCAACGATAAGATTCTGCCAGTGGGGTTGACGACAATGCTAAAGACAGAATAATGTCACTCAAGGTCTTTGAAATGCTCCCTATTGATGTGTTGCCACCAAGAAATATGTCGATGATTTCCATCCCATATGAAAAACATCTTACCACTAAAATGTGCATATTGTGGGTCAGAGAGCTATTGTTGTTCAAAATGCATCATTTACCTCCTTCCAGTGAGTATACCATTTATCCATCCTGTCTTCGGTCACGTCCATCATGGATTCTTTGTCATCAAAGAGAGATATGTAAAATGTTCGATCTCCATCAATACAGCCACCTTCAAACATCTTTCCTAGGGTCCTCACATCCACCTCCTAGACTAGTAGAACTCTTGGAAGTGGAATTATTTTGTTAAAAAGGAAGTAGAAACGGTTTTTTGTCACCTGCATGTTGTCAAGAACAGATACAAAATTTGATCTTTTCTATAGCCTCTTTGAACGTTGTCCTTCATCTGAGTTCTAAAGCCCAGGTGGACAACTCACTTTAGTAGAATTGTCGACGTCATCATTCATGGTTAAATTGCCCAAGTCCTGTTTGGAAGCACAATAATGAATTAAGTACTATATCATGTCATTAATAAAAAATTATAATATATCATAATCAATATTTAAAATAAAATACATAATAAATAGTAGAGAAAAGCGATACAAATCTTTGAAGCATCAATTACAGCAAGAGAAATTGCAGGGTCAGTGGAGATGTTAAGATATTGATGTTCTTCTACGAGAGAAAGTTTTGATGCCAAAGCCTCAATATTTTATCTTAAAGGAATTTTCGTACACGACAATAATTCCAGCACAAACATGGAAGAAGATAAAAATTTTAGTTTCACATGGAGATGCTACCAAAAGGCAAGGCTTCGGTGCCAATGCCGATGCCTCATTTTACAATGATGAAGTGATTGTACCGTAATGCAAAAATGTTAGCCAAATGAATGAAGAAGAAGATGAATTTTTTCCAAAAATTTAAGTTTTACAAAGAGGTGCTACTGGAAGGCAAGGCTTCGACGCCCAAGCCTCATTGGGCAATGATGAAGTGATCATAGGATGAGGCAAAATTTCAGCAAAATCAAAGACAAATTGGAAGTTTTTTTTAAAAAAACGCCGCTTTCAAATGAAGGTGCGACTAGAAATGAGGCTTTGGAGCCAAAGCCTGATTTTCCTATGTTGAAGTGGTCCTACCATAGGACCAAAATTTAAGCACATGGAGGCCCATTTTAGCTAATAATAGGTCCCATATCCAAAAATAGAATAGGGGCAAGGTTTTACACCACCCCCTCCCTCCAATGGAAGTGCAACCTCAAAATTGAGATCTGGAAAAGTGGGGAATGGTCGGCAACACTGTTATTGGAAATACAATGCACTCATCCTATGATAAGTTATTATTAGCTAACTTATAATCCTTGCTCATTTATAATTTCCAACAACTTACAACCTCTAGTGATGTGTGATCTCCTTTAATCCCTAATGTTCTTTGTTATTTTAGCATCCAAGCTCATTAAAGACTGCGACTTCAATGCATTCAACATGGAATGCAAATAAATGCATTTTATACATATCTAACCGTAGGATCTTGTTCTAGGATGGTACAAGTGTATGGTACAAATTCTGATTAGTTTTACCGCCCAGATTGAAAGATATAAGCCTTTGAAATGAGACATAAATCTTTTTTGAGGTCATACAAGACACCTTCAACAAACTTTGACCACCTTTTATGGCAACTTTTTGCACTACAAGGCGTGATTTTCTAATATCAACTTAAAAAGATCATGTTAGTCACATGTGCATCAAATTTTAGAAGTAGAAGAGGGGTAGAAGATGTGCTTAAAAATCTTGCAATGCAATTATGTGCCAAGAATTAACAATAAACTAACAAGTTTTGCATGTAACATATCCTTCTCATATTTTTGAAACTCAAAAGTTTCCACTTCAAAAAGAAAGGATAATCTTTGCATCTACTGTAAAGATTTTTTATTCAAACATTGAACCAAAACTCTAGTTTTTATTAAATTTAGAATCAATTTAAGTTTTGCTATACTATTTATATTTGTCACACTAAACCGTTGCACTATTTGTATATGTTACTGAAAAATGTTTGTAAAACTATTGAACATTAAGTCAGATTTCTACAAAAATTATGTCAATGGAAAGCTAATAAAAGGTTGCTCATTTGATGAAGAATGTCAAAAAATAATGCCAAAATTTCAAATTAAGGAACTCAACTGAAACTCAATTTGTCCCCCAAGAGGACAATTGTCTTTTAACCTTTAAATTACCAAGAGCCCCTAGAAGAACTCTTGAAGGTTTGGGCATATTCTTCTTGTGTCAATTTATAACATTGTTTTTTGAAATTTTTACCGTAGATGGACATTATTATAAGCTTTGTGTGAGTCCAATTTTTTCATCAATCCAACATTTAGTGAAAAATTTATAGGGTTTTGAGGTTCAAATAGAGAGACTGGGCACCAAAAACTTTTACTAGGACACTCTATTGAATGAGAGATTTCCAGTAACAACAAATAATATTATTTCTTTTCATAATGTCAAAAAAAATCTCTTGTCTTTAGTGAAAAATAGCATATCAATCCAAGTCAAACATACTCATACATTGTCGCACATTATCTAACAAGTTACCAAAAACTCTTCTTCCTTTCCACATAAAACCTTGAGATCTTCATATTTTTTACCTTTTATTTTCAGTGCGGCATTATGTGGTGTAAACCTTTTCATTTGGATTCTCATTCTAAAACATATGAAGTTCACAAAAAAATAAAACATAAATTGACAGTTTTTGAGCCTCCACTCCTTGCACCATTTTTTTGAATATTCTAACCCTTCCTTTGCCTCTAAAAATTGGTGAACAAGGAACTAATATCATGCTTAACATGGTGGTAATGAATCTAGACCTTGTGTAGTGCAAAAATTGGACACCAAGTGAAGTCAAAGTCTGTTGATCTACTCAATGCAAGGATGGAAATGAACCCTTTTTGTACTTCAACCGCTATAATTTTTTAATCCATGCACTGAAAGTTTGTAAAATTTTATAAGTTTGTTATGTAATAAGTCTTAATTGAGATCTTTCAATTAAAACTAGGAATGTAAGTTTTGGTTTTCTTCCTTACTCATTGCAGTGAAACCAACTATTTTGAAGTTTTTTTGGTTTGAAGATGGCTTGGAAATTTAGGGATTAAATTATAACCTTTACTGATGAGTAAACTTTGTTAAGTTTTAACCCCTACTAAGTTTTTTCCACCTCCATCCACAAGCAACACACTTAGTTATAACTTATATGAGGAATGCGTAGAATAGGACCCTCACTACTAATAACCCAATCAATTTTCACTTAGTATTGTTTCAAGTATTTTAAAAGTGGGTTTGTCAATCCAATTACGAAAGACAAGAGAACGCACCAATTTTGAATCATGCGAGATTAAAAAGCATCGCTTTTAAAGTGAGGAGCAATAAGATTTCTAGTAGTGCCTTTGTAGCTGAAGTTTCAATAAAAATTATAGGCAATAATTCTGTGCAAGGACATAGTGTAAGAAGAAAAAGCGGACAAAACTAGATTACAGGCAAATGAAAAACTATTGTGCTACCTTTCTAAAACAAACTAAAACAAAGTGGTACCATGTCATGAAGAATTTATCTTGTTGTTATCCAATGCCATATAGATGCTTCATGACATGGTACCACTTTTTTACTTAAAAGATTTATAATGTTTAAAGTTAAAGAAGTTATCGTGTTTAAAGTTTAAAAATTGGTTCGTTTTCTTTCCTCGTTCAGTGGATCATCAAACTTAGACTTCACTTATTGTGAAAGTTTTGCACCACACAAGGTCTAAATTCATCACCATCATGTCCATCATGGTATCAATTCCTTGCACACCAACTTTTAGAGGTAAAAAAGGGGTATAGCATATTCAAAATATTTGTACAAGGACAGGAGGTTCAAATTTGTCAATTCATGTTTTATTGTTTTGTGAATTTAAAATTTCTAAATTGATCATCCGAACCGCCAATACAAAGTTTAACACCATATTCCGTTGCACAAAAATTAAAAATATGAAGATCCCCAAGTTTTAAATCAAAAAGACAAAGTTTGTTTAGTACCTTCTAGACAATGTGTGAAATGTTTCACTTGGGTTTGAAAGTTATTTTACACTAAAGACAATTTGTTTTGGGCATTATTAAAGAAACTAATATCCTTTATATGTACGAAAAATCCTAATGTCAATAGAAGCTTTGAGCAAAAATCTTCAACCTATCCACAGTCCCTAGCTTTGCACTTGAAAGAGCATAATTCTTTTTTCAAAGCGGTGTGAGAAACTCATATTCCCACAAAGCTACTACAATGCCACATCTCCATTAAAAAAAAACTAAAAAAAAAGAAGATCAAAAGTGAGTCAATAGGAACCAGCCCGAATTGGTCCTAATAATAAGCGTCTAATATTCAAAGATTAGTTTAGTACAAGCCCTTCAACAATAAGTCCCGAATCACCCAAAACCAACCCCAAAGAAACCTTCCATTCGTAGATCACAAAGACTCACACATAAGCCTCACGGCTTTGGGGGTCCGATACCGATTTCCCCTTTAATTCAGTCTCCCTTTAATTGCACTTTATCTGAAGTCCCTCTCGCATCCAACGGTCCTGCCTTCTTCATCGGACGGCTATCCTGTCTCCAGTCTCACTCTTCACCATGAAGCCAAGTTGTGCCGACACAATCGTCTCATGCTCTCTGCGTTGGAACGACGCTGTCTGTGTTTGTGGAGCCTCTTATAAATTGCTCGCTTCGGGGTCACATCGTTCACATCTTCAAGGCGGACGAGGAGGAGAGCAGGCGGAAGCGTCGAGGTGATGCATCGGCGAGGGCGAGGGAGGTGGAGGGTGAGCGGACGAGGAGCGAGCCCACGTCGGAGTGCCAGAGGTCGTGCTAGGGTTTGGTGCATTCTGCGTCGTGGCTCTCCCGTTTCGCTTCTGTTGTTGCTGAAGAATTCGAGGGTGTTGTGAAGGCGGACGTGGAGGTAGTGGCTCTTCTTGAGAAGGCGCGATTTGATCAAATTTTGTGTGCGGATTGTGGAGTTTGTTGGAAGCGGGCGTGTGTTGCTGTTTTTAATCGGCGGAGGGGACGTAATTTTCTTAGGGTTGTTGCTCTTGGAGGCTGCCGGCTTTATTTTGGTTTTGTCCATCGAGGCTTAAACCCTAGGCCCTAGCGAAGGAGGGGTTTTAGTGCATTTTGAGGGGGAAGCAATGGCGCAGCGACTGCCGCCGGGGTTTCGGTTTCATCCGACGGATGTGGAGCTGGTGGCGTTCTATTTGAAGGGGAAGATAGTCGGGCGGGTGATCGAGATGAATCCGATAGCGGTGGTGGACTTGTACAAGGTGGAGCCGTGGGACTTGCCTGCATTGTCTGCGGTGCAGAGCGACGATCAGGAGTGGTACTTCTACTGCGCTCGCGACAGGAAGTATGCGAACGGGTCGCGCACCAACCGGGCGACGGGGCGCGGGTACTGGAAGTCGACCGGGAAGGATCGCCTCGTGCGGTCCACCAAGTCGACCGGGATGAAGAAGACGCTGGTGTACCACACGGGGCGCGCGCCGCGCGGGGAGCGGACGGACTGGGTGATGCACGAGTACCGGATGGAGGACGGGGTGTACGAGAGCTTGACGGGGGACCAGGAGCCTTATGTGCTCGCTCGCGTGTTCAAGAAGAGCGGCGCGGGGCCGAAGATCGGGGAGCAGTACGGTGCGCCCTTCGTCGAGGAAGCCCTCCCTGTTCACGAAGAACCCGAGGTGAAGGTCGAAGAGACGAACATGATCATGCAGGCCCTGGCAGAGTTTATGGCGGAGGAGCCTGTTCACACGACCATGGAGGAGGATTGGTGGAAGGAGGCCTTCATCAACGGCGGCGGTTTTCCTGACGACGATGACTTCTTGGAAATAAACGATTTGTTGAGGTGAGAGTTGAGAGCGACTCTTGCTACGGGAATCTCACGAATGGGGACATCTGCATCCTGCAAAGTTCGATTACTTTATTGCCTCCATTGACGCTGCTGCTCTTCTGCAACAACAGCAGCAGCAGCAACGGACAGGCTGTACCATGTGTAGTAGAAGTGGAAAACAATGAAAAATGAGAAAGAGCCCTGGTTCTGTTCTGGGAGGAGGCCTAATCGAAATCATGAAGCGAAAGCGAACAAGTGCAGAAACCAACCCTGGTTTCTCGAGCCCCCAGCATCTCAAGGAAGCCAAAACACAGCCACTCGGAATATGTACAAATATCAACTACATCCAAGTTCGTGTCAGTAAAGTCTACGAAAACCCAAATGAACGGAAAGTTTCTGATAGTTTGTGAGGACCGCATGAATAGGATCAGAAGTAAGCGGAGGCCTGCGGTCACTTTCAATGACGTTAGCTCCAAGTCACAGATACAAGGCCTATACTTTTCAGAAACCCTTCACGACAAAAAAGTGTGCTCTCCCATTGTTCAAGTTCAAGCTTCGAAGGCCGCCCCAAGTCCCTGACCATGTGGATTCAAAGTTTTGTGCAGCATACTTTGGCCGTAGTCAGAACGTGGCCTTCACGACGAAGCTGAAACAGTACTAGTGAGAAATGTAGGTATCAGGATCGTTGATGAGGAACCCTTCTTTGGTGTCCGTTCTACTTCCTGCATACACCCTTACCTTGTAGATGCTTTCTTCAATGGTGACTGCCACCAGCATTTAGTCATATGAAAAGCTTGTCTCCATAGATACAGAGAAACATACAGTGATACCATTCTGGACCCTGTTGAAGTAGTGAAATGAACTGGGTTATTCGACATCTGGATGGAGTAGCTTCATGTGCATGTTGCATGAAGTTTGTAGCAGAAAGCATGTCGTTTTGCATCATCGGAATAGAGAAATTTATCTGTCCGCAGTCTGTACCATATTGTCGTATCGTTGTTTGGCGGTCTCTACCGTTTGTTGGAAGTCTGTACGACGTTGTTGTATGGTTTGTTGGCAGTTTGTTTCACAGCAGTTCTGGAGGCGGACTTCGATGTAAGTCCTTTCATGCAGTGCCACTTCTTATGAGTCAGTACCATGTTTTGTGTTCTTTGATTGCCGCCAATAAGAACTTTCTGTGACTCAGATTGTAAAAGCAGTCTGCTCAATTGAACATCAGGGCCATCGTGTCATCAACTTCATAAACCCTGATCATGTTCAGAAAACGAGCAATATTATGAGGTTTCACATAATTCATTTAATAAAACTTTCACCTCCTCCACATACACAATCAGCAGTAACATAACATTGAAGTCTTAATATGATCTTTTTACACGAACAACTTATGATTTAATATTGTGTGCAGTGAATCTAAGAGCTACGAGATCACGAGGAAATGCCTGGACACTTGGGCGCTCCAGCATCTGTGGACAGAGATGGTGCGTGGGGAGCGGGACACCTTTGTCCACAAGGTTTGGTGCAAGATCTGCACTCAGGTTAACGCCAGGTCATTCACCATGGGCCCGAAGACGAACACCCTTGAAAAACACGTCGGGAAACGCACTGCAGAGAAGGATCTGCCGCACTTGGGGTGAAGAAGGGCGACGTCTATTTGAACAAGACTGCCATGACCGTGACAGTGCAGGATACGCAAATGATAAATCGGCCAAGTATAGCTGAACAAGTCAACGTCGAGGTGAATGGAGAGAAGGAGCGAAAGATACAACACGTCGCAACAATATTCCACCGGTTGTCCACTGGTCGCCCCATGCTGGAGTACGAGAGTTACAAGGCATGTTCACATTTTTGAAGATTACTCACTTGAGCCCCATGCACTTGAGCAATTCGGTTGGGTGGACAATGGCTGAATATCCAGAAAGAGATAGTGCTGAAGACTAATTTAGAGAAAGTGATGGCCTGCAGCTACTTTGCAATCACTTGTCACAAGGTCACCACGGTTGACAACGTCTCCTGGATATCCATTCATGCTTACGTTGTGCATGATTACTGCTGTCCTTGGAGAATTTAACGGAGGGAGCTAGCGTTACAAAGCTGGCCATTTGCATTATCGATGCCATCAAGGGTAAGGGTGGCATGTCTCGGGGAGACATGCAATGCGAGTGGATATTATTTGGGGCAGACACTGCAGAGGTTTTTCGGTACTTCAACTCCAATTTTGTGTTTCTCATCTTTTGTGTGGTGAAGTTTTTGGTTTATGTTGCTCCATGGCTAAGTTGTCTTGTGTGGGGATGAATTCAGTGATCATGTATTGTGTAGGGATGATTCAGTGATGCTTTCAGTGTGGATGCATCTATATGTTGTGGTTTATGTGTGAGATTCATTCATTGATGAAGGACGTATGTTCACGGTGACCTCATTCTTCAAGTTGTCTGCCTCATTTGATACACCTCGTACACCATTTTGCACTGCAATCTTGTTGCCAGAACAATTTATAGAATAGCTATAAAGAAGAACTTCAAACAATTTTGAAAACTCTGCTTCGTTTCCTATATGATCCTTTGATGTGGGCCTCCTTTTTGCTCTCTGTTTTTAATATAGCATATTTCTTTCTTACCTAGAGCTGAAAATTTTTAAGAGGTCTACTCAGCCATTGCGAAAGAACTTCTAATTTTCTATTAAATTGTACCTTGTTCTGCGTAGAGATCAAGAGGGGGGGTTACCAAGCTCATTTAGGACACCGTTGCTTCGTTCACCGTTTCAGTAACAAAACAAACTTGTAACAAAACAAACTTGGCCATGAAGACGCTCACGCATTTACCGATGATTGCAAAAATTGAGACGCTTTTGCAAATGTTGCATGCGTACTTTTCGGCAAGCATGAGTCGACATTTCAAATTCACTAAGCTATCTGAATTTATGCACACAAAGAACACCATATTCGTTATATTGGGAGATTTCCATGACTTTGAAGATATATGATCTTTGAAGTATCAATATATATAGACATTTGTAGGTGCAAAGCATAAAGACAATGTACCAAGAATACTATATTTCATTCCATGGATGGACCAAATTAGCCAAATGTCCAAAAAAATGGTAACGGTAAAGGAAGCATGTACCATTAATCCAAGCTTTATTCAAAACTTCATGAAAAAAGTCACACACAACACTCATTTATCCCAAGGCAAAACACAATCGTCCTATCACTAATTGAATGGTCTAGGGAGTTCCTCCATAAGCCTCTATATGCGTCTTCAAAAAAGCCCTCTGACGTTGCCTAGTCCATGTTGTGCCATTCTCTTACATTAATGGACTCTCTAGAAGACACTGCAAACCCCGCCTACGCACCTCGTCAGTGTTTGATTTGGGCAGCGAGTGTCGGCGGGTGGGAGCTGAAGGAGAGCATTTGTTTTCAGTAGTATTTCTTGAGAGAATACGGGGGCGGAGACATTTACCAGATGGTTCCTGCACAATAGGTGCCACATACAACCCAAACAAATCCACTCTAGGTCGAATATTCCTACATGGCACACATGAAAACTGTATCATTAAGATCCATCCTAGTGCACTTTAGGTCAAATAGAGCTAAAATGATGAAGGATAAATTCACAGAGCACGTTTAACATCCAACGAATCAAAATAAGCTCAAATGAAGCAAACCTACATGAGTGCAATGTAGCTCAACAACAAACTAAGATTGCCTAGGCAAGAACGACTCAATAGTGCAATAACTTGGAGGTGAGCATAACACACACCGTGAGCGAGCGAGGGTAAGTTACATCCCTTAAACCGTCATAAAGAATACGCTTTGCGGGAGTACAAATATCCGGATTCTGACACGGAGACCTTGGAACTGAACGAGGCCACTATGGCGAAGGTGAGTTGATCCTTTCATGAATTGGCTCCCGCACAATAGGGCTTTCAACAACTCCGTCGTCCACTGCCATGGTCGAATAATCCATGGTTGACTGCGCGGTTGCAGTAGAGTGCAACAAAAGCCCTTTACTCCAAAGGGAAAGGACGAACTCCTCAGGGCCCAACAAGTAATCTACGGACGCCCGACAATCACAGTCCTGTAGAAATTTCAACCAAAGTGATGCTCACATACCTCAGAACAATAGATGAAAATTCCAATCATTCAAAACAGGACGACATTCCATCAGCAGTAGGTATTCAATCCGCACAACAAACAAAGTGGTGAAACATCTCGGTTTCATTTATCAAAAATATATATACACAAAAAATGGCCCAACAAAATTTACAAAATGGAGCTGTAGTCAATCGATACAATTTAGCTCTATCCGACCTGAAGTGTAATAGAGATCTAAGCGTTCTCAACGACATTAAGAGGGGAGATTCTGAGACGCTTGGATTGCGTTCTAGATACTCGGAGATTGACCACACGTCTTCTAATCATTATAGAACATCTTCTGACCCGAGGGATGTTCGGCCCGGTACTGAGCTAGACCCTTCGGAAATAGATGAAGGTCAGAGAGATATGGCAGCAATTCCTCTAGTAGTACCGAATGCTCTCTGGCGCCATCATGATTGTGCGACCATGATGGAAGTAGGACTTTCTCCGGCAAATTGAGCATGTGCTTAATCGGGCTATTGTCAATGACAAGTGTATTCGTCGGGGTATACTCACGACCCAACCTATTAAAGGGATGGTACGATAACGTCTTCAAGAAGATGTCTTTTTGAGTGCCAAATTCCTTCATGTAGATTGTTGTGGTACCGACTCTACACTCGGGAATCCTATCGCAATTCTCCTGACCAAAGATCCTGAGAGGGTACGAAGTTCAATGCTGAAAAAGATATTTATACATCTGATGTGTTGTAGATGTCATCATCGAACTCCAGATCGTGATGATGGCAAACTTAGACAACTTCGTGAGGAATTCAGCACAACCTGGGCGCACTCGGACTAGTTTAGGGTCTACTTTGGTTGGCAGCGAAGCCGAGTGAATGGATGGGTCAGAGTTCCTGAATCTCTTGGCCTACCACGCGGGCTCACACATGCATAGAATCCCATTGAGGTCCAGCACAACATTCAACCACCTGCCTTCGAAATCTGATAGGACTCTAGGTATTTCTTCTAGATTACTAGCACCACTTATTGATGCCTCGCAGACCTGGTTCGAAAATGCCAGGAGAACAAACAATATTACTAAAGATTCATTAACAACGACGGGTCAACAAAATGTAGAACAAAAGAGGCAAACCAGGGGTGTCATGGAGGAGAGTGGAGTGTGGAAAGTGTTAGAAGAATACCTTGAGAACTTCATCGTCTTGCAACATTTCGTCTAGGACCCCCATCAATCGCAACGAACCCTGCATGCTGCCAAGGGTTCCGAGTGCTCCACAACCATTTGGGGGCACGGTTCCGAGACAAGAAGAGGTGGCTCCGGGACAGCAGAATCAAGATTGATCTCGTCTACGAGCATGGCTGAAGCTTGGACGACCTCTTCTACGACTGGGACTGCAGTTTGGACGACCTCATCTATGACTGGGTGAGCAATCGCGTCATCACCGAAACTTAGATCTGAAAAATTCAACAACTTCAACCTATCAGCAGATGCGCACATAGGACACTGATACAAGTCAGAGTCGTCACATGTCAAGCAATTTAGCTCGAGTCGAGCTGAAGTGCTGTTGAGTACTGTAATATTTATAAAAAAATTGGAGTACAAAATTAGACATTTACAAAATGTTCTGCCTCTATACACTCGCAACTACGTTATACTAACCTGACAATGAGCTGGGGACATCTTCGACAGATACGTCCCGAGCGGGCGACTTCGGAAGGGAAGATGAGCGGTTCAACGAGGATGGAGGAACAAGAAGCAATTGAGCCTCCATGGAGACGGGGGAGGAACCCGCCGGAGACGGCAGCATCGAACCGTGGGACAGAGTCCTAGTCCCTTCTTCTGTTGAGAGGGGAGGCTGGGAGATCGTAGCATTAACTGCAGATGGTGTCGTGGCGACAACATGCAACTTAGTCGACATGAATCTCTCTAGCATGAGCATCATGTCAGCATGCCTCTACTCTTGGTCCCTCTTCATCTCTTCGTCACGCCTCCGATGTAGGCTCTTGAGCTCCTCGTCACGCTCCACCAGCCGCTGCTCCATCAACCTCCGATGGGTGGCCTCCTCTTCGAGCTTCTTCTCGAGGGTGATCAACCTGTTGTCGTCTTGAGCACTGCTCGCCGAAGCCAACGGAGAGCGACCGCTCTCGCTGACGACCTTTCTCTTCTTGGCCGCGGGACGAGCGGATGACCCGCCCAAGGTGGGAGCTGAATGAGGCCTCTTAGAAATATCTAGGGAATCCAACTCTAGGAACTCGAGTCGCTGCCCCGACGTACCGATTGTGTCTCCCGATTCAGATTGAGAGCCACTGTGAAACTCCAACGGAGTGGCGTCATTGAAGTCGTCATGGGATTCATCTTTCGGAGTGGCCGTGCTCGAGCTCGGGCACACATCCAGGGGGATCGAGTCCACATCTTCCTCCTCATCGACGAGGTCAATACTTGCTTTTCCCTTCCCCTTAGCAACGGCCATGCCAAGCTCGGGGAAGATCTCCCCGTTGACATGATACACACCAACGACGAAATCGGCCCTATCTAACGTCAACGGGACCTCTACGGCGTCGTTGAGGTCATGCTCACCGGTGTCGTGGGAGATGCAGAATGCCTCAAGATCCAACATCTGGACACCAATGGATTAGATAAGTAACACTTTAGGTCGAATCGAGTTAAAGTGAATGCAAAGCAATACAAATACTAAATCCCAGCAATTTTAACTTCAAAGGACACAACGTGATTGCTAACATCTATACAAAAACATCTAAGTCTAAGCCAGCACATTAGCTTGACTCGAGCTAAAGTGCAATGCTACAAAAAGCATAAGAAAAACCAGTCTGAAACAATCAATGCACGACTTAGGAAGGTATCTACAGTTTAGCTCGGCTCGAGCTAAACTACAGGGAAACTTACCACACTCGCCGTTAGTATTTTTGTCCCGCAAAACAGTTGGACAACTGCCTCCCCCCTCTTGCAAAACAGTTCCAGGACCTTGATGAAGAACTCCATCTTCAGCTCGTTCATGTTCATCGAGTACGCTAGCTCGTTGTTCTTGCGAAGCTTGGTGTGCAGCACATGCTTCGGAGTTGCGTAGGTCTTCTTCACCGCCGAGATCTGTGTGAGCTCTTTCTTGAAGAGGAAGAGGAGGCCAGTAGGGTCGAGAGCATTGTTGCTCTTTGGGGCGAATCCCCCCAAGCGCTCGTTCTTGGAGGGAAGATACTTCGACTGCAGCACATCGTACGCATGGCACAACGAGGGGCCCTCAACAAACGCCTTCACTTGAAGTTGGGACTACTCGTCGCCGCAAATGAAGAGCTAGGTTGGAAGACCGGTGAAGGGGGGCTGCCCTTTCGATGCGAACATCGTCATGAACTCGTCGAAGAAAGGCTTATCCAACGACGACTTTGCCTTCCCAGAGAAACCAGGGATGTTCCGGAAGTCAATGATGCCGAGCTTCACGATGCAACCTTGGTTGCGCCACGAATCCAAAGGCCACGTGCTGAGCGAATTTGTCACCGCCTTGTACGAACGAAAGTGCAAGGCCCCTAGCGGTGGAACAAACTGCGACCGCACATCGAGGAAGACTCTGAAGAACTCCTTAGCATATGGAGAGAGATCTTCACATTTGCAGTTGCAAAACTCCGTCTGCCTCGAGTTGGCGTAGTACGAATCCAATGGACCTCAATCCAAAAGGGCACGCTTTGAAGCCTTGCTGATGTTGTAGTCCTTTTTGAACTTCCGCTAGTTGGCCCGATTGTACGCTCCAGCGCTCTTGAAGAGGCCCAGCTCCGGCCTGATTACTTGAAGCTCCATTCGAGCGACCTCCTTCCTCTTCCTCCGATCGACCCAGTCTCGGGCGGTGTAGCAATCCTCCAGCACAAAATTTGGCTGCTTCACAACCACCTTACGGTAAGGCAGTCTCCGCAGTGGGCCTGATCGATTGAGAATGTGCTTACACATTTTCACGTGATCGGCCTCGGTCATGTTGCCGAAAAACTTGAAGAACTCGCACGTCAGCACCCCATCCTTCTCTGGGAGCCAAGACTTGGCGTCCTTGAACTTTGCCAAGGGCGTCAAAGTTGAATCGACGTTGATGAGGTTACCCTGTGCCGCCGAAGAGATGACATCTGACCAGAGCTTGAAGGTCTCATTGGTCGCGGATGATCTTTACCTCGTTCGTAAGCAAGAGCTCCTTCGACTTTCCGGCTTTCATGAGCACTACCTCGCTCTTTGCAACGTCGATTATTGTGAAGCGCTCGCAAACCGCGCTTAGAAATGGCTGCGTAGAACATAAACAGGGTCAATTCAATTTATAATTACAGTAGAAAATAAACATGTCCAGCAGGGTCCGGAAACTGCAAGTTAGCTTGAGCCGAGCTAACTTGCAACCTGAGAGTATACAATATAAGCGATTTGAATCTATATACAAGACTATACAGATAGTGAGCAAACATGCACGTTAGCTCGAGTCGAGCTAACGTATATGACCTTGGTTAAGGAGTATTACCTCAAACTTCTTGTCATTGGCAATCTCCAGTGCAGTTCTCCGACCTGACCCGTGAGACCCGCGAATGCCCGCAGCGGAGTGCTTCGGCATTGGTCTCCTAGCTTGGATCCACAAAGCCCGAGAGCCGAGGATATTGGTTGCCCACGTCGGCTTGAATTGGACCAAGTGATTTACGCGATTATAATAGGCGGATATCTTCCTCAGCTTCTCCGAATCCTCCGTCCAGACAATGTAACACTGCCATGTTCGGAAGTGCTTTCTCATTATCTCCGGGACGTTGCCGTTTATCATCGCCTTTGATGCTGCAACGCTATGCTGGCCGTTGATGATATAGTAGACGTAGTCCCTGAGGTCCTCAACCTTTGTTGGCATAACATCTAGCTTGGGCATGACGTAGAGAGTCTGCTTCTGCGTCTTGTCGGGCATTTCGATGTAATAATGCATCAACTCCTCCATGCCCCGAGGTTCGAATGCACGGATCGTCCACTCTGGCGATGCATTATGCAGCCTCATCACGTCGAGCTTGAACTTCTTCTCTCTGTCTTCGTGGAAGAAGCAACTCTAACACTCCGTCCAGAATTTTTGGTAAATCTCTTGGACGTTGGTGTAGTCGATTGTCTCTCCGTACCCGAGCGCCTGAGGGAGCTCCGAGAGTGCACAAGCCATCGAATTGGCCAACTCCTCCTCTAATAGGAGCTTCATCTTCTTCCTCGAAGAGGTCTCCGGCTTCTTGGCAGCTGAGCGCTTCTTGACGGGGGAAGCAGACATCGTGTTGCACAAGGTGCTTCAACTCGTTCTTGCGCCAGGTGTTTCAACCGGTACCGACGCTTGACTCAACTCTTGACTCCCGGTCACGGCCCCCGAAACTATTGAAATTTCTATCGGGCGCCTCCCTGCGATTATTTTTGCCTTCTTCAGAGCGGCAAAGGTATTTATTCTCTATAGAATGACGCGGAGTTTATTCGCTACAACCTTTGCTTTCAGCGGCTGACCACTACTAGTCTCCCATTTCATTAGTGAGATTTTGTGGTCGACCTAAGCCACTATTTCATCAAATTTGGACGCCCTAAGAGAATCGACTAAATCGTGGATATAGAAGGGAGATGAAACATTGTTCACTACAATAGTAAACATATAAGGCTCTACAAAATTGGTGGTTGTCACACACGACAACTTAACGTGCTCGTTATCTTCGTGGACTACATCAGTAATTTTGGTCGTGAAGTCAATGTGTTGGGGTCCAACGATATCACCAGCAAAGGTCTGACCAAACACTTCGAGGTTCTCAAGTGGTTGGAACGGGACTGAAGCTCATTCACGATTCAGGAAGCTGAACAAGAAGTAGACATGAGTTGAGATACTAGACTGCAATTACACGATGGTAACATTGCTGTATTCAAGCTGATGCTTCATTTTTAGCTTGACTCGAGCTAAAGTGTTATAAAATATAATGTATATCATTACAGCTCTGCAACATTAAATATTCATTTGGAAGACTTTCCTAGACCCTTTTATTCAATTCATGCCTACTTCTTGTTCAACTCCTGAAATTGTGGAAAAGCTTACGAACCGATCCAATCACTCACGAACCTCACTCTTTCAGGTTCTCAAGTGGTTGGAGCGGGACTAAAATCATGCACGATTTCTAAGAGGTGAACAAGAAGTAGACATGAGTTGTGTCATCGATATCATCAGTAAATTTTACTTCTGGCATGTTTTTAGGTCCGAAAGTAGTGGTGTTTGAGTTGTGGTTTAAGTCATTTGTTTTATACTTTAGCTTGATTCGAGGTAAAGTGTGTTGGCTTTGATGAATAGAAAGATATTTTTTTTGAGAGACAGGGTTTGAGAGTAGATAATATCATCTATTTAGCTCGAGTCGGGCTTTAGTGCGACCATAGACGCATTCAGTTGGTACATTTCAGCTCTACTTGAGCAAAAGTGTACTAGTCTAATGCATCTTTGTCCGCATTCTAGCTTGACTCGAGCTAAAATGGAGCCAACAGTGTGCACTATTGGCCGCACTTTAGCTCGACTCGAGCTAAAGTGGAGCCAATATTGTGCTCTATTGGCCACATTTTAGCTCGGCTCGAGCTAAAATGTGTTGATCGAAATGCTGATTTTATTACAATTTGTGCAGATTTGTCTTCCGTCATATGATATTCAAGGCGTAGGGTTTAGGGCTCCTGGGTGAGAGTATGGATTTTACCTTTCAGCCATTGATTATGAAATTTAATCCCAGTAATATTCTGTTGGAACTAGACGTCCTGCAAGAACAATAACAAACCCACACACACAATCATCAACCAATAACTCTATTCCAAAACCAAAAAAAACAACATGCACACAAAAAATACAACCACACAGAAGCAAATAGACTGCAGAACCACAGAGAAACCTAAACAAAAAGCAACACATTGAATGTTTCAACACATTGAACGTTTCAACACATTGAACATTCAACACATCAAAAGCAGCACATTGAACACAAAGCAGTACATTGAAAGCAACACATTGAAACCAAATTTTTAAAAAAAAACCTAACTAGCATCAACACTTCGACAGAAAATAGCACCAATTCCACAAGACAATACGTATATCAATAGCACTGGAGACACAAAAAATGCCACAAAACAGAAAATACAACCACATAAAACACTACTACAAAAAAAACCACCAAACTATACATATATCAAAAGCAATACAAGACATTGCATTTAAACATGAATGTGTGCACTTACCTTTAAGATTGAGAAATCCGACTCCTTTGCTGCAGGTCTTGCTCCTCGTTCACGTCGGTCTTCCGCGCACAACCGTTTCTAACTCTACGTGCTAAAAAACTCACACAACAATAATCCTCACTTCCTACAAATCCTTTCCGCAGGACAGCAAAGTGCTGCAGAAAAATTGCGCAACAAACCCTAAATTCTAACGCTACAACATCTACAAACTCAGCAAACCCTTCTGAAAACAACACGAACACAAGCGGCAACTCTAACGCACACAACACGAACAACTCACAACTCGAACAACTCACAAGTCTAACGCAAACAATGACAGCAACAAAGCATGCACAGAACAGTGAGGGTTTCGAGACTCGTGCCACGACTTTGTGGGGTACACCCTCGAGCACCTAAAGCCGTGGAGGGACGAATTCCTGTAGCGGTGTAGCTCCCACGATACCCTCGGGATACTCTTTGCGATATTGAGGTAATACCCTCGGGTATTCGTTTTGGATGCACCACAATTCATTAACCTTCAATATTGATACCCGGAATTAAAGAAGTAAATTTAATCTCACTAGGCTAAGTTCAAGATATTACGCGAGTTTAGTATTTTTGCACTCGTAAATTTCCTACACAATTTATCTGAGCCATTAACACTACAAATTTGCTTATTCAGGGGCAACGAGCAGGAAGCAAAGAAAAGTGATTATTTCTAATTTCAATCGTATGATCTCAATTAAAACTTATAAATTGACATTTTCTCAATAATACACAAACTTTGATTGCACAGAAGTGAACAATTACAGTGTTTAGTGTTAGAAATAGGATTAGAGTGTTTAGTTTTCTTTCATGCTTTAAGTGGATCAGCTTGCTCTGACTTGACTCGATTTCAATTTTTGCTTTACACAAGGAGTAGATTCATTACCATCGTTATATATAAGTTCCTCCTACACCAGTTTTTACGTGTTTGAGAGGGGTGAAGCACATTTAAGAGAGTTTTAAAGCTACGATTTAAGATTCTATTACTTTGAATTCAAGTTTTTCTTTTTTGTGAGTTTGATATTATTTACTATGAGAATCGAATAGACAATAAGTATGTTAAGACCACATCTTCAAATAGTATAATTTTAAAATAAATGGCAGTGCACACTTTAGCTCTATTGGAGCTAAAGTGTGCATATTTTCTTTTAGTTCCCTACATTTAGTGATGGTGCACACTTTAGCTCTAATAGAGCTAAAGTGTGAATTTTTTCTTTGTTTTTCACTTCATTTTGCTTCTAGTGTAACCGTACAAATAGTGTAGTTAGAGCATCTCCACCCCTGACGAGGAATTTTCCACGCTAGGGGGAGAGGTGCCCAAGTTTGAGATGACGGGAGGGGGGTTACCCTTTCCCCCTCGCACCGTCCCCGAATTGGCCATTCTGGAGGAACGCCAGCGCCCGGCGCTGACGCCGTAGTTGGCCAAATTCTTTTGGGTTTTTATTGTTTTTTTTAATTCCCACGTGTCATTACATGATTGAACACATGCTCCCGGGGAATTTTGGTGTCCCCTGTACTTTTTGTAAATTTACTATTCAGAAGAACCGGCGCCGTCACCCCAGTGGGCCGAGACACCGGCCTGGGCCTCGCGGAGTGGGCTTTACCGTGTTTATTCCTGCATTCTTTCATTTCTCCCGGACCCTATGCCCCGGTAGAGATGCTCTTTTTCTAGTACACTATTTGTCAACAAGTTGGCAATTAGTTTTAGCCGCCATTGTCCTAAACATTATCCCTCATTCGTTCACCTACTGCAGTTCATTTTGTAATAGCCTTCAATCAAAACTCTACCCTAGCACACAAATTTGTTACTTGATAAATAGTGTTAGCTTAGAATCTTCTACCTACCGGTTGCCATGCATGTATTCTTCTTGTCTCATCTTCAACCTCAAATTGTTATCATCTTATCCACAACTATTCTCATTCCCATCTCTTGCATTCCCTTTACATTATTTAATATTATCTAATGAATATTTAATGTATAATCATATATTTAGCCAATAACTAATGACTTTGTAATGAATTTTTATACAATATTTAATGTATATTTGTATATCTGTAACTTTTATGAACAATTAAAGAATATTTCAATATTATTTAATGAATCTTTAAAGTTTTAAAAGTATATTTTATGACAATTTAATGAATATTTGTATATTTAATGATTATATATAGAATACTTAATGTATTGTTAATGAATAATTAATGAATAGTGCATAAATTTCTAATGTAAAATCAATGTGTATTTGAATATTCAATGAGTATTTAATGAATATTTACTGAATATGTAATGCACATTGAATGCATATGTGATGGATATCTAATGAATATTTTACTTGTATTTCTATATTTATTGTATGTTTAAGTTTTTTCCTTTTCCAATATTCCTTTCTTTTCTCACTTTCGTTCCCAAAAGAATGTTCTTATATTTCCAATCTTCTACTTGTAGTTTCATTTTCCCTCCATATTTTACATTCTACTTTGTTCAATTTTTGAGATTTTCCTTTTGCTCCATACCTACGTCCTATTATTCCCAAGCTCTTTCTTGCAAATTCTTGTTTTTCTACATGCACTCAACCCTTCTTTACTTTGATGCTCATGATGTAATCAAATCATTATTAAGGTTTCATATAGTAATTGTCCACAAGTAAAAAACTTTATGTTCCACTATTTACTAGGATTGACATTTAGTGTAGTAGTTGACATTTAGTGTAATATAGTTTTGTCACTACACATATTGTAAATTTTACAATTAGTGTATGGATTCCTATTTAGTGTCCACTATACTAGAAGCCATCTTGTGTGTACTGGAGCTACATAATGCATTTTTGCTTTCTAATCCACTCCATTTAGTGATGGTGCACAATTTAGCTCTAGTAGAGCTAAATTGTGCGTATTTTCATTTTAGTTCATTGCACCTAGTGATGGGGCACACGTTAGCACTACTGGAGTTAAAGTGTGTGCACACACTCCTTTTAGTTCATTGCACATAGTGATGGGGCACACCTCTGCTAAAAACCGAGCTGATGTATGTGCAATGTGTATTTCCACTTCTTCAAACAATCAATTTGAACTCCGTACTTCTCTTAATGGTTAAGTATTTCACAAGGTGAAAAAGAAATCTTTTGAATTTTAAAAGGATTTTCAAAATATGTAGACCTAAATCTCCAATAGTAATATTAAAAAGCAAAAAAATATGACGATCTCCTAGTCTTTAGTGGATAGGAAGTCTAAGTATTTTTGGTACCCTAAATCAAAAGTATGTGACAATGTGTGAAAAAGTATGAATTGGGATATAATCTTATTTTTCACTAGAAAAATAACATGTTTTTCCATAATATCAAACGTTCTAATATTACTTCTATTTATTAAAAATATCACATTCCATAGTGTGTCATAGCAAAAGGTTTTTAAACTGCTCGACGTGCTGGCAATCGAGAAGTTCCTCTTTTGGCTAGCATGACTTTTATTGAAGACGTTCAATGAGAAAATAAATTACATAATAATATGCCTCATGACTTCTATCATCCTTCTACAAAATTTGGAGAATTTAAAATATAATTTGCGACCACTGGAACGTGCTCAAAAACCAATTATTCTTTTTTTGCATGTATAAATAAATTCAAAATTACTTACATTATGAACATTAAATTATGCTTGATGCACTAAGTGATTCACTTTGTATTAGTTATATTTTATATTTTGATTATCCTTGTTTTGTCATGAAGAGGTCATTCCATTTCTTGTTTAAATCTTTTAATATTGTTCCACTCTCTATGTTTTACAAATGACAAAGTCTTTAATTTCACGTCAAAACATGAAATAAATTGTGTATGGTCAAGAATTCCTCCATCTTTCATGTCATGCTTAGATTGTCACACCCTAAACTTATGATGATACAATGTGAACTCAAGAATAAGATATTTTAATCCAACTATTAGTTTGCGAACATTTTCAGCCTTTGAGTACTTAGTGGATAATAACCAATTTCAATTCCAAATCCAGACCATGGGGACACTTTGGATTCTTGCAAAAGAATGAACATTCTAAATTGATTACAAAATAGTAACTTTATGCACTTTTTAAAAACCCCAAAAAAATGATGTCCAAAGCATGTTTGAATACATACTTTTTTGCTCAAAATACACGTGCACATAGAATTTGTTTTTTGTTTTTTTTAATGCTACTCGTTCGTTAAGGTCTTTGCTTTCAACTTTATAGATAAGTCCTATTTGGATTGTAATATAAATTCTTTCTAATCATCTCAATATCTTCTCTACATTTCCTATACCTTAGTTAAATTTTCAATATCCGGAATATTCAAAGTGATATTAAATTGAAATGAAATATCATCTGAACGATAATACCTAAACCAAGGACCCTAAACCCCGAATCCTAAACCTAAACCTAAATTCCAAACCCTAAGTCCTAAACCCTAAACCCTAAATCCTAAACCCTAAATCCTAACCCTAATCCTAACCCTAAACGTTATCCTAACCCTGAATCCCACAATTACGTGTATATAACTTGCATGTGCGAGTATATTTGAGGTATGTACTCTTCCTTATTTTAGTCAACCAGAAAATAGTTTATTCAATTTCCCTCCGAGATTTCAAATTTGCACTTTTTAAGGGGCTGTGGAAAATTTTTCTCCCGCCAATTCTGAAATCGTAGCCCGCAATTGAAACGGTCGTGTGTCCGTGACTGACCTCGGCAAACCTCGCCCAGTTTCTTCATTTCTTTCCTTCTCAGTTTGGTTGTTGTGCGAGGATGGTGGGAAGGAGGCTTGGAGGTGGTACAACTATGGGAGGTTGAGGAGGGCATCATTTATAGGTTGCGCACGGTTGAGCAGGGCGCTTGCGCGAGGCAACAACGCACCGGTTGTCTACTTCATAAGGTACACAAAGTTTACTTCTTGCATTCTCCGTGTATTCTAGCAATTAGGATGTCACAATGATGCTTATTGCACTGGTTCTAGTTGCTACTATGATTTTGAAGCATCACTACGAGTTTCTTGACGTCTAACGCAAAGATTTGGGTTCTAGTATACAGAAAGGCAGATTCATAGGCTGCAGAGTTTCTCCATATGAAGCCCGAAAATGACGCCAAGAATCATGGAAGGACATTTTAGCTCGAATCGAGCTAAGGTGTTAGTCCATATTATTAACGACAGTTTAGCTCGACTCGAGCTAAACTGTCGTTGGAAATAAGGTAAGACAGTTTAGCTCAACTCGAGCTAAATTGTCGTACGATATTGATAACGACAGTTTAACTCGACTCGAGCTAAACCATCATACCTTATTTCCAACGGCAGTTTAGCTCCAGTCGAGCTAAACTATCATACCTTATTTTCTACGTCAGTTTACCTCGACTCGAGATAAATTGTCATACCTTCTAATAGTCAACATTTCAGGTCGGGTCGGGCTAAAATGTCATTGTCAAGGGTGAGATTATTTCATTTTCGTATTAAAAGTGATGACATGAAATTGTATTCTTGTCATATAATACCATATGTTTTTACCTCGAGTCGAGCTAAATTTGCCTCTTCAACGATGTCAATTCAGTTGAATGCAAGTTATTTTTCAAGCGCCAAACCTTACCTCGATTTGGGCTTAATTACCCTCTTCATATGCTTCTTCATTGATGTCCATTCCTACAAGGTATTCGTCCATACTTATTGGAAGGACTTTCTAATATTTATCTCATTGGAATGCAGGATGTCGTCTTTGGAGGACGACGATGTTCATGTTGACGCTCCGGTGAACCCAGACCTTCCTGAGTTTGATGTTATTCCTCGCCGTCTCTGGGTTGGAATGATTGTTTCGCTTCACAATGGTTCGGGTGTTTGCGTTGTGGAGTGGTTGGTTTGCAATGTCCGGACCAGTGCAATTCTAGGTTCCTCTGGTCCTCTTGGGGATTCTAATGTTGCAGTACAGGTGTCTAATACTTTTGTTCAGGAGGAAGCTCCTAATGAATGGAGGTACTTGTTTTAGTCCTGGCCAATTCAACAAGTCTTTTTTAACGGTGTGAGTCTCTTCCATCATCACCTTAGGGACGTTTATAATGTCTGATTGGTTGAGAGTAACAAACCTCTAGGTGGGAGCTCCCGTTCGTACGACAATTCCTCAAGGAATACACGTCCAACAATGTCCAGGAATGCTGAATTCTTCATGACCCTTCATTCCATTAACATAGTTGCGAGCAATAGTTGTTGCATTCAAAACTATTTTCAACACTATCCTAGTGATAATATAAAAGTCCTCCGAACGCGCTTGTACAATTAGACCATTGTGCAGTTCAGAAATCATTCCAAACTCGACGTTCATAGACAGTTTCATAGAAACGCTGCGGGTAGGAAGGTTGTGACCCTAGAGGGTGTGGACGTTTGTGCCCATGTGTGGATGAAAATCATGGGTTTAAGTTCGAGTATTTTCTATCGGAATGCAAAGGACGCTGCCGCTGGTCATGCGGCTCAACACCATGGGAAAACCGGTTTATGTAAGCCTAGAGGTCATACGGTTGTGGCTACTATCGCTCTTGGAGCCATCCTCAATAGACATGAGGACCACATGCCTCACAAGTCTCGTGTTCTTCCAACTGGCGAGAAGCTTGTGGCAAAGGTCTTTCCTCCAAGTTTTAACTGGAAGGATTAGATAGGGCTTCTTGATGATCATCTCGCTGATTGTGGATTGCCACCAATCTCAACCTCAAGCTTGAGTAAGATTCGGCGAGTGAGCTTCCCTGAGTACTATGCCAAGAAAGGTGGAGACAATTTTTCCCGTTGTTCTACGTGTGACAAATACCAGGATCAGAAGAAGCTTACTCAACCTGGAATACAAGCATCACCGCTATGGCAAAAGAAGATGCAGGTTCACATCGATTCTACTTTCCCACATCGGGACTTGTACTACCTGAACCGATTTCGATCAAAGTCGTCGTCCCAGGAGGTCCTAACCATCATGCATGATAAGATGGATCACTCAAAGACCGCCTCCCCAATTTTTTCACATAAAACAAAGCACTTAGATGGGCTTTTGAAGTTGCATCTTACAGTCAAAGGCATGCTTGCCCATGGTCATGTGGACCTGCATTACGCCCATTACGGCCTTGATTTATAATCCCATGATGCCAATTACACGGTCGAGTCGTTCGCAAAACTATTGTATGACTTGGAGGCGCCTCCGAAGTCATTGTCTTGGCATCTCTTTCCAAAATCTAGTTCTCATCCATTGTATGCGGCGGTATTACGAGGTGTAGAGATGTGTTTGGATCCATTAGGGCAGATTCCAGATATCCCAATTCCAAGGAGGCCTTTGCCTCCAATATTGAACGTGCAAATGGACAATGCTGTTGGTGATAACAAAAAATAGATTTGTTTTTTGTTTTTGCTCTCTCCTTGTTGCAAAACGCATCTTCCGTGGGGTATATGTTAATTTCATGCTAGTTGGTCATACACATGATGATATAGATGCATTATTTGGACGTTGGAGTATGACACTGAGGAAGGAGAGTTTTCCAACCATTCCTTTGCTCATGAGGTCGTTCATAAAAATGAGAGTGTTCCGACAATCCCGCATCTCATCCAAGAGGTTCTTGACTTTAAGAAGTTCATTGGGGATATGATTACGGACGGTGATGAAGCTTTGCAGGGTCATACGAAGGCTCATCAATTCAAGTTTTATGTGGACTCAAGCGGTTGTCCGGTAATGAAGTATAAAATCCTTTGTCATGATGAGGATTGGCTTCCTAAGGGAGGAGAAGGTAGTAGCATCAAATTGTGGAAGGAGGATTCTGAAGGAAGCCTAGGCTTTATGGCCTCGCGGAGAACCTGATGCATTGAAGCCTTCTACGATGCGGCATCTCGCTGAGGTGGTGAAGAGACTTTTAGGATTCATCGATCACTAGGAGCAATCATTGTGGGAGTCTGTTGAAGCCAGATCATGTTTTGAGCCGCTATCATACTATTGGTACGACGTTAAAGATGCTCTGACTCTTCCAATGGATATCATTGGAAGACGGCTTTTGGCCAACGATGCGAATTGCACATGCCATTGAAGATGAGTTCTCAACGGAAGGTGAGGTTCACGAGGAGTACCGTGAAGATGAGCATTTTGTTGGCCAGAGACACGATCATCCACCTCCTTCTTTTAGAGTTGGTCGTGATCTTTTTGCTCGCTATTTTGTTGCATTGCAGCCTTGTGATGGAGACGAGCGCCCGTTTTGGATTGCTCAAGCAATTTCATATCCTAAATCTAACTTGTATATTCGAAACACCGTCCATATTCAATTCTTCCACCCTATATCGCGCAATCGGGATGTTTTGAAGCTCTATAAAGACTGGGATACACATTGCAACCTTCGCTGGACAGTTGAAAAGGGGATAGCCATAACGTGGGAGAATACCGATTCAATCTTGACAACATGGAAACCTAGGTCTTCAAAGAGGAATGGAGGTCATGTACAAGATTCAACTACAAAAATTGTGAAGGGTCAAGTAGCGATTATCAAGGCCTCCTTGGAAGCACTTGCCAGGTCCGAATCGTAATAGACTTAGATAAATGGACTTTCTTTTTCCTAGATTTTGGATTTTGATGCGTGATATTCATATAGTATGGTTAGATCCATTGGTGCTGAGATTATAGATATTTGTATTCGATTACACTCTGTATGACTATATCAAATGCCAATGATTGCTATGAAATATTCTCTCCATTGTTTTTGCGTATCAGTGATAATTTGCAGTATGTTTTTGTTTCTTTTTTAAAATAACAATGTGGTAAATTGCTTCTAATCTTGAAACCAATAACACCAGTAATTGCCTTCATGGTAAATGATAGAAAGTAAATGCTCGTTTGTACTTTAGGTCAACTGGAGCTAAAGTGTGTGTAATTGTTTTTTTGAGTTAATTGCACCTCTATGTGATGGGGACACTTTAGTTCAAAGAGAGCTACTGTGTGCAACTTTTTTTCTACTTCTGAACACCATCATTTGAAACTCGTTACTTATTTTTTTTAGCCAATGTGTATTCGACAAGGTGAACTGAAATTCTTTTGGATTAAAAAAAGGCTCATTAGAATATGTTTAGTGAATTCTCTTACAAGTGGCTATATGTCCGTCATTGAGTTCACTTTTAGCTAAATTGGAGCATGGTGTTAATCCGGGTTAGTAGGTTCGAGAGAATTTTGTAACTTCTAAGGCTTCAGTGTGAATATTTAGCTATTCATATTTAATGAACACATGTGGTATAAAAGAAGTGTTGACTAATGTGTTCTTCTTTTCAATATTATAGTTAGATTTGTAATGTAACCCTAAACCGTAGTACTTATTTTTCTAGGGATTTTTGTAGTGAATATTACCTCCCAATTTAATGGAAACTCATATCCATCCATAGTGTAAAGTTTAGATGTGCACTTTAGCTCTTATGTTCTACATGTGTTAATTTGGGAGTCGCTAAATCTCCCAATGTAACGAATATGGTGTTTAAGGGCTTGAAGATAGTCAAGCAGGTCAGCATTCTCAGTACAGTGCTTTCCTTGTAGCTTCGGTTTGCGATATAGGGCCACTCATGGCAGTTTGCTTACTTCATTTGTTTCATTGAAACTTTGTGAAACATGACAATTTCACTACTTCATTTCATTTCTTACAGATTTGTTGTATCATGACTAATTGCAAGTTAAGTCGCAGTGGTTGAGTATGTTGTCTCCCCTGAAGCCGGTCATGGGGAGTACAAAACGCTCGTGGTGAAGCTGGCTGAGGATTGGGCCGACAAAAAACACGTGCACATGGAGGTTGTGGGGTCGTAGGAGGACCCCATCTGATCCTTGGGATTTAGCCCCGGGAAACGAGATGGGTTCAGTCGGACAACTTGAAACTGGCCAAAGAAACTCCTACGGCCACTCATATGGTTCCCATCAGGTGGGACCCACCACGATCATGCAGGACTTGACAGGCCCCCTATGGACCCACGTCTGCATGCTTAAAGACTTGAAGGCTTCTGCAAGAGAAGTTGGTAGGAAGAATTTCGACCTCCTTTGTGACATTCCAGTTCTAGTTGCATTGTTATGTGTTTTGCCTCTCTCAGAGTCAATGCATGATCTTATTAAGTTCTCTCAACATAGGGATGTCTTTGTCTCTGACTATATTATGGCGGTTAAAGTGTGTTGGGCACAATTGTATGAGCTATACACTAACCCCATTACTTGCTTTAAAAAATACAAAAAATTGTTGACCTCTATTGATGAATTACTTCTATTGAGTGTAATCGTTGTTAACTTTTAACCGCTACTAAGTTATTACTACCTCTATCATCGGCATCAGAGTTAGCTATAGCTGATTTGAGGAATGAATGTAACAAGACCCTGACTATTAGCAATTCTATCAATTTTCACTTACTATTTCAAGCATTTTAGAAGTGGGTGAGCCAATTTAGTCACCAAAGACAAGAAAAAAAAACCAATTTTTGCATTATGTGCGATTGAAAAGCAAAGCCTTTTGAGTGAGGAGCAATAAGATTTCTAGTAGTGCCTTTGTAGGTGAAGTTATGATAAAAATAACAGGCAGTAGAGTTATTTATAAAGATATAATGAAAGAAGAAGGAGAGGACAAACCTAGATTTAACCCTTAAACGTCAGTGGGAATTTTATATACCAGCACATATGTTACTCTGTAGAATGCATAAAATGTATTCAAGTTTAGCAAGAATTTCGCCTTTAGATTGCAGATTCATCAACAAACAACTTTCATTTGGAGGTCATTTGAATCAATATCTTAACCTTATCATCTTCAAATACGACATTATACATGAAGAATAATATGGCCACCAGTGGCACCTTTTGATGTTCAAGGGTTATTGAGGCAAATGAAAAACAACTATGCTCTCTTTTGAAGACAAGCTAAAACAAGGTCGACCCATCTCATGAAAAATTTACCTCATCGTCATCCAATGCAATCCTTTTAATTAAACTTCAATTTCAATCATTAGAAAACCCACCTCAAGCCTTTGGAGCATTAGAAGTTCAAATCTTCAACTAACATCTATTTATTCACTCGTCATAAGATGGATAGTTGAATTTATCCCGCGTTTATGAAACAGTTAAGAGAATCGTCCTAATAACAACCGTGTATTTTCAAAATATAAATTCCAATTTAAATACACGCCATAGTTAATTCCACAGTATCTTCACGCATGTAACGAAAGAAAGACCCAAAACCAACACTGCAGAATCCAGCGATCTGTAGATCCCCTACACGCACATCTACGCCCCGCGGCTTTGGGGTTCCAGTACCGGTTTCATCCACCAATTAATCCCCGCCGACAGATCCATCGCAATCCCACGGTCCAACGTCGTCATCGGCTCCATCAGACGGCACTACGACCCTCACTAAAAGTCATTCCCCTCCCAATCCAATCCCACGGTCTAACGACGTCATCGGCCGAATCGGACGGCGGGCCCGCTCCCAGTCTCCCCTTAACTGCACTTTATCTGAAGTCCCTCTCGGATCCAACGGTCCTGCCTCCTTCATCGGACGGCTATCCTGTCTTCAGTCTCGCATAGATTCTTGCCTTCACCACGAAGCCAACTTGACTGCAGACTCAATCGTCTCATGCTCTCCTCTTTGGAAAGACACTGTCTGTGTTTGTGGAGCCTCTTATAAATTGCTCGCTTCGGGGTCACATCGTTCACAACTTCGAGGCGGACGAGGAGGAGAGCAGGCGGAAGCGTTGAGGTGATGCATCGGCGAGGGCGAGGGAGGCGGAGGGTGAGCGGACGAGGAGCGAGCGCACGTCGGAGTGCCAGAGGTCGTGCTAGGGTTTGGTGCATTCTGCGTCGTGGCTCCCCCTTTTCGCTTCTGTTGTTGCTGAAGAATTCGAGAGTGTTGTGAAGGCGGAGGTGGAGGTAGTGGCTCTTCTTGAGAAGGCGCGATTTGATCAAATTTGGTGTGCGGATTGTGGAGTTTGTTGGAAGCGGGCGTGTGTTGCTGTTTTTGGTCGGCGGAGGGGACATAATTTTCTTAGGATTGTTGCTCTTGGAGGCTGCCGGCTTTATTTTGATTTTGTCCATCGAGGCTTAAACCCTAGGCCCTAGCGAAGAAGGGGTTTTAGTGCATTTTGAGGGGGAGCAATGGCGCAGCGACTGCCGCCGGGGTTTCGGTTTCATCCGACGGATGTGGAGCTGGTGGCGTTCTATTTGAAGGGGAAGATAGTCGGGCGGGTGATCGAGATGAATCCGATAGCAGTGGTGGACTTGTACAAGGTGGAGCCGTGGGACTTGCCTGCATTGTCTGCGGTGCAGAGCGACGATCAGGAGTGGTACTTCTACTGCGCTCGCGACAGGAAGTATGCGAACGGGTCGCGCACCAACCGGGCGACGGGGCGCGGGTACTGGAAGTCGACCGGGAAGGATCGCCTCGTGCGGTCCACCAAGTCGACCGGGATGAAGAAGACGCTGGTGTACCACACGGGGCGCGCGCCGCGCGGGGAGCGGACGGACTGGGTGATGCACGAGTACCGGATGGAGGACGGGGTGTACGAGAGCTTGACGGGGGACCAGGAGCCTTATGTGCTCGCTCGCGTGTTCAAGAAGAGCGGCGCGGGGCCGAAGATCGGGGAGCAGTACGGTGCGCCCTTCGTCGAGGAAGCCCTCCCTGTTCACGAAGAACCCGAGGTGAAGGTCGAAGAGACGAACATGATCATGCAGGCCCTGGCAGAGTTTATGGCGGAGGAGCCTGTTCACGCGACCATGGAGGTGGAGGATATGTGGAAGGAGGCCGTCATCAACGGCGGCGGTTTTCCTGACGACGATGACTTCTTGGAAATAAACGATTTGTTGAGGTGAGAGTTGAGAGCGACTCTTGCTACGGGAATCTCACGAATGGGGACATCTTCATCCTGCAAAGTTGGATTACTCCATTGCCTCCGTTGACGCTGCTGCTCTTCTGCAACAACAGCAGCAGCAGCAACGAACAGGCTGTACCATGTGTAGTAGAAGTGGAAAACAATGAAAAATGAGAAAGAGCCCTTGTTCTGTTCTGGGAGGAGACCGAATCGAAATCATGAAGCGAAAGCGAACAAGTGCAGAAACCAACCCTGGTTTCTCGAGCCCCCAGCATCTCAAGGAAGCCAAAACACAGCCACTCGGAATATGTACAAACATCAACTACATCCAAGTTCGTGTCAGTAAACTATACGAAAACCCAAATGAACGGAAAGTCTCTGATAGTTTCTGAGGACCGCATGAATAGGATCAGAAGTAGGCGGAGGCCTGCGGTCACTTTCAATGACGTTAGCTCCAAGTCACAGATGCAAGGCCTATACTTTTCAGAAACCCTTCACGACAAAAAAGTGTGCCCTCCCATTGTTCAAGTTCAAGCTTCGAAGGCCGCCCTACTTCCCTGACCATGTGGATTCAAAGTTGTGTTCAGCATACTTTGGCCGTAGTCAGAACGTGGCCTTCACGACGAAGCTGAAACAGTACTAGTGAGAAATGTAGGTATCAGGATCGTTGATGAGGAACCCTTCTTTGGTGTCCGTTCTACTTCCTGCATACACCCTTACCTTGTAGATGCTTTCTTCAATGGTGACTGCCACCAGCATTTAGTCATATGAAAAGCTTGTCTCCATAGATACAGAGAAACATACAGTGATACCATTCTGGACCCTGTTGAAGTAGTGAAATGAACTGGGTTATTCGACATCTGGATGGAGTAGCTTCATGTGCATGTTGCATGAAGTTTGTAGCAGAAAGCATGTCGTTTTGCATCATCGGAATAGAGAAATTTATCTGTCCGCAGTCTGTACCATATTGTCGTATCTTTGTTTGGCAGTCTCTACCGATAGTTGGAAGTCTGTACGACGTTGTTGTATGGTTCGTTGGCAGTTTGTTTCACAGCAGTTCTGGAAGCGGACTACGATGTAAGTCGCGTTTCTAATCCTTTCATACAGTGTCACCTCACAATTGCATATCTCGCGAGTCAGTAGCATGTTTTGTGTTCTTTGACTGCCGCCAATAAGAACTTTCTGTGACTCAGATTGTAAAAGCAGTCTTCTCAATCGTGTCATCAACTTCATAAACCCTGATCATGTTCAGAAAACGAGCAAGATTCTGAGCTTCGTAACTCAGCATTCCCATCTTTCACATAATTCATTTAGTAAAACTTTCACCCCCTCCACAGACACACGATCAGCAGTAACATAACATTAGAGTCTTAATATGAACTTTTTACAGGAACAAATTATAAAAGAATTTAGTGTACAAAGTCATCCTGAAGTTCGGAGGCCGAATCACTGTCTTCAGTGAGGGCTACTAATGTACACAGTGTCACATCATAACCATCAGATCCTAGCCCGTGTCGAATTCTGAGCTACAGAATCAATTCCTACTTTCAAGCCAACGATTGTCAAACAGTCAGAATCCTTGGAAAAGTCGGCTTTTGAGCTCCCAGAACGGGTCCCCTCGAGTCCGGGAAGAACTCGTGACCAGGAATGATCCCGACGCCCCCATCGTCTCCAATGGTATAAGGGTAGCGCATGAGATGCCCCTGCATGTCAACAATCGGCTCCGGCCTGGAGTACTCCTCCCAGTACCGGCTCGCAAGCTCGTTCACGCGCCTCGCACACGCACGCGTCCAGGGCCTGTCGAAGACCTCCTCCTGGTACCCCAAATGCTCAAACCACGTCGACACGCGAAAGCCATGCACGCACCCACGCGCCACGCCGTCCGCGCCACTCGCCATAGTGTGGTGCGGCTGGAACGCGCCCACGGCCATCTCCGTGTCGCGGCCGCCGTCCATCGAGCGCTGGTTGATGTTCGCGGAGCCGATGATGAGGTACTCGTCGTCCACTGCCACAGCAAAAACCATGCACGTTCAGGATTGGTGCCGCGAAATGGAGCCGCTTCAAGGTTTCACTTGAAAAAGCTTTTGTAGCACGGAGGTGTGGGGACCTTCACCACTTCACCTGTTTGACATGACAAGAGAAATTGGATTCGAGAGCCACTTCCACGTGATGAAGGAGGGTCCGACCCTCCTTCATCAAATATAAGTGGCGCTCGCATCCAATCTTCTCTTGTCATGTCAAACCGGTGAAGTGGTGAAGGTTCCCACACCTCCGTGTTAAAAAAGCTTCTTTAAGAGAAACCTTGAAGTGGCTCCATGTCGAGTAGCTACGATAGTGATACTTACCGACCATCATCTTGGAGTGGCAGTAAATCATGAAGCGCCGACTGGTCTGCGACTTGTGGTAGTCGGAGTCCGGGTTCGGGCGCAGCGGCGGGTCGTACTCGCCGGGCTTGACGGTCTCGCGGTTGCCCAGGCAGAAGAAGCTGAGATACTCCGTCATGTCGTCCCCGGCGCGGCCCGTGTCGGCGAGCGCCTTGTGGATGATCCGGTACATCATCTCCAGGGTCTTCCGGTGAAAGAGCATGATGTCCTGGCCCGACAAGCTGGTGGGCGCGCCGTCGGGCCAGAGCGGGTTCACGACGTAGACGCGAAACTCCTCCCCGGCGCGGATCTTGCTGGCGATCTTGAGCGCGATCTCGAGCGGGATGAGCTGCGCGGCGGACTCGTCGCGCAGCGCGAGCTCCCACATGTGGGAGCTCCCGAGGAAGTACTGATTCTCGATGTAGAGGAAGCGGTGCGCGCGGCGGATGGCGTGGATGTACGCGTCCTGGATGCTCCTCTCGGTGACGTTCCCCGCCGCCTGGCGCACCAACCCGGCGCGGAAAACCTCGCCCGCGTCCTGCGGGAGATCGATTCCGGAGGTTTCATCAAGCGAGCGGAAGAGCTGCAAGTTCCATGACTCCGGGTCGTCCTCCGTCGTCGCGGGCGATGGCGGAGAAAAAACCTCCCGATCCGCTATGGACACCAGGAGATGCGCCCTCATTTTCCCCGCCTGCTTCAACCACCGCTGCCGGAAATTCTCGTGCACGTCCCACGCGATCTCGCCGTCGAGCCGCGTGTAGCAGTCATGCCAGGGCTCGCGCGGCCCGCCGCGCGCCAGATCGGCGCCCACGATGCTGCCCTGGTGGAAGTCGTTCTTGAAGAGCGTATCGAGGTGCTGGAACAAGGGGTGCGCGGGATAGCAGTAGCGCCCGTCGCAGAGGTCAATCCCACCCTGGAACGCCAGCACGCGCCGCTGCGAGGACGACGAGCTGCCGGGCGCGTCCATGCACACCACCTTCTGGTGGTGCGTGAAGATGAACCCCGTCACCAGCTTGAACTCCTTCGCCTCGGGGTTGCGCGGACACAGCAGGCAGTGCACCTTCGTGTGGCGGAAGTACGCGAACGTGTCCTCGTCGTGCGAGTTCATCACGCCCGTGAGCAAGTGCGTGTTGTCCGTCTTGTCGTCCCAGACCAGCAGCAGCACCGTGACGCCGGAGTTCGCCTTCCTGACCAGCAGCTCCCCGAGCGTCTCTCCCAAGTTCCCCGGCAGCGGTTTCCCCTCCTTGTCGCGGACGAGCGCGATGGAGGCATTCACGGACCACCCGGCGACGTAGATGAAGTGCTGTGCCGCGTCCATGGCGTGGTAGAGCGTCTCCCAGCCCTTCTCCGGCGTGTAGAGCGCCCCATTCTCGAGCGTAATCTTAGGGTTAAAGTTTTCGTCGATGTGGGAGTTTTGGTACGGGACGAACTTGCAGCCCTTTCGCATTGGGAAGAGCGTGCGAGGCACACCCTCGAAGGCGCCCCCCACGACGCCCTTGCTCCAGTAGGGATCTCTGGTGGCGGGCGTGAACTGGAGCGTGATATGGAACTTTGCGACGCCCTCGCGGCTCCCGTCGAGCGCGTACCAGCCGTCGATGCGCGCGCCGTCCAGCATCTGGTCCGTGACGGAGATGCGCGCGCGCCCCAAGTACACCGCGCCCGAGTACACGAACACGTCGATAGAGGTCACCAGGTGCGCGCAGAAGATCCGAAACGACTCCTGGAACTGCATCACCTTCTTGCGGTGGATAGACCGCGTGCGCGCCACGCGCACCGGGGTCAGTTCCACTGTCGCGATCGCGCCACCCAGCAGGTTGTCCACCTTCTGCAACCGCCACAGCCATAACTCGTATCAGCCTTGGAATCTGAATGGATTAAACACTACTAAACGTAAGTGTATTTACCCGGAAGAGAGATGGCATTCCTGCTGTGTCGACCTCGTCTAGAGTGATTTCTAGGACTCCGTGGAGCAGGCGCGGCGCGGGCGCTTCGGCGGGCGCGATCCCCGGTGGGCCGGGTAGGCGCTTGTGCTGGTGTTTCACGGGGACGCAAGCACAGCACTTGCCCATGGATTTGCCGTACTTGTCACCCATCGTCTTGCCATGGCTGTTGCCCATAGTTGGGAAGACTGGCACTGCAACTCACTGATTATCGGTTAGGCACTTCTCCGTCTCCCGACCCTTTCATTCAAGCGTTCATGTCTGCATCGTCGAGTTCCACACACGGACGTGTATGTTTCATCTACAGGCAAAGACAAAGGGCGAAGGAAACTGCATTCAACCGTCAAGCCATACTAGATACGTCTCAGGAATTGCAAACTGCTGCCCATAGCTACTGCTTGGAACAGCGTCAAAACGTGAAAGTTGCAGAGGCAAACCTCACATCTTGGCCTACTTCGGCAACTCAAGCATCAGAAGCTGCAAGCTCTATCCATGGCTACGGTAAATCTACTGCTCAGTACAACGTCACAACGTGAAAGCTGCAGAGACAAATCTCATACCTTGGCCTGCTTTGACAACTCAAGCATCAGAAGTTGCAAATCCTGCGCATTGCTTAGAGCAACGTCGAGACCTGAATGTCACTCCTTGGTCTACTCAAGCACCCACACCAATCTTCAGTTCTAATGCTCACCACGTTCTGGGATATGGCGCCGAGATGGGCACTAGGATTGTAACGCAATCTTGGTGAGGCCATCATCCGAGGCGCCCACCACTCCACAGACAAAAAGACATCAGGGAAATGGGTCCGGGCGCATGTGATGGTCCCAAGTGTCAGGTGGGTCGCGTCCTCCGCGACCTGCAGTCCTTTGATGGTCTCGTCTGAAGCAGCTCTGGGGTGGCATATTCGGTAGAACCAGGAATGACATTAGAAAGTAAGGCATCTTTCACCCCGAATCTTAGGGTCTTTTGTGAGTAGCTGGGAGCATATGCACATGGTGACTTGGCTTGGGAAAGGTGTGGGGAACCACCGGTCAATTTTTTGGGAACTTGGGTACCGCGGGGAAGCTTTAGCTTGCATGGGGTAGGGCGCAAGAGCATTGATTTAGCCATGCATCTCATTGGTGCAAAAAAAGGGAGTATGAGATTTTTGGAAGTAGCACCATTTTCCTAGTAGCTTTTCCCTTCGTGTCTGGCACCATTTTCCTAGTAGCTTTCTCTTTCAAAAAGAATTTTTAGGAAAACTCTATTGACTATACCGACGTACACCATATGTACGTGGATGTAGTACCCTACTTGCAAATCACTTTCGTACGTAATTACTTCACAATGGAGAATGTCAAAAAATTTGGTTAAATATAAGAGAGATTTGTTTAGGTGATACCAATGTTATGCCTAGGTCATATACCCATATGCCAAAGTCATCCTTGGAAGAAAAAATAAATATTCTGCACATACATGTTGAATCTCACCATCTACACTAATTTAAATCAAGATTGGATATCTAGTTTGGTGTTTATTAATTAGAAAAATGCATGCCGAATTAAGTTGAAAATTATTAAATGCAAATGCTAAAATTGGAGAATCTACATATTATCAGATTATGTTGCATGGAGAGACCTCAAAGGGGAGTGGAGCTTGGAAAAGCCTTCATCCTTGGTTGCACATGCATGTGGGCTTTGGATTGGAATCCAAGGTCTTAGGTTCAACCCCTATGGTTGCCAAACGTGCTAAATATAGACATGTGTGATTTCTTGCCAAAAGTGACTTTCTTCTTAATTTGGATGCCGAATGCATTTTTCTCACTTGGATATTTATTCGGTGGATAATTAGGTGCAAAAATGGTCCTTGGAAGAAAAAAATGTATTTTCGCACCTATATGTTGCAATCCATTGTATGAATAGGAATATCATAACGTTTGAAGTGCAAGAAAAAATTGTTTCCCCCCTTGCCCAACAATGTGTGAAAATGTGACTTGGGTTAAAATGTTTTCATGAACTAAAGACAAGAGTTGATTCTTGACATTTTCAAAGATAGTAATATTCTTTATATGTATGGAAAATCTTAATGTCAATAGAAACTTCTAGCAAAATTTTGAAGCTGCTCAAAGTCCCCAGTTTTGCACTCAAAGTAATATAACTTTCTTTTTAACCTCTAAAGCACTCTGACAATTCACACCAAAAACACTTCAAAATTGTTGATTCTAGTGCAATGAGTAAGGAAGGAAACAAAACTTTAAATTATAGTTTTAACCGTAGGATCTCAATTAAGACCTACTAAGTAACATACTTATGAAATTTCAAAAACTTCAACCGCACGGATTGAAAGATTATGGTGTTTGAAATTGAACAAAAGTTCATTTTCTTTCCCAAGTTGAGTGGATCAACAGACTTTGACTTCACTTAGTATCAAATTTTTAAACTACACAAGGTCTAAATCCATTACCATTGTATAAAGCATGATTTTAGTTCCCTCTAAACCAATTTTTAGAAATAAAATAGAGGTGTAGCATATTCAAAACAAGTGTGCCACGACGGAGGTTCAAAAATTGTCAATTCAAGTTTTATTCTTTTGTGAAACTTAATATGATTTAATATGATAATCCAATTTTTTTTAATTAACCTAAATGACCAAGTGTCCCTTTGGGAGACGATTTTGATTTTGGGCAAGTTCCTAAAATTATTTTTTTAAAATAAAAAATTGAAATTTTATAGTAGATGGTCCCTAAAAGAGCTTTCTGGAGGTATTTCTATTATTTATTTTGGATTCATGGTTTAAAAGTTAATGCCACTCAAAGTTTAAAATGGGGACTCCCGGTAGCTCCAAAAGTTTACTTGAATTTTCTATTGACATTGAGATTTTTCATACGTGTAGAGAATATTACCTTCTTTGATGATGTCAAAAAAAAGTTCTTGTCTTTAGTGTAAAAAAACATTTTAACTCAAGTCAAACATTTTTACACATTTCGGACAAGCGGGGAAGAAAACTTCATCCTTTCAACAAAAATATGTGGAGGGAACCTACTCTTGAATCTCTTTTGTTCCGTGCTGGCGGTCCCCACGCAATCCTGCCACGATCGGTAAGTCCATGCCAAATGGTGCTTTGCACCTTGTAAACATTCCAACGCTGCTGATGAAACACCCAATCGTTGCGCGCAACCCAAATCGTCCAGAGCGCCACTCCACGAAGGAGAAGCCAAAATCTGCTCACCTTCTGGAACTTACGAGGCAGCCTCGAAGCAAATAACGTCTGCTTGAGGTTGGGCTTTTCCCACCGCTGAGGACTGGGGTTAACCCGGTAGTATCATCAAATTGATTGTACAATTTATGCCCTACAAGAATCGAATTTAATTTGAACCTCATAACAACTTAACTGAAAGGTGACAAGTTGACAACCGAAGAAAATATGCAGTAGACCTCAGATCCAATTATCCAAAGCCCAAGGGTGCAATTATGGTCACAAGGACAAAGAACTTCAGAGTGCAAAGACTGGTCAAAACCAAGCTCACTCACCGAACAATGTCGGAAGAACTCCTCCCAGGGAAAGACAGCGCTGTGTGAAAAAATTGGGAATCTTTGATAATAAAAAAGAGATTTTGTTACAGGGGATATTCCGCAGAAGCTAGCCTCGCACTCGACTCTGCCTGTGGTGTGAGCGCTGCGACTAAAGCTCCTGGGAAGAAGAATGTACAGAAATGTACGAGCTCGTGAATGCCAAAGTGCATTCTTTACAAGGTCAACTCCATCTCGTCTCGGATTTGCAACACGGGTCCAAAGCCCACCTCCACAACGTCCCAAACCTGACGGGCTCGCGACCGCACCTGCCTGTTTGTGCGATCTAAAAATCATGTTGCACACTCAATTTGAGAGTGAGGGGATAGAGAGACTCCAACGAGTCCTACGAAGAAGATGCTGCCTTGGGCTCCCCTGCTGCGGCTCCACCCTGCTCGGGTGCAGAAGGCGGAATCTTGCTGTCGGAGGATCGGCTGCCCATTGCTCGTTGAATGACCGCTCTTAGGGCTGGGGATGGCGCGATGGCGCTCGACGATGCATGCTCTCCTTGCGCCTGCCTTGCCTGCAAATACAAGACATGCACCAGTGTGAGCCCACGTGCGCTAGCCACGAGACTGGAATGCAACCACATCAAGACGACCTCTCCCGCTGCTACCCACTCCGCACAATCCATGTCGTCTTCGCATACCTGCCCGCTGCTACCCGTCGCTCCACTTGCTGTCCAGCCCTGTGACACGCCCGCTCCGCCTGACGTCGCCGGACTAGTGGACGTCGCTGACGGCGCCGCGGGAGGCCTCGCTTGATGGCTCCCCATGTTGCCGCCTCCCGAAGGCACCGGAACTGAACCGCTAGGCTGGCTGCGTTGCACGCCAGTCACTGGGACCCCCAGACCACCCCTTCCAGGCCCAGATCCTAGTTTCTGGCTCGCTACGCCCGCGCTCATGCCCTGGGCCGCACTTCCCACGCCCACACCCTGGACGCCTGGACTCGCCACCGACCCCGTCCCCATGTTCCCGTTCGAGTGCATCAGCCCCGCGTTCGCCATCGCCGCACCCTGCCCGCCGCCCGGACTGCTCCCCCGCGTTAGGTTGTACATTCCCCCACCCAGGGGCGGCAGTGCCGGGTTCGGCTTCCATTGTGTCGCCTGCGCTTCAACTGTGCTCGAATTGAGAGCAGATGACAGGGCCATGCCGTGCAGGCTCGGGGTGCCCATGCCCATCGGGATCGTCGCGCCGAACTGGTACGGGTTCGGACCGCCCTGGCCCATCTGCGGAAGACCTCCCTGCCCTGCCGCCAGACCGCCCGCCTTGCCCAGCTGACCCGCCATCAACGCGCTCATGCTCGTGTTCGCATGCTTAGTCTGCGACCTGCGCGCAACACGTTCCAAAGCATGCTCCGTCACCGACACACGCACCGCACCACACCAGAACACACCCACATCACAGGACGGCCTCAAATATTTCTACCACCATGTCAGACAACCCCACCCAAGGACACAACCAGGGACCTACGACACGCCCCACCATCTGGAAGCAGCTCGCATGGTTCGACACTGCTGGAGGTGGATCACCACCCAGTGGCTCCGCAACCACATCACACCTCTTCACTTCCCAAACATCCACGCACACTACACCAACGCTGATGGAACCGCATCGCCCGCTGCTACGGTGCATACGCTCAACCTCCCTCACGAACTCGTCCGAAGTCACCACGTCCGGGTGTAATCTATCACCTTTCAGTTCAGGCTGTGTCCCCAATGACGGACAATCCGAAAAGCATTCAGGCCTCACTCGCTAAGACCATACTCGACGCTCCCTCGCAACGCACCCCACAAACTCAGATCACTCACCTTCGAGCAGCTTGCGCCTGCGCGACCTGCCGCCGGGCCGCCTGCTGGGACTGCGGGTTCGTAGTGCCCGAAGACGCTGCCGCTACGCCATGCTGGCCCGACGCGGACGCCGGACCCGCCTGCTGCCCACCGGATGGTCCCGCGGCCTGGGCCGTGCCTCCCTGCTGTGCCTTGCCCACTCCCCCCTGAAATCAGACTCAGACGCCTTCGTCAACACCAAAACGCCTGCCACCCACCAGTCACACACTCCCCACACTGCACAGCTCCTGCCCACCACAATCCACCTCACGCAACCACGGCTACCTACTCAACTCGACCGTACCTGACCGCTCTGCTGCTGCCCTCCCTTCGGCCCGCCCCCCACGGCGGACGCCGTTTGTGGCTGCGCACCCCCACCCTGACCGCCTTGGGATGGGCCACCACCCGGGGTGCCTCCCTGACCTCCGCCTCCCCCCTTCCCACCCTGGGCCTGACCTTGCGCCGCCCCTCTCTGTCCCGCTTGCATCTGCCCACCTCCCTCCACCTGCGCCTGCCCGTTCCCACCGCCACCTAAACTAACCGCTTGCGCCGCCTGCCCGCCGCCAGGTTGCATCAACATCGCTCCTCTGCTCACGCCCTTCGAATTCCTCGCCGCCGCCTGTTGCTGCTGCTGCTGGGACGCCTGCTCTGGTTGCTTCTGACCCTGGTTCGCTTGTGGCGCCTTCGCTGCCGCCACGCTGCCTTGTGCCATCGCTCCTGCACGCTCATTCTGCTGGCCCAAGGAACCCGGCTGGCCTCCTTTCCCCGGAGACGCTGGGCTTGACTGCATGCTCGATGACGCCACGGAAAGCGGAGCCCCCTGGGAACCACTGCCCGCTTGCTGCATCAGTTGCTTCTGCAGGCTATTCGGTTGCTGCGGAGGGAGGATGTGGGGCTGAGATTTTAGATGCTGACCGGGAAGACTCGTCGTCGCCGCTGCTGGTCCTTGGTGAAGGGGGACCAGCATATGCGGAGCTTGGGGGTTTGATGGCAGATTTCCCAGAAGCTTCTGCTTGTGGAGTTGTTGCAGCTGCTGTTGCTGTTGCTGCCTCAGCTGTTGTTGCTGTTGTTGCTGCTGCTGCTGCTGCTGCTCTTTCATGCGAGTCGGTACTGCCACGTAACCCTGGGGTGCCCCTGGAAGCTGCATCTGTTCGCGACAAAACACACACCATCCACACGCTCAGTCACGCATCTCGGACCCATCCCACGTTACAATTTACGCGACACCAATTTCCACCAATGAGACCCGCGACCGAAACTCTGAGTCCACACCGTGCCAACCCGAAGTCCCCACTACCACGCACCCAATACAAGCGGCCAAACAGACGCTTCATCAAAACGCAACACTCTGCCAAAGCACCGCACAATCCAACCTGGTGTCCGTGTTGCTGAATTTGTGCCTGCAGCTTGCTCGCGGTGTTGTTCAGGTGGTGGAGCTGTTGCTGCTGATGTAACTGCTGCTGCTGCTGCTGCTCCTGAGATTGTTGTTGCTGCTGCTGCTGCTGCTGCTGCTGCTGCTGAAGCGGGTGCTGATGGTGCAGTGGAAACGGCTGTCACAACACCGGTCAGAACAATCGTCACTTCATCCTCTCACAATTTGCCTCAACCCACTCCCCACCTCGCACATCCCCATCCCAGTCCTCACAAACATCCAACTCCTACACATGCACGCCACGTCTACGTCATATCGACCTGCATCTACCGATCTACCGCCGCACCACAATCACCTGGTTCAACCCCTCCACCGAGTTGCCCATCTCACCACCACCGCCACCCGTCAGGCTGCCCAGAGCAGCTCCAGCTTGACCGTCGCCCTGCTGAGCCATGGACTGCAGCTGCTGCAGAATTTGCAAGCGCTGCTCCTCCCCGCAACCCGGGCTCTGCAAAATCCAATCTGTTTCTTAGAACTACGCCGTGCTTGCCCCACTCCCATCAACCCACCCTGCACATCCCTGTCCCATCACATCCTCCGAACATCGCATCCACGTCCACTCTCCTGCTCAATCCTCTCACACAACCACACCCCACGCCGCCACCCCGCCACTTCCACCCCGCCTTACCACCACCGGGGCGCAATCACCAACCTCCACCATCGTCTCACACCCACCCACGCACGCATCATGTCAACCACGACGCCCACTCCCCAAGTGCACCCCCACCCCCACGCCCGCAACCACCACACCGTGAACAAGACGGAACACACATGTTGTGAAAAGGTTCCTCACCCGTGCCATATTCACCAGACCAGCAATCCTTCGAGACACACTTGCTGCCGCTAGGTTTCCTGATGGGGGAAGCCTGCCACTCAAACCAGCTGTACCCATGCTTGAAACTACTGGGGAGCCCATACCTGCCAAGCCTGCCCTCGGAAGGGACAATCCACGGTTCAGCCCAACCAGCATGCCCCCACTCGTGCTCGTGGACAGCATGGGAAGCCCGTTCGAGTTCGCCAGCCCACCCAGCACGGGCACCCCTGCTGCCGCCGACACGGCCTGCTGTTGCGCTCGCCGCGCATTCAGGTCGGACAGCTGCTTCGTCACCATCTGCAGCCGAGCATGCTCCTCGCTCGAGAAGCTGCTCATGTTCAACCGCTGCGCATCCCTGCCACACACAACCACCCCGTCACCACCCACGCCCAACACGCAGCTTCGTGCCACGCAACCAATCCCACGCCCAATGCCCACAGCCTCGTCACAACTCACCCACGTTCACCACAATACACCCTGCCTCGCCACCCTCCAACCCCACCACTGCCCACCTACACTAGCACCAGCATCACCACCTTCACATCCAAGCGTGCGCTTACCTGGCGGCGGCGCTCATCGCCGCAGGCGAAAGAGAACCTTGCCCCAGCCCGTGCAGACCATTCGGGCCTGGCATCCCCAGCGGGAGCCCGCCTGACGGAGGCCTCATCCCCAGCCCAGCCATCGGTCCCACGATCGGCGGCCCCGACGCATTCCCCTGCGGAGCCTGTGCCGGATGCGCCTGTGGCCCGGGATCGTCGCTCCCCGTCACCCGATCCGCCAAGTCCACGGGACTGCCATCCAACAACAGATCCCACCCCACGTCAGAACCCTCCATCGTCACCGCCACACTCCATCCACTGACACCACATCCAACACATCACGGCGGCACGCAACCGTATGGGCCTCACGCACCGCCCTCTACACGACTAACCACCCTCTCTACATCATGCGCCGCTCCGACACTCTACAACTCGCCCGTCAGCCCAACTTCCCAACCAGACAACAGAAACAATCCCACCATCCACGACCCACTCCGTCCCCCACCCGTTGCCACCTCACCAAACACGACCATCCACATCCACTCACAGCACATCACATCCACTTACTTCGAAGTTCCGCCGATACCGGTCCAGAACTGCGACATGATGATTCCGTGAGAAGAATGCGAGGCTTGCAACACCTTCTGCTCCTCCGCCTCACTCTGCTGGATCACAGTCACACAACAGTCAGGACACGCACGCCGCTCATCACAACCCCCGCCTTTCCCTACACCCCTGGCCTCACCATCCAAAGACGACAGACATCCAATCCCATCCAAACTGCACACAACCATCGGATTCGCAATAGCAACCACACTACGCCTCACACCACCACCACCAACGCACAACCCAACCCCACGCAAACATCCCAGCATGCTCAAAACACTCAGGCCAGTGATGCAAGTATTCACCGAATTCTTCCGTGCACCATACTTTTGCACGATCACGATGATCTGCTCAAAGTGCTTGAGAGTATCCTCCTCTGCCGCACTCTGGCCCCGCGGGCCCCTCGCGCCACCCTGCTACAACCAATGCCGACCGAGCACGTCAGAACCACGCCACCGGCCTCCCAACCTCGCCCCACCACAACTCCCTGCGCTACCCCAAAACATGCACCACCACTATAGATCGTCGCACTCGCCACCACCCCGCCACAACGTCCGCCACTTACCTTCGACGCCGGCGGCTGCGACGAGCTCGGATCCTCCGTGTTCTCCAGCCCCTCCGAACCCGCTCTCTCCGTCAACGCCTTGTGCCTCTCCTTGCACTGCTGCGGTTTGCGGCAGATGCCCTGCGCCAACACACACCGTCCATGCAACCAACCTGTCAGCCCACCACGCCCACAGAGACCACCCACCCACTCCTCCAACATCTTCCTCACACTTCGTCCACCAACCAACGACCCCGTCTCGACTGCCGCGCCTACTACTCATACTCTAACTGCTGTCACCACAGCCCCACGCCCACCACACACATCGCTCCGCACCTTTATTTGCGAGTTCGAGCTCAGCACGTCGCTCACCAGATCCCAGTTCGCGCCCAGATCGTGCACCAGCGCCAGAATGGCCTGCACAACCCACCCCAGGTAATCCTCATTAATCCATCGCGCCCGTGCAACACGTCTCCCCCAACCACACTGCACGCCCCCGCGGCCACCACCACGGAACCGACTCATCCTCACCCTCCGTGCCCACCATATGCCTCCGTGCCCCTTTCTGCTACCACGGCAGCTGCACTTGCCCCGCCTCTCAATACCACCCCCTCTCTCGGCACCCACACATCTCCATTCGCCATGCAACCCCCATTGGACCCAAACCCGCCACCCTTCCCTCACAACCAACCAACCAAACATAAGCTTGGACGCCTCTACGTACCTGATCTTCGCCCGCGGACCACGGAATGCCCACTCCTCCCGTCGGTGTGCTCAGAGGGACCTGCAAAACACCCGCCCGCCCGGCCCAATATCAGCATCCACTTCGCAATCTAGCTCACTCCTCTCCACACACCGCTCCCTTCATATCTCATCACAAGCCCCCACGGCTACATCCCGCAACCAACCACCCCACCACCACACTCTGCCCACCCACTCCTCACCTTCGTCGCCGGTCGGACCCTCCGGTTGCGGTCTCGCATGCTGCTCTGCCGAATAAGTTTACTTGCACCCGCTGCCGACCCTGCCTGTTGCCCTGTCTGGCCTCCTTCCGAGTTCGCCTCCGCCTGCCGCAGAGACTTCTGCTTCTTCGAGTTCTGCTGACCGGATGCACCTTGCGACCCTGGCGTGCCCGGTGTATCTGCACCCACCCCCGCTCACACGTCAGCCCACACAGACCACACGCATGCCGTCGCTGCCATGCGCACCGACAATCCACTTCCATATACCGCCAACCATCTCATTCCTCACACTACATCTCACATCACATCACATCACACACCGGCCCTCTCGCCCAGCCACCCACTCACCCAGGCCTGCATCGGATCCTCCGATCGACACCCAGTGCGTATCGGCCTTCCGTTTCATCTGCCACAAACAACCACACATACAAGGCCTTCAGGACGGGACCCATCAATCCACCATCACACGGAATCGTCCCACATCCAGGCACTCTCGCGTCATGTCAGGAAATCCACACCGCCACCCACCGCCACCGCCAACACCTCAGACCCAAATACCATCCACCCTCGGACCCCATGCCGACAGGATCACCCCTCCGATCTATCACTAAACGACCCACACCAGACACCACCCCATACACGCACCTGCTCAGGGCGACCATCCTGAGCGACCCCATCGGAATTCTGCACCAATACCCACATCCACTTGCTTCAGCCAGACCACAAGCCACACACCATCCGCGACACACTGCGTCCAAAGACTTACACAACACACCAACTGGAACCCCCAACCGAGCCACGCATACACAACTCCACTGCGCGTTACCTTGCCAGCCGTGTCCGACCCCATTCCGCCGTCCGAAGGCGACAGCCCCGAATACGGCCTCGTCTTCTTCTTCTTCTTCGCCCTCACATCCCCAGCCACCCCTTTGCTGCCAGGAGTGTCGCTGCTCACGTCGCCTTGGTTCGACCCATCCAGGGCGTCCATCCCGTCGTCCTGCTGGAATGGCGACCCGCTTCCCCTCTGTACCATGTAAGCACCTGCACCCGGACATGCCACAACAACCACATCCTTACCACGGCACCACCCCACACCACGCTGCTCCAACACCCCTGCGACTCCGACACTCACCCATCACACCTACATCGAACACCCGCGTCCCTCACAAACCACTCTTACCTGGAGAGGTCCCAGGTTGTGTGCCACGCGGCCGCCCATTCACCGCTGACGACCGCGCACGCTTCACCGGGATGCTTCCGGGCAAGCTATTCGCTCCAACTCCTCCCGTCAACGATCGCTTCCCGGTCACCACCGGCGAAGGGATGCCCGCCTCCGAACTCAACGAACCTGGCCCCCGATACGCAAGCCCTGCCAACCAAACACCAACGAGCAACACCAACCACCCCGGCCTCAGCACATGCACTGCCTCATCGGATCTACCACACCTACTATAACCCACCCTCCAATCCCTCCGCACGCCCAATTCGACGCCCTCCCCGCCAATCCACAACACTACCTTCGCCTCTCGATCCGATGCTGCTCGTCTTGAATATCTTCCTCCGCTTCTTCTTCGATATGCGAGACCCCTCCGTCGTGAAAAACGCGGGCTCGTCCTCCTGCGAGCCCCCGTCGTTCGACAGCTCCGCATAGCTCACGTCGCCTCCCGCATTCCCATCATCGCCTGCTTCGCCCAGAGCTTCCGCCTCGGCACTCGCGGCTGCTCGCCTCCTTTCATGCTCCTGCACACCAAAACCCACCACGCAAACGCCGCCGTCAGATTTGCCCTCCGCCCCTACACGCCCTTCCACTACCACACCCACAACATCCTTCCCAACGCCAGCTCTCCATACCTCCTCACACCTCGCGTGCTCGCCCTCCACTGCCGCTCGGTATGCTTCCATCGACCCCATCGGTACCTCGTAGAACAGCGGCACCTGATTCACCCGCCCAAACGTCAGTCAACCACTACCCACACCGATCCTCCAAATACCCCCTCCCTGCACGCTACGCCCAACCCAAGCCTTTTCTGCCCCACCCCCAGCATACCAGAGCACACAAGACCACACAAATGTCATCACACCCGGCATTTGCCACTCCACACGCATTTTGCTGCAAGACAATCTGCCATCCCGTCCCGCGCACACAAACACGACACAACCGTCGCATCGCACCCGGTAAGCCACCCTGCACTCACCTCGCGAACTTGCTCCAGGATGCTGTTGCTCTCTCGCCGCCGCACCGGCGTCGAAGGGGCCTCGGCGTGTCCCGCCCTCAACAAGCCCCACTCTCTCACCAGCTGGATGGCGTACTTCTGGACCCCGACCACCTGCTCCTTCCCACTCTTCTCGTGACGCGCCGCCTTCTCGGGACCCTGCTCACCTCCAACAACATCCAACACATCATTGCCACGCGATGCCAATCCCCACCAGACCCTCGTGCCCCTCACCGACTACGACTCGCCCTGCACAAATCCACCCCACTCCCCCCACCTGCATCTTCCTCCTGCTACTGCTACTAGGCCCCCACTGCAACCAACCAACCAACACAGCAGACGACCAAACAACATTCATCTGCACTCACCTCTCTCGGCACGGGGAAGTCCACGTCCATGGGAACCGCCTCGCTCTGCCCCATTCGCCTCACGCTCTGCTCCTGCCCCGAACTCCTGCTCTCGCTCTTCTCCTTCGTCGACAGAACCTCCGCGCTCCGCCAGAAATCCTTCACCGCGCTCGCCAGCATCCTCGCTACCCTGTGCTGCTCCCTCGCCACCTCGCCCGCCACAAAATCCTCTTCCCCTTTCTTCATCGCGATCTCCAGACAAACATGGGCAGCCTGGTACCTCTTCCACATCCGTTCCTGAACCACCCCACCAGACAACTCCGCTCAGTCACATACCACCCATGTCATGCAATATGCCATACCGGCATGCCCCGCCCGACAAAGCTGCCCACCGCACATCCATTCTAATGCACCGACATCAAAGTCGGCGGACGGATCAACAACAGACGCGCCACAAACAATCTACATCTACGCAGCTCCCCACGCGCCTTATTACGCAACAACCGCGGCCCAACAACTACACCGCGACCCCATCCACCACCCCAGGACCGTGTACCTGCCAGAAATCGTTCGCCATCCACTTCATCTCTTCCAGCACGTAATCCCAATGCGACTTCCGCCGCCCGGGTTCCGCCGCCGATTTTATGCTCCTCCGCTCCTCCACCAGCTTCCTCTTCACCTGCACGACCGAGTGACCGGGTTAAGACCACGGCTACGTCACACAAACACACCCCACCGACAGATCGACTCACCGCCACGCATGGCATAACCATCATCACATCACCAACCACCCTTCCCCTACCTTCAGATGCTCCGCCTCTTCCAGGATGAAGTCCTCGCGCGCCTTGTTCGCCAGCTTCTCCCGAACCCTCTCGGCCTCGGCTTGAACCGCCAGATCCTGCCCCTTCTCCCACGGAACCGGGAACCTGCAGTGAGCTGTCCCGGAGTTGCTCGGCGGCCGACCCACGCTCCGTGGAGCGCCGCCCACCGCCGCCCCGGCCTGCGCCCCCGTCCGAAGCTCCTGAGACAGGGCGCCATTCGCCTCCTGACACCCCGCCTCGGCCTGTGTCGCCAGATGCTTCGCCCTGTCCTCCACCACCCCATCCTCCAACTTCAGCCGAGCGTGGTGAGCGCTCGCCTTCCTCTCCTCCGCCCCGCCCCTTCCCACTCGCAAGTGGCTGCCCCCTCGAGACGGACCGCCCACCTTCTTCACCACCCTCGCATCCCTCTGCGCCGGCCCGCCTCGAGATCCGTCTCCGGGGACCTGGCTGCGCGGATCCTGCGCACCCCGGCCCTCGCCGCCATGGCCCTCCTCACCGCCACCGGACACCACGCGCGGGCCCGCACCCGGCTCGCCCGCCTTCTCCACGCCCGCCCCCGTCCTGTCCCTGTTCTCCGTCGCCTGCTCGCCGTCCCCTGCATTGTCCCCACGGCTCGTCAACGACTCTGCGGCCCCCACGTCACTGCTCGACACGCCTTCCGCTTGCCTCGCGCCTACACGACCGCCACCCACCGCCTGCACATGCGCCTCCGCCCCATCCCTCGCCTCATCTTTTACGCACTCGCCGCCCACACATGCTCGATCCGAATCCCTCCCCGTCGCCACGGCCCGGGAACCGCCTCGAACGTCCGACGCCGCCAGGGGCTTCAGCGACGACAGCTGGCCTCTGTCCCTGGGGCCGTGCTCGCTCGCATGCTGCTCCAGCACCGGCCCGCACCTCGCCATGAGCTCGTTCACGGGCTCGTACTCCTGGCTCGCGCTCAGCCCGTTCCACTTGCTCCCGAGACCATGCTGGCTCTGCTGCGGCAAAACCTGGTAACTCATGTCGACCATGCCCTCATTCTCCGCGATGCCACGGCCCCCCGTGCTCTCCCGCTCCGCTACCTGCCGATCCCCTCCCACCTCACCACCCACCTCCTTCGATGATGCATGCCCATTGCCCACCCTCTGGCTCCGAACTCTGCTCCTGTTCACATGCCCACCGCTCCTCGGCCTTCCGTGCTGCCCATCCGTCTTCGCCACGGACTCGATCACCGCCCGGCTCAGATCGCCCGCACCCGCCGAACTCGACCTGCGACACGCTTCTTCGCTGCCCGGAACCGATGCTACCGACATGCTATCCACCCCTTCCCCTGCTCCCGCGCATCCTGGACCCCCGTTCCGCAAATCGCCACCGACGACCACATCGCCTCCATGAACGACCTCCCCCTCACTGCCAACCACCAAAACCAAAACCGACAGGTCAGCATCTCCCCACAACACCACAACGCACTCCCACGTCACCGCCAAATCCCCCCGTCCAAGCCCACAAGCTGGAACTGCAGCACCGGCGTGATGCGTACATCTCGACCATGTCCTGCACCTCCGGGGCATCCCTCGACCACACAAGCACGCGCTCACAGACGTGCACAACCCCACGCACCATTCCAAACCACACCGCTCATCCGCGTGCCAACGAGGTGAGGATGCACGATCCACCCACAATCCCTCCCCCGACTCTCATGCAATTCTCGTACCCCTCCCCCACGGCACCTGCCCACGCTAAACAATGTCCATGACAGCCACGCTCGCTCACGGGCTGCCAGCGCCACACCGACCGACTACTCGAACACAACCCGACCGACACACCACCACGTCCCATCACCACTCCAAAACAAAAACCATCGCACGAAACAGGTTTCCACAATGTCGCATCGCCACAGCAGCACCCACCTCTTCAATGGCAACGGCCCATCAACAACCGCCTCCTTCGCTGATACTTGGATAAATTTCACCACGGGAGCCTCACCAAACTCAAAATCCAACGGCTCCCCTCCCTGCAACCAACCCGCCACGCATCGTAAAACACCATCTCATCGTCGTGCACACCCTCTCACAAAACCACACGATCCCACACACCACTCCCCGCACACGACACTCGCGCCAAACTACACAACCACACCACCAGGACGACCCAAAGCTCACCCTCGTACAAACACGATCCCCGTCCCAGAGCGTACATCCACTGACTACAACCTCCCCGGACCCCTCACGATAAACACAGCCACCATTCACGATCATCAAATCCACCCACGACCAGCAACGGACGGCATCACCACCTTCTCTAGAAACTCCAACTCCCTCCTGCGTTCCTCCCGGACGGCCAGATCCCGCCTGCCCCAATCCAACAACCAACCACACCGTTTGTCTGTCAGTCACACACCGCCCCCATCACTCCTCGACACAACCAAAAAGGGCACATCACACATCTCACCACCGCCCAAGCCCACCACCCACTTGACTCCCCCTAACTCCCCCTCTCTCTCCCTCTCAACCTGAGTTCAGCTTGAGCTTTCTCGATGGCAGCGCCGCGTGGAGAGGGCTCATTGTTGTCTATGGCGGCTGCAGCACCAGCTCCTGCTCCCATGGGACCTGCCTCCGCATCGACTCCCACCTCAGACCCCGGTCCACATCCAGGGTCCTCCTTTATATTCATACACTTTATCTCGATCCTCGTCCTCCCGCCTCCTTGACATGACAGAAACCCCTCGCCGGCACCTCCCCACCTCTACACGATCCAAAAACCTGCAATCACCCACCAGTCACCCACCCACACAAACCCAAACATCAAACGCCTTTTACTGCCACACTCCAACACCACACTCCATCCCCTCACACGGACAACCACGCGCAGGTCAACGCAACCATATTCCGTCGATGCACACATCCACACCAGAACCGCACACACATCCCGGTCGCACGGTCGCACATGCAGCACATGCAGCACCGCCCACGACCACCACGACAGAGCCCACACCATGCCCGGGCTACTGCACACTCGTCCCAGACGACGACTGCAGCTTGCAAGCCACTGGCCCCAATCCAGCATTCCATGACGTCGCCGCACCCACATCCGCTTATGCTCATACCACAACCGAACCACGCTCATCACTCCATCCACCTATTCTCACAGCCTCCATATCTAAGCATCCACTCCCCGCACCATCCACAACGCACCGGGGACATCCCAAGGCCTGCCTACGTCCACCTCCATTGATAATTCACCCTCATCACGCTGCATTCAACACGCTACGGCCCTTCCAGATGTGCACGCCATAAGGAGACCCGGGCAGCCTTCGGCCACAACTCGCTCAGCTCTCCCCGGCACTGCCCCGGGACGGGATCCGCTCAGATAAAGATTTCGACATGGCATGAACGTCCGTAGATTACCCCACGTTCCAACTCCCCCGAACAACACATCGCCCTCTGCCCTTGACCATCAAGCCTGCCCTCATCGCACCTCCACGATTCCACATCCACCCACTCCCGACCGAATTTCGCACCAAGGACAGCCTAGCCGATATTCCCGACCTCCTCCCGCGCCGCCCGACACCGAGGAAACATCGCTCCGCGCCACAAAAGCGCTCCACACTGCCAAAACCCTAGGCATGCGCGCCATCCACCCCCGCACCCGAACATCACGTCTAGAAGGCCTCCAAAAATGCTAGAAACGGGCCCTGCCACGCCCACGAACTAGACCATGGAACGCCACACCAAAACACACGCCGCACCATGGCCACGAGCAAGGGACCTCTTTTCGCCCCGAAAAAAACCTCGCATCGGGCCAACGCCTCCGCAATTCCAAAAAGCCGCAACACCCCGCCCCTCCGGACCTCCGCCCTGCCCTAATCACAGCTCCTCCATCGCCAAATTCCACCCCAAGGGCCCGCCAAATCCCGCCACACCACAAACCCCACCCTGCAAACCCTAGAAAGCCCCAAGCGATCGAAATCGAGCACGTACCTGCGCAATCGAGCTCGGACCGGCGATGGCCAACGATGGCGACGCTCGTGCCGCGCCCCGCCCCCGATGCCCGCCCCGAATTGGCCCGCAATCGCCCCCGTCGCGGAATCCGACCGATATCGCGCCTGCCACCCCTAAATTTCCATGCGGAACGCAGCTCGCGACATCCCGCACATCCCCGGATCCCCAATTCCGGCCCCAGCGTCGCGCGGGCGCCCTAATCCCAGCTCCCCATGGCGTGCATCTCGTCGCAATCGCTCCCCAATCGCGTCAGGCGTCCACCGCGGGTCGTCGTCGACGACGCTGGGGCTCCCTGTTGGACCTCCTGCCCCGCCCCCCACCGTATGCGTCGCGCTACGCCGTATTCCGTATGTCCCCGCACCCCACTACGCCGCGTTCCCGCCGCTCCCTATCCCCTCCTGCCCGCGCCCGTCTCCCACGCTCCCCCGCGTTCCCACGCCGTATCCCGTACGGGAACTGGCTTCTCGTACACATACGCCCTCCGTATTCCGGCAGGCGCTGTCCGCGTTCGGCCGACTCCGGCTCCGAGGCTTGCAGTGCTTGGATCCTACTCATGCGTGTCTGGACGAGCTGCACGTCCACTCCCTGCGCGTCGGCCTCTCTGTCCGCGCACGCAGCGTTGCACTGGAGTCCAATTCCAGCACCCGCACCCGCCACCGGTGCATGAGGATGATGGACCCTGGCCTCTTCGGCGGGGCATCTCAGTCACATCCGATCCATCTTCTGCAGTCTGGGCTCTGTTTTTGGGCATGTACTTTGTGGGGTTCATTGCCTGAGGATTGTACTTTTCAGTGCATGTTGTTAGGTCACAAGAGCGTGGTTCCGCATCGTGACCCCTCTCGAAATGATGAAACCTTGAGCAGGGCTATGGAAACCTTCGCCGAGGGTGTCTTTCAGGGTGTGAGGGTTCTAGTGGAGCATAAGCTTCGGGGAGGATTGTCTGGGTTTGATTGCCTGCTTTTCTTCTGTACTGGCATGTCCTACAATTGAAGAGTCCGACATGTGTATGCTTTGCTGGGATGCTAGTTGCTCCAGATGTGCTGAACTTCAGCTCATTTTGCCGGTAATGTCTATCTCGCAGATCAGCGATGACACGTGAATGATTATTTCTTGCTTCTAAACATAACAACTCAAATTATAATACTGCGCTATTTTTTTGTTTTCAAATTCCAAGCACACACTGGAGTATCTATCTGAAGGCATATATATTTACTACCTTTCCACTATTTAAACCTCAAATTTAACAAAATCCTTCCATGCTGACTGGAGATCATACTAGTTATAGATCACGGTATTCTACAAGGGATCAAAGTTGTAGAAACCAAGACACGGTGGAATTGTTAATTAGTTGACTGAACAAATAACTCTATTATTTCTGTTATCTTTATAGCAAGTTTGTGAGCAATTGACTTGGTTTTGTTCCTCGAAGGAAGATTTTCTTTTGTTTGCGAAGAATTCAGCCCGGATAATATTCCTTCAGAACCTTGAAAGTGATGAAGGTCTTGTTTCCACCAGGTATTTATCAGACAGTTCCAAGAAAACATATTTAGCATCGCCTACAAATTGACTTTGTGGCAACTGTAGATTTCGGGTTCAAAGGATTTTCTTAAAGTTCAAACAAAGGGTGACACACTGTGGTGCCATTAAATTTGCACAATTCAAAAGCTTCGATTTCAGAATGTAATCCTATGCTTGACATGAATGACGCCTTTTGGCGAAACGACCAAAACACTAGTTCCTCAACAGAAATGGAGGAACACGAGGAACAAGTAGCTTTCGCATCAAACACAACGAGATTTACTATAGGAAAAGTACTTAATTCCAGCACAAAGCTAGCCTCTCGCCACCTATGGTAACAGTAAACAAGTTGAACACGCTCGAATACATGACTACAGACTAACACATGAATCACACGCTCGCTACATGCAACCTTCTGAACTAGTTAAATGGGTTGTAGATTCGTGCTGGATGCGCATTTGCTCGAGAAGCTGCGCAGCCTTCCTTTTCGCACGCACCGTCCCATCACTTACCAATGCATGTAAAGGGCCCTGGGCTCCCAACTTGTATGCGGTTTCTAAATGCCGAGGATCATATGTGGCCAAGGCAAGTATAACTGCGGCGGCATTTTCCTTGTTTCGAGGAGAACCTGACTTTAAGAGTTCAACAAGTACAGGTACAGCCGCAGCTTGTCCTATGGCAACACGTCCATCCTGGTGCGTAGATAAAATGGCAAGAATGGCGAGAGCTTCGTCCACCATACCTGAAGACCGAAATTACAGTCATCAGCAAAAAACCACAAATGAACAAATACAAACGAAAAGAGATGACCCACCAGCATGACGTCATTCACGTCACATCCACTAACCGGACTCTGCACTACACTCGGCTGTTACTTCATCTAGTTATGTTTCCAACAAACCAAGAAAGCAAATCGCATTATAAATTTCATCACGGGTTAAAAAATGGCTTACCGGCACTAGGGTCTCTCAGCAACCCCATGAGAGGAGGAACAACACCAGCCCTCACTGCACGAGCTTTGTTTCCTTGATAAATGGACAGGTTGAATAACGCTGTAGCAGCGTCTTTCTTCCCTCTTGACGTCCCATCCTTGAGCAGATCAACAAGGGCAGGAATAGCCCCCAGACTGCCGATTGTAACTTTGTTCTCATCCACAACCGAGAGAGAAAACAAAGTAGCAGCGGCATTCTCCCGTGCTTCTTTGCTTCCGTTCTTCAGCACTTCAACAATTGGATTAATAGCTCCACAATTTACAATAATTCCTTTATTGCTGTCATTAATAGATAAGTTTAGCAATGCAGTTACTGCATGCTCCTGAGTTTTCAAATCTTGAGACGAGAGAAGTTCAATTAAAAGAGGAATAGCTCCTGCCTCGGCAATACAGACCCTATTCTCGACATTCCTCTTTGCCAACAACCGAAGCTCTCCAGCTGCAGCGCGCTGCATGTCAGCCTGACCACTTCTGAGTTTTTGAAGTAGGTGTTCAACAGTAGCCCGCTCACCAGCAGAATATTCTGGAACCTTGGATTGTTTAGGTTTGCTACTTGATGTCTTGGGTACTTCTATGCCATTGGTTTCACACCATTGGGCAATGACACTCCGAAGGCTGTAGTTCGGAGTCAACCCCACATGAGACAACAGAACACCTGTCTTCGGGCAATTCTTATGGCCACTGTCCAGCCATCTTTGTATACAAGCACGCTCATATGTCTGTAAGCAGAGGCATGCGATGTTCAGTTTTCTAGCTACTCATATCCGGTAATTGGTTCTTTGTCATAGAAAGCTAACAAACACGAAAATGCTTCTGCCCAGAACCTGATTTTCACTAGTTCCATTACTACAGAGCACAAATTGGCACCTCAGATAGGCAACACTTCCTGGACAAACTACAAATAAATTCAATACAGGAAAAAAAATATTACGATTTCTACGACTGAACCAACCAACCTGTCCAGTAGCCACGATGACAGGATCTTTCATCAAGTCCAAGGAAATCGGGCACTTAAAGTCATCAGGTATTGCTTGCGTCTTCAATTTCTCCGTGCCTGTCCCTCCGACATCAAATGAACCCTGTGAACTCTGCTGCTCATGTCCTAACCCAGCTCGAACCTCAGACTGATGCTTAGGAATTTTTGGAACAAATACTCCAGCTGCAATATTAACCCTGTCTAACTCCGGACTGTCATCATCTGTGTCCTCCGGTGGTAAGATGCTCGTCAACTTTCGCAAAACCGTAAATAACTGTTGAAATCTCAATTCCTGTTCATGATTGTCGTCGCCAAGATTTTGTTTGACTAACATCATCTCCTGCAATGCTCGATTCTCTAGTCTAATTGCGGCAGGACTTCTCAGATCAAGCTTCTCAGCTAACCTCTCAAGCACCTCTGATCCAGCTCGACCATCGTCTTTCTCCCATAACAAAGCAAGTAAACTTAAGTAAACTTGTAAATCATAGTTATCAGTCCTTCCTTTGGCCCTCTTAAGCTGGCTCCGCACAAGATCAACCTGGACAGTCAACAAACAAAGAGATACAGAACCAGCTACATAGAAGCCTCCAAACTTTCATAGAAAGAATTCTCAGTTTCAAACCGATTATTTTGAAGGACAAGCCTACATTAGTGACAGCAATGAATCCACTAGGACAAAAAGTGTAAAGTAACAGTTCAACCCTGTTCGTGCAAATCGAAGTAAGATTTATCCAAAAACACAATGCTTAAAACCTAATTCTCTACTTTAACTAGATTTCAAAATTATAGAATTGTGAGACTGATTCTTCAAAAACTAAACGCCATCATCCGATTCTAATCATATAAACTAGCCATTATACAAGTCCTCAGTTCTAGAAAGACCTCAAGAATAATGTGTATGTAAGATACCAAAATCCACCAAAGCTGGAAAGTATAATAGCCACAACCACAAAAAATAAATCACAATCAACGGCAAACTTCAATACACACCTGTTCCTTGACTTCATCTGAAGCAAACTGTTCATAAGGAAGTAAACCCAATGTTTTCTCAAAATCAGCATTCGCTTTATCGAACTCCTCTGCAACGGCTTCTCTTTCCAAAACCTGGTAAAATCCAGGAAGTTAGATTCTGCACTATGCTCTTCAAAAATAGGCTGACATGACGTATATCCAGTGTGTTGGATACAGAAAATATATATCAGAGACAAACAATACCAAAAATTTCAGAACATCTCATGAGCCCAAAATTATGTGCAAAGTCTTCCAAACTTTCCATGAACAAAGAATCTAAGCTACACCAGTCCCATTCCCAAAGCACGAAGGTAAGGCGACAATCATCATAACAAAAAACACCGGAGGTTTAGGAAACAGAGAACAACGAACGAGAAGGATTAGCAAGATCCACTAACCAAATACAGCTTGCTGCCATCATGGCACATCTGGAGCAACTTGTTGGCCGACTGTAGAGCCTCTTCGAGATCCTGAAGAGCAGACAACGCCCTAGAGGAAATCTTCTGACGAGACTCCCTTAGCTCCTCAAAAAGCGGCGCCAGCAGCTTAACTCTCCTAGTCAGGGCAGCACATTCCTTCTTATGACTTTTTATGTAGTCTCCTTTTAAACCTATCGTGTTGACAACGTCCACGAGAGACTGAATCAACTGCACTTGCGTCAGCGGACCGTCCCCCATCTTGGGATCACTCTAATATACAATGCGACTACAGGTACCCAGGAACTCCACCGATTCTCCTCCCTGCAACCAAATCCGTCACACATCGTCATAAACAGCGTCTCAAACCTCACACCGCGTCACACACCGCCCGCTCCCAGATCCACTGACTTCAATCTCATCAACCCCCTCATGATAGACCAAACAACCCCATCACATTCAAGGACGACCAGGTGAGGACAGCATCACCACCTTCTCTAGAAACTCCAACTCCGTCCTCCGTTCCTGCCGGGCATCAAGATTCTCCCTGCCCCAATCCAACAACCAACCACGCCTTCCGTCAGTCACACAAAGTGCTCTGTCAAGACCAAAAACAACATCACACAACACACCACCACCCAACCCATCACTCAGTAACCCGCTCCCTCTCTCTCTCTCTCCCTCTCTCAACCTGAGTTCAGGTTGAGTTTTCTCAATGGCAGCGCCGCGTAAAGAGGGCTCATTGTTGTCTATGGCTCCCATGGGACCTGGCTCCGCATTGACTCCGAGCTCAAACCTCGGTCCACATCCAGGGTCCACCTTTATATTCATGCACTTTATCCTCGTCCTCCCTGCTCCTTGACATGATGACAGAAACCCCTCGCCTTCACCTCCACATCCACCAACCTGCAACGTAGTCGCACGGAGTCAGCCACCAACCAAAGCTCCAAACAGCATATGGCTGATATTACTGCACATTCCAACGCCTCCAACGCGCAGTCCGCCCCCTCAGGTGAGCACAACCCCGACTCCCCTTAAATCTTTGTACCAGGGACGACAACAAGCCCACACCTTCCCCAGGCTACTGCACAGAGAAGCGAGGATCTAGCATGCCAGTGATTAAGGATCCAACTCCTCCACTGACATCCGCATCAACCTCAGACGTCCAGAACCGCAGCGCACTAACAGGTAGGTCCCAACACAACGAGGAACCTGTCCACAAGAACGGGTTACATCTCACAGCGCTTCCCCCGCCACGGGATCAGCTCGGGCGGAGACTTCGACATAGCGAGGATTTTCCCCGCTGCAATTCCCACGGAAAACGCATCACCCTCAGCCGTTCAACATCACGTCCGCTCTCATCTCACCTCCACGATTCCACATCCACCGAATATCGCAACGAGGACAGTCTAGCCGATACTCCCGACCTCCTCGCACGCCGTCCAGCAGCAACAAACATTGCTCCCCGAACCAGACTGGCAAAACCCTAGATACGCGCACCATCAACCCCCGCAGGCAAAGTATCGAGGCGGGCCGGAAACACTAGATACGGGCCCCGTTGTGCGCCCACGGACTAGACGATGAAACGCCAGACCACAGCACGGCCACAAGCGAGAGACTCGACCTCGCATCGACCGAAATCCCAAAAAGCCGCCCCTCCGGAGCTCCGCTCTGCGCTAAGCACAGCTCCTCCATCGCCGAATTCCACAAACCCCAGCTTGCAAACCCTAGAAAGCCCCACGCGATCGAAATCGCGCACGTACCTGCGCAATCGAGCTGGGACTGCCGATGGCGATGTGCCGGTCGTGGCCTGCCGCCGATGCCGCCCCGAATTGGCCCGCAATCGCCCCCGTCGCAGAATCCTTTGCGATTTCGCGGCTGCCACCCCTGCTACATTTCCATGTGCGACGCAGCTCGCGACATCCCACACATCCCCAAATTCCCAATTCCGGCTCCAGCGTGCGCCATTCCTCACAGATAGGTCACCTTCTTTAAAGTGATGAACTCCGTTGTTGACGAAGCAAGGATACAGCTTTCATCCAGTGATACATCCACGATCTGAGATTCATCGACGAACACATCCATTCCATAAACTTCATCCTTAAACACATCCATCATATGAGCTCCATCCACACACACATCCATTCAATAAGCTTCATCCACAACACATCTATCCCTGAAGTTTCATCCACTAGTACATCCATGGCACATCTATTCACCAACTTACATCCACTAACACATCCATTGTAAGGTATGGTCACTTTGGGTCCTTAGAGCATCTCCATCGGGGCACGGGCCCCCGGCAGATTTGTTGGCCCCGTGTATATTAGTTGAGCATGCCCCACTGGAAGCACCTTCCCGGGGTCTTGATCCGCCGGGCTGGTGAGAGAAAATGGATCTAACGCCAGAAAACCTCAACTTGTCGGGTCCGGGTAAAATTTCCCCGTCTGTGAGTGCTACTCTCCTATTGACACATGGCCCTCTACGACACTTGACGGGAGTTGGCTACTTGGCTTTCCATTATGGGACGCTCTCAACCGGTGCGACGAAATCCTTGCATGCTTCCAACCGTGCCTTCTCCACTCCTGCGTCTCGTGCGTGGCGTGGATCGGGTTGGCGTTCAGGGGTGGAGATGGTTGTTTTTGCGCTTAGAGGAGAACCTGCAGATGTGTAGAAGTTGAATGCATTCTTTGTGAGATAAAATAGGTCTTTGTGGTTACCACTGATCAAAAGATGAGTTGAATTTTGAAGCCCGTGCACGATGGCTTGATAATTTCATTGTGCCATGTTATTTATCATCGTCTAAATTTATGCGTGTTTTTCATTTTCTTTAAACTGAAGTAAACTTTTCAAAGTTTTTTGAAAATTTGGAACTTCCAAATATGAACCCCTAAAGGATCAAGTGTCAAAAATGGGCTTTTTGAAAGTTTGGTCATGTTCCTATGGTGTCAATTTCCAACATTCCTCTTTGAAATTTTTAGTACAAAAAGGCATTACCAAGACCTTAGTAGGAAAACAACTTTTTCCTAAATTGGACATTTGATGAAAAAGTTACAGGGATTTGAATTTCAAATGGGAAGAGCGGGCACCTGGGGCACCTCCAAAAACTTTTGCAAGGACACTTAGACTATTGAATGTGAGATTTTCAATACTCGCAAGTAATATTATTTCCCTTCATATTGTCCAAAAAAGTTCTTGTCTTTAGTGAAAAATAGCATACCAACCCAAGTCAAACATTTTCACACATTGTCTCTCATTATTGGGCAAGGTACCAAGAAAACTTCTTCTTTTCGACATAAAACCTAGATATCTTAATATTTTTCACTTTTTATTTTTTCCACAACAATATGTGGTGTAACCCTTATTTTTTGCCATCCGGATTATCAATCGAAAACATATTAAGCTCACAAAAAATTAAAGTGTGAATTGGCAAATTCTGAACCTCCGCTCCTTGCACAATTGTTTTGAATATGCTACACTCGTCCTCTACGTCTTCAAATTGGTTTATAAGGAACTAACATCTTGCTAAACAAGATGGTACGGATGTAGACCTTGTGTAGTGCAAAAAATTGACACCAAGTGAAGTCAAAGTTTGTTGATCCACTAAACACAGGGAAGAAAATGAACCATTTGCTTGACTTCAAACACTATAATCTTTCAATCCGTGTGGTCAAACTTTATGAAATTTTGAGAGTATATTACTTAATAATTTTTAATTGAGATTCTACGGTCAGAGATAGAAATAAAAGTTTTTGTTTCCTTCTTTGTTCATTGCACTAGAATCCAACAATTTTGAAGTGTTTTTGGTGTAAAACTGTCACAATACCTTTGGGGTTAAAACCAGAATTTAAGGTATCGTTGTATTGCAGCAATATGTGTTCCAGTAAAGATTTGCTCTTATAACATTTATACTACCGTATCCAAAGGGTCATATTTGGCATAAAATATTTCTAAATTTTTTTTTTGAATTCTTCGGAAATTAGTTTTTAAAAAAAACAATTTCTTAGCATGGTGAAAAAACATATTTTATGGGATATCGTTTAGCAACACGTCTATTTTTAGAAATAAATAATTATTTGGCACTGTAGTGCTGAATTTTTATTGTCAGTACGATAAGTATTTGGAAATCTATTTGTTAGTGTAGAATAGGTTGGGTTGAATGGCCATAATATTTGTTGACATTCTTAGGTGTAGGCTCAGCTTCAAATGGAATTTAGGCACTTGGGTCCTATTTAGATGAGATTGTACAAAACTTTGAATTATTTGATGATTCAAACCTAGTGCTTTTTGAAAAATAAGATACTTAGTGGTTCTCTTGAAAACTTTTGATTTGATGGAGTGGTTATAACTGATTGTATTTTATATGATGTGCATGAATATAGAGAGCTTGCATTATTTTTGAAAATGGAACTAGGTGGGAGGTGCACCAACAATCTTAATGAAGTATAAAGCATTGACAATAATAGTTAGTTATAGAACAAAGGCGTTGTAATCACAGTATAATTGGCTCTCATACTAAAGATGATTGTTTATATAGTGGTTATACAACTTGATATGTTGAAGGGTTTAGTATGTAAAACGGTAGGAAAGAAGAAGAATAGTTTTGAGACATAGTGAGACATCCAGTGAAACATCTAGTGATTTAGACACTATAATCTAGTGATTTAGACACTATGATCTAGTGATTTAGACACTATGATCTTATGAGACATCTATCCACAATTCTATAATTATTGATTTGGAAAGTGTGTTTTATAAAGAGGAATGACAATTATTAAATGTGATATGAAATTTCCCTAAATGCAAAATATGAAAATCTCAAAATTGTAGCCTTCAGTATTTGGAATTTTACAAATAATGTGGTTTAAACATTATTGATGGTTTTACTAAAGTCTGTTTCTAGGTCACATGTACTAAGTAATAATTAGTGTATTTTTTCAAGAATTGTAATTAATTTTGAAATCACATTACTTTAAAGTATTTCATCATTGAGATAAGTCTTTCAATAAATAAGTATTTTAGAATTTACAAGCAAAATGTGTACGATAAGGATGTCATGATATCACTAGGCATAATTTTCTTACCAACATCATTCTACAAAAAAAAGACAAAAGTGAAGCGCTAATAAGTGCTATTAAGATGATGAGAAGCACTATTAAGTTTTGGACCTTTTTGTATTCTTAAATTGTGTGGAGTAAACTGGAGATTTATTAAGCAAATGATGTGGATTGCTTCATTGCTTTTCCATTTGTATTTACACCTTTCATGCTAATACCTCATCTATAGTGTGCATCTTCTTGCAACCTCATTGTATTAATATTGCAAATATGTATTTGCAAAAAAAGTATTGACTTATATAATTGTAGACTTTCATTAGTGGTCCCTAAGACAGCTTCTACAAGATTGGGAAGTTTTTCAAAGAAAAATTCCCAAGGGTGCTTTGAAAAAGTAATTTCTGATTTTTATCTCAAGAAAAAAATATAGGTCTAGAGAGGACATGGCTCACTTTTGGGAGCTTGTGTAGAATTCTATACATTGAACAAAAAATCCAATGCATAAGGATTCATTTTTAACCTTTGAAAGCTCATCTAACCCTGGGAGGACATTTTTCATTTTGAGCAAGTTCCTAAAATTTGAAAATTTGAAATTAAAAAAATAAAATTATAATAGATTTTCCTTTTTATGAGCTTTGTGGAAACAAAAAATATATATTGTTTTTGGATTTATAATATGAAATTTATTAGCCTTCAAAGTCAAATTGGGGACTCCGGGCCGCTCCAAAATTTTTGCTAGAAGTTTCTATTGGCATAGAGATTTTTCATGCATATAGAGAATATTACCTTCTTTGATGATGTCAAAAAATTCTTATCTATACTATATAAAAAAATATTTTAACCCAAGTCAAACATTTTCACATATTGTCCGGCAAGGTACCCAAAAAACTTATTTTTTCTGCATAAAACCTAGAGATCTTAATTATTTTCACTTTTTATGTTTTTGGCAACAACATGTGGTGAAAACCTTTTTATATACCATTTGGATTATCATTTTAAAACATATTACGGTTACCAATTTTTTTTTGTGAATTAGCAATTCTTGAACCTCCACTCCTTGCAACTTGTTTTAAATATGCTACACATGTTTGCTACCTCTCCAAATTGGTGTACAAGGAACTAAAATCATGCTAAACACTTTGGTAAGGTATTTAGACCTTATGTAGTGCAAAAATTTGATACCAAGTGAAATCAAGGTTTGTTGATTTACTCAATGCAATGAAGAAAATGAACCATTCTCTTGACTTCAAAAGTCAATCTTCTATGGAAGACACCCTGGAAAAAAGTCAAAAGAGATTTGTGGATAAATATCTCAAAAAACAAGATCCAATTGACAACCTGGATTTCATATTGGAAAGCTTCTCTAGCATAGACAAATGGACCAACAACAACAACATTGATAATGAACTCTCTACAAACTTTTGGAAAAATCCCACTATTTTAGACTCGCAAAGAACATGCCTTATCAAAATTTGTACTGGACTATAATGGGAAATGCCCGCAAACAACTCTTTTTTGGAATAGAACAATTTCCATCCATAACATGCCCACTATGCACCTTCACGGGACGGGACACATGGCTACACGTACTCCTCAAATACCAAAACCATTACATACATCCTCCGATCGTCAAAAAGCACAATAAAGCAGTATGGAAAATCTGAAAACCAATAATATCCTCCAAGAAATCCCGGTGCTCTATACTTATGAACGCTAGAGCCTTCAATAACAATCCACAAGAAAACAAGATCTCTTCTTGGTTACTTCCATGAACATGCACAACCCAAAGATGTCATTGTAATGCGAGATTTAAACCAAACATACTATGCGTCAAAAGACTACCATATAAAGTCCCTCCACCGGACCACATAAATACAAACCTTACTATCCAATTTATCGGATTCAAATATTGTAAGGACAAGTTTTCCCCAAAAGCAATAAAAAAACAAAATTAATAAATAGCAACCACTTATTGATAACATTGGAGCTTGTAGATGGAAAGTTGACCCACGTATTGTCATTATCGCTGGAGCTAGAGCTACTACCTTTATCTCCTCTATGAAAAATCTAAAAAAAACATTCAGTATCCCCATTAATCCAATTAAGAAGACATTTACAAAAATCAACACCATCGCTATTCAACATGCAATGTCTATACTTCTACACAAACAAAAACTCAAAATAACCAACCTCTCCTAGAACTATATGATACCCCTTAAAACCTCTCAAAAACACACATTTAACCTTTATAGATCATCTCTTGCAATTGAGTCGTGTGGCTCTAGTTGGTCCTTGGTTCCTGGTTACTAGTTATTGGTTACATTGTGTCTATCCTCAGTAGTTTCACTACTAAACCTATGTTGAGTGGACATGGATTCTATGGTGGAACAAAAAGCCACTTTATTCACTCAAGCCTCTTCTAGAGTCCAGATTCTTCTTCTTCTTTTGTGTCGTATAATGTGTGTGCTTTTTGAGTTGCAGTGTAAAGATACAATAACGTATTGGTACTCACAATGGAATAATGTGGTATTTGAGATCAAATACAATTTATTTATTTTCTTATGTGTTGTGGGGTGATCTTTTAGTATCCAGCATGGAGCCAATGTCTGTTTCAATATCTCCTTCCAATAATATCAAGAATTTGCAATGTACAATTTTAATTGTGTATCGTTTTTTTTTGGATTTACTTTTTATTCTTACTTGATTTTATGTGTTTTACTATTATTTTTGGAAGTATGTGTTTTGTATGTTAAGTCAACGTGTTTTGTCTATGTCTATGTAGTTTGGGTTTTTTTCTAATAACATTTGTGGTTATTTGATTCTTTGAGGTAGTATGTGCGTGCTTAGGTTGCAGTGTACATTGATCATATGAGTTTGTATGTATATTAGTGTGATAAGTGTTATATACATATATAATTGGTATGTAAGAGTGTGTGATATATGTAGTTTGTAAATATCAGATGTGTATTTATCCTTACATATGTGTGTGTTGTATATATTTGTTTTGAAGAGTGTGTTTGTTTTAAAGTGTGTATTGATATTGTACAATATGCATGTATCAGGATATATATGCTCCTTCTTATATGTATATATAGCCGTATATATATTATTTGTATGTATATTTGTATTAGGTATATATTGATAATGTATATATTTATAATGGGTTCGGTATGGAATACATTGTGTATGTTTACCGTACCGTCTAGTACATGGTTGGTGTGATATCCACCATGCAACTATGTGTAGAGTATGTATGATGCAATAACAAACTAGGGGGATGTATTTGTAGTAATATGCTTCTAATGAAGATATCATAGATCAAGCTTGCAACATATAATGATGACAAGAGAGTATAAAGTGTGAAGTATACTAAAGTCATTGCTTATCCAAGGGCTATTAGTCTTTAGCAAGACTCTTTTATGGTTGTTGGTCAATCCACGTTTATTTTGTCTTCAATGGAAGGTAGCTTTTAGGTGGTAATCTTCTGCATTTTAAGTGAGGCAATAGATAGCATGCTTTCAACGAACATGGTTTGCCTTTAACCTCAGCATTGTTTGTATATGTGTGATTTTGGGCCTCATTACTTTCTTCTTTCTTTCTTTACCTCTAAGAGCCCAAGGCATTTTCCCTCAAGAAACATTCCAAAACTGCCACTATCAACAAGTGGCAAAAAAATTAATTTGAAGTACAATTTTGGATTTTTAACCGTAAGATCTTTTAAAAGACTTCTATATAAATTTACCACATTTTTTTTTGGCTACAATCCACTGCACAAATATGAAGATTATAGCATTTAAAGTCAATGAAATGGTTCATTTTCTTCCCTACATTGAGTGGATCAACAGAATATAACTTCACTTGGTATCAAATTTTTATGCTACATGAGGTCTAAATTAATTACCGTTCTTGTGAAGAGAGAGGACCGCTTTGAGAATTCACGGAGAATCTGGCTACAACCGGAATAGATGACTAGAAAAGTCCAGTTGTGACTTCAAATCTTCTGTTCTTCAAACCTTCATATCTTCGACTCTTCAAACAACTTCCCATTGGCATATCCTGTGGTGGCTCTAAACGGGTTAAGGGTAAAGGTGAGATGATAAGAACCCACGGCCTCGGACGGGTAAAATGGGACGGCCGGACCACAAGCTGAAACCGTCCGAAAGATTGACTCCTAAATTTCAAACCTACGCTGACTAGCAATCGTGCCTCATCGGTAGGAACAACATAAATACGACCGTGTGGGTGATTAATCCCACTTTGCGGTGTCAAACTTTACGAAGCAGAATTGAAAATAACTAGCCTCCAAATCCGGCTGGGAATAACAAAATAAAGACAACGAGCCTCCAAATCTCGCTAGGATTAATAAGCCACAAGCCACAACACACAAGTCTTCAGGTCTTCTTGTCTTCAAGTCTTAAAATCTTAAAATCTTCAAGTGTTCAAAAACACAAAGAAACTCAAAAGAAGTCTTAAAAAACACAATAGAAAAGCTTCCACCAAGGCTGGAACCTTCAAACAAGTGCCACAGATGACTCAAAATTCTAACTACTAAGTGTAACAGCTTTTTGGAAAGCTAATACAAATAAATAATATTTTTTCAAATTTCAATTCATTCTAAAACTACTGCCCGAAAGTTATATGAGTTCAAAGTTTCGCCCCTCTAGATATTCAGTCGCTCATAACTACTTCCTCAAAACTTCAAATCTCAATTGTAACAGCTGTTTGGAGAGCTATGACTATTGTGCACACATCTTTTAAATCTCAAACCATTCTAAACTACTGTCCAAACATTATGGCTTGTTGTAACCTCTGCCACCTCAATGGATGGCCTCAGGTTTTCACAATTTCAAACTTTCATAACTTTTGCAATTTAACTCCAGCTAAACTAAATGATAAGTTTATGCAAAGCTAAACAAAAGCTCTACAACTACTAAAATTTTCAAAGAGAGACGCAAAAATTACAAACTTTGGCGGTCACCCGAATCTTTGCTCCTCTTTGTTAGGTGGCTGTAGACCCTCCTCCACTCACACGCTTGTAACTTTTTTTACAACTCTAAATCGAGAAAAAATAATTTTTATGAAAGCGCATCTTAAAGAAAAAGAAACCCTCAAAATTTCATTTCAAAACATTTCTTACAAACCGAGTTATCACTCATTAAACTCTCAGCTTTCTATACCCACACACACTTCACTCCAAAAGCACAGTAACCCTTTTCTCCCCCAAAATCCGACTAAGAGGGAGAAAGAAGATGCCTACCTACCCTCTAGACCCCTAAAGTGGATGAGATCAACCCACGTGTATATCACATGGACCTCAAAACACCCATTGGCCCTAGGAAAACTCAAAAGATAAGTACCTATTTATCTTTTAAGGTCAACAAACCTCTAGAGTTCTAACTAGGAGATAAACTACCCTCTATCTATCATTTTTTAATTTCTAATATTCAAATGGAATACAAAATACTTATATTTAGTACAAAGTTTCAATAAAAATCAAGTAGAGGTAAAAATTAAAGTAAAAAAAAAGTGCTACTCCATCTGCAAGAACTTGAGAATGCGCTTGATAGTGATTGCGATGTAATCTGCACGCTGAGTCTATGTTAAAGGATTCACTGGCCCTTCTAACCAACGATGGTGGCCAGCGCTTACCTCAATTGGCCTAGATATACTAAAATAATGGTCTTCGTTCATGCCCTCGAAACTTCCTTCAAATGTCACTTCACGGGTGCCCGGTTCAACACATCCTGTTTTAAGTAAGATTACTAAAATACGAGCGGCTTTTTGGACATTATCATGCCAACGCCGCTCATCACCAGGCTGCTTCAACGGACGAGAAGAACTAGGTTCATCTTGTGGGTGGAATGGCAATGGTGTGAAAACCGCCGGCTGGGATGGTTGAATTGGCAACTGAGACAAGGAAAGCTCTAATTTATACCTCCGGTTCAGACTCTAGATCTTGTGACTCCATAAAAACCCTCCACTTCGACATTTTACAGTTCGAGCTTCAAATCGGAATACAAACTCTAAGAACGTGAAGGAATACTTCAAATTGGTGAATATTATTTACGGCTTTCGTCTTTTAAACAATTCCATGAGCAATAAGTGTCACCTTCAAGCTACTCGAAGCGTCATCAATAAATTTCGTCCTCCTAATCACAGATCTTTCCAAAAAGGTAAACAAGTAAATGTTTTATACATTGTACATATTTACATCAGGACACCGTTGTGTTAAGCATGATGGTAGTTTCCTATACACCAATTTTTGGAGGTAGAAAAGAGGTGTAACATATTCAAAACAAGTGTGCAAGGAGTGGAGGTTCAAAAATTTCCAATTAACATTTTATTTTATTGTGATTTGAATATGTTTTAAAAGAAGAGCTTCAGTTCCCGAAGGAGGGCCAGAGTGAATAAAGTGTCTGTTTCTTCCAGTACTAAATCCATGTCCACCGGATACAGGTTTGGTAGTATGGAACTACTCCCCCTCTTGGAGATAAATACTATGTAACCAATAACTAGAAACCAAGGAGCAACCAGAGCCACACCGATCAATTCCAAGAGTTGATTTGTAAGGTTACGTGTGTGTTTAAGAGAGGTTTTTTTAGGGGTGTCATTTATTTTTGGGAGAAGTTGGTTATTTTCAATTTTTTGTTTGTGTAGGAGTATGGACATCGCCTATTGAATAGCAATGGTGTTAGTTAATGTGAATGTCTTTAATTGGGTTAATGGAGATATTGAATGTTTATTCGAGACTTTTTAATAGAGGGGATAAAGGTAGCAGCTATAGTGGCTCTAGCGGCAATGGCAATAAGAGAGTCAACTTTCCATCCAAGGGCTGCAATGTCATTAATCGGTGGTTGATATTTTTTAATTTTGTTTTCAATTGCTTCTGGGAAAAATCTATCGTTACAGTATTTGAATATGATAAATTGGATAGTAAGGTTTGTGTTTATATGGTCCAGCTGGAGGTCTTTACATGGTACTCCTTCAACGCATAGTATTTCTAGTTTAAATCTAGCATTACAATGACATCTTTGGGTTCTACATGTGCATGGAAGTAGCCATGGCAGGACATTATTTTCTTGCGGATTATTGTTGAAGGTTTCCGCGTTCTTAAGTATGAAGCACTAGGAACTATTTGAGGATATTATTAGTTTTCAAAAGTCCCATTCCGCTTTACTATGTCTTTTGATGATTAGGGGATGTATGTGATGGTTTTGGCATTTGAAGAGTACGTGTAGCCATGTGTCCGGGTCCATGGAGGTGCATATTGGGCATGTTATGGATGGAAATCATTTTATTCTAAAAAAAAGTTGTTTGCAAGCATTGCCTATGTATTGTCCAGTGCGGAATTTGATAAGGCATGTTTTTTGTAAGTCTATAATTGTGGAATTTTTCCAAAAGTGTGTAGAGAGTTCATTATCAATGTTGTTGTTGCCGATCTATTTGTCTATGTACAGGAGCCTTTTTGAAATTAGATCAACGCTGCTAATTACATCTTGTTTTTTGAGATATTTATTCAAAAATCTAATGGGACCTTTGTCCATGGTGTCTTTCATAGAAGATCAACTTTCTCTTTGGAGGTAGTATGGGGTAGTGTGGGCTTGTTCATACAAGTGTTTGACATTTCTATGGGATTTTCCTAGTCCTTCTTTGGCTAGTTTATCCGCTAGTTCGTTTCCTTCTATATTGACATGTGCTTTAAATTTATGGAGGGTCAATGTGATTTGTGTGCAGTTTAGAAGCATTTGAACCATAGATGCTAGGCTGGAATGGTTGAGATGGCTATAGTGGAGGGTAGGGTGTATTATTTATATGTTTAATAGATACAACACGTTTATACAATCTATAAAGATGTGTGCAGGTTTATCAACGTATTGTGTAGTAATGATTTGGAGAATTTTATTCAAGGCCCTCATTTCTGCTATGAGGATATTTTGAAGTCCATGTAATCATTCAGAGATTTTTATTTATTTGGTTGAGTTGTATATGCCATATCCAACTTTTTCTTTATGCCAATGCTTGGAACTTGCTTGTGCTGGTTCTTTGAAGGAACCATCTGTGTAGTAGCTATATGCAGGTTCAAATTTTAGAGGGGTATAGTTACAATATGCGGGGAGGGTGGGTGGTGTAGTGAGGCCGGTTTCTGTTGTATGTGCATATTCTAGTTGTGACCATTTTTTGTTGCAATTCACTGGGGTTTGGGAAGGTGTGGGTGGAGCTATTTGTGTGTATAGTCGGCATATGTAGAAGTTATTTGTTATAGAGGTAAGTGTAGCAAGTTGTTCCATGGAGCCAATATATTGATTTTGGTAGTGTATGTATACTATTTGTATGGTGGATGACTCGATCCTAGGTATTTTTTTAGTTCGGGTGTGATAATGGATTCTTCATGTGGTACCGAGTCTGCCTTGAATAATGTAATGATGTGAGAATTTGGGAATGGACCTAAGTGTGGATTAAAATTTTGGTGCCAGTTGTTATATGGTGTGATAATAAGTGTGGAGGTGTTTTTTGGGTCATTTTTGGTGGCAAGTCTTGCCCAGTAGATTCTTTGTTGCGTTTCTTCTACGCTGTGGTTGTATGCAATTCCATTTCCAGTCCATTTGTGGTCAAAGGCATTTCCTAGTGATCCAAAGATTTTGTTTCTTTCAAAGGTTGAATGAAATTTAATGAGTTGGATGGGACATTTGACGGGGGATGAGAAGTACAAGTGTTGGATGTTGAAGGATGAGATTATTAAGGCTAGACTGGATGTGGATAATGTGTATTGTGCAAGTTTTAGGGGGTCATTTTTGGGGATGCCGTATTTATCTCTTAGGTATAGCCAAACTATTTCAATTTCAAATGGCTAGGTTGTTGGTTCTATGTTGTCATTAATTCTAATTGTATATCTTGATGTAAGAATATCTTTTTTCGAGTTGCATTTAGTAGTGTGTATATTGAGGAGGGGAATGATTATTGGTGGGGTAACAAATCTTGAGTCACAAGATTGCTCTTGGGAATGGTGTGCTTGAATGATTTCTAAGTAGAATTTGTTTTGAGTGTTTTGATAATATTGTATTAATTGTGTGGAGTTGTGGATGGAGGTGTTTTGGCCATGCCATGGGAAGAAGTTGTGTTGGGGTAACCATTTGTTGTAGGTATTATTCTTTATAATTTTGTTTGAGCGAATATGTTTTCTATTTCGGTGGTTGAGAATGAGATTTATAGGATATATAGATGCATTTTTAAGGATTATCTTGGAGGAGAGGAAAGAAAAGGTGTGGCGGGTGGGGGGGTGAATTTGCACGGGGATTGATTCTAGGATGGATGTTATTGTTGGTGGTGGCATATGCTTTTTAAAATGTGTAGGAGCTTAGGTGGGTAACGCATGGTGAGGTGTATGTATTAGAAGACAGGGAGTAGCAAAATAGTTGTTGGGCAATATTAAGAGCGCTTTTTATTAGTTTGGATGGTGTAGCATGGAATATTTTGAAGTCATTGTGGTTGATGATGTGTGTTCCATTTGGTAAAGTAATTTGTTTTAAGTCCGTAATATTCACTGAAAAGAGTTTTGTAAGAGTTTTTGGTAGAGGTGTTGGTTAATTGTTGTGTCATTCTGGATTTTGTGTAGCCATATTTGTTCCAAAGGAGAGGGTTCTAGGAGAAAATCTGTGAGTGTTCCTTTTAGGTAGATTTTTGCTTCATTTTTTTGTAGAAAAAATATTCGGGTGATTGGAGATCTAATGCAAATGGCTATGTTTATTCTAGAAATGTTTTTAGGACCAATGTATTTGGCAAGAATAGAGTGAGTGAGCCCTTTGTAAATCTTTCCAAGTCCACATTTGTCGTTGAGTGCGTTTTGAAGTTGTTCTCCAATATATCGGAGGTAAGCGTTTTTTAGGGGATTTGCTTTCAATCCAAATAAGTTTTGTAGGAGTTGAGTTATGAAATTTGACATACATTTAGGGAGGCTAAAAATGAATTTCAATATGGCTATGATTTTTTTGCATAATTTTCTCATAAGAGGCATAGAGTGAAGGACTACATAGAAATCGTATGCTATTTCAGGTCTAAGAATTGTGTCTACCATTTTTATTTTTTGTTTCATAGTGGCCGGGTATGTTATTAGTTCTTTACATTGTTTAGTGAATTTTGTGGTAGTGGTGTGAACTTGTATCTTCTATTTTAGTGAGGGGACAAGATAAGTGCCAAGGTACACGTATGGTTCGTTTAGATGTAGTATTGGGATGAGTTGGTTATGGTATTTTATGTTGGCGTTTTGCATAAGTGCTTTGAATGCGGTAGGGTTTATTTTGGATTCATTTTGGACATCCCGTGGCGGCACATTTTTGGATGCCAACAGTCGCAAAATTTGTCAATTTTATTGAGTTGGATTTGTAGTGATTGAAGTTTATTGGTTGTAGTAGCCAGGTCATTGGCATAAGCGACCAAGTTTAAAGTGACTTGTGATGTTCCAAAAGTGTAGCCATGATTTCCTCGTTGCATCCATCTTAATAGTGGTTTTAAAAGATGATGAATAGGTATGGGCTTACTGTATCACCTTGTATGGTTCCGGCGTTGTATGGAGATGGGACAAGTTGTTCCAAAGTATTCTCCAACGCATAAGGTGGAAGAGTGAAATCATGTTAGACCTCGGATATCGCACCAAAATCGTCTTGGCTACTATGTAAGATTTGGTGTTTTTCCCTATAGGAGGATAGTATTGTTGTGAATGTGCTTGTAAATTTTTTGTAGACAGTGTTAGCTAAGGCAATTGGTCTATGGTTGGGAAGCATTGAAGGGTCTCTTTTTTTTATATAGAAGTACCGTAGGACTAGTTTTCATGATAGAGGGATTTTTTTTGTTTGTAGTAATGAGAAAATAAGGAAAGGAGTTCTTGGAATTTTGGAGGCATGAATATGAGTATGGAGTTTGGGATGTGGCTTATATGTTTTAGAATGATAATCCAAACCGTCAATAAGAAGGTTTTCACCACATATTGTAGTTGAAAAAATAAAATCTCAATAACACAAAGATCTCTAGGTTTTATGTAGAAAAGATGAAGTTTTTTTTTGCGCTTGCTCAAGATGTGTGAAAATGTTTTTTTCACTAAAGACAAGAATTTCTTTTTGACATCTTCAAAGAAATTAATATTCTCTCTCTGTTTGAAAAACCCCAATGTCAATAGAAAATTTTTGCAAAATTTTTGGAGTTGCCCAAAGTCCCCATTTCTAACTTTGAGTGGTACTAACTTTCAAACCATGAATCCAAAACAAAAAAAACCTCCACAAAGCTCTTGTTAGGAAAAAATCTAAAATTGGAGATAGTCATCAACAAAGAGAAAGACGTTCATGTTGTATGTTAAATGATTAAAATAGGAAATCCTAAGGTTGACTTAAATTATAAAAGTTTACAATAAACCCCTAAAGTTCCTTGGCAATTTCTCTTAAATACTGGTCCAAAACTCCCCCATCAGAAAGAAGCAAAAAATCATATTTTTGAGCAAGATTGTGGACTTTTAATTGGCCATATTTTTTTGGTTGCATTCCACTGCACGGATATGAAGATTATTGCGTTTGAAGTGCAAGAAATAGTTTTTTTTGCACCTTGCCCGGCAAAGTCAGCCCACTTTGACTTTGCATATCTTGTAACTTTTACACAAGAGTGTATATGGAACCATTACCAATATAATTCAAATGGTGTTAGCTAATTGTGTGCAAAATTTTAGGTCAAAACGAGGAGTGAAGCATGTTGAAATAAATAGTTTGGTGCATGGGAGTACAAAAACGTGACAATGCTTCAAAAATGGAGTGGCAATGTTTGTTGCATACGACTTTACATATTTGAGAATCCCAACGGTTCAAACTTGTCATTCCCACTTTTCATTAATTTAGGAAAAATAATTGGATTAAAATAATAAAATCTATAATTTTGAATAATTTATTGAATTATTGAAGCAATTTTCAATAGGGCAATTTTTGAAAATGGGTCTTGTTCATCAAATGTTTGGCCACGTCATCTCACCCACTTCCCCTAAAATTCAGGGTCGTTAAACTTTTGTTCACACAAGGGAAAAAAAAAAAACTTAACGCGGCAGACCCTTGTTGGTCGCTTTGCGGGTCTTGGGGATAACTAGCCGGCTTAGTCCACTTCCATTATGAATTTGTTTCATTCTTGAAGAATTTTCTTGAGTTTTTTGAAAGGCATCTTTCAAGATTCTTCTTCCACCCATGATTTGGGCTACCCTATCCCTCCGCCACCCTTTGTGCCCCTATATACTACCCTTCTTTGACACTTGTATGTCATTGGTTCACAGGGCTGCCCATGCTGCCTAGGGTCGCCATATTTGACTTCGAAGGCCAACAACTTTCAAACTATGAGTCCAAAAAAATAAAAATAAAAACACCCACAAAGCTCTTATTATGGACAATCTAGAATAAGAAATTCAAAAAATAATGATTTAAAAAAAAAAAAGGAACCTGCCCAAAATCAAAATCATCTCCCTAAGGGACACTTGGTCCTTTAGGAATTGATCAGACTTGTTGTATCTTTCTTGTTGGCATTTGAAAGGAATTTAGAAATAATAGAAAATATATTTTTTTGTTTTTTCTCAAAACATCAAAGTTTAATCATAATTAAAAAAATTATTACATTTAATAAAATCTTACTATTTATAATAATTTTAGTTATTAAATGATATTACATAAATGATTTATGAATTATATTTTTATTCTTTAATATTCATAATATAGAATTAAAAATATAAGTTTTTAACTTTATTTAATTTTGATATATAACACGCAATTAAGCAATTATGCACTTGGCCATTTAAAAGTGCACTTGGGTACAACGGCGGCCATTGCGAACAAAAGTGGCAAAATTGCAAAAAAAAAAAAAATTTAAAAATGTTTTCCAAAGGAAAAAAATTGAGCCTCTGCAACAATATTACCTACAATCATGGTTGTTAATATTGGAAGCAATTTTTTGGCATTTTTAACAAATTTTTGGTGGCCCCTCGTTAATACTAGATAGATGTGTATTTAATATAGTTTCACAATATTTCAAAGATAGATTTAAAAGATTGTAGTATACAAACAGGCGTAATCACAAAAAAACATACATTATGAAAGGGTTGGTAGTTGATTAAAAGTTATTCTACGTAGTACATAATGCATACAAAGGTGGAAACTAAATATAGATGCTTCTACAATTGGACTTAGCACCAACAGTAAAAACACCTTCAATCTATAGGATTAATGACATAATGTCTTACATCACCCTTAGAATATACTATTCTTACACATACACTATATAGCAATTAACATACACAACTAGTATACTCTCATAAAGGCACACTATCTACTCCATAGAATTTAGGGCTGCTTGCAAACGGTCGTCATCGATAGCTTCGGTTTGCATTGCAATATATTGAAGTATGTGAGCCTTCGCCGATTGAAGAATGCGAATCCTGCTTCCAACCTGCACTCCAAATGGTCAATAAGAAGGTTTACACCACATATTGTTGTGGAAAAAATAAAAAGTGAAAAATGAAAAGATATCTAGGTTTTATTTGGAAAACAAGAAGTTTTTTTAGTACCTTGCCCAACAATGAGTGACAATGTGTGAAAATGTTTGACTTAGGTTGATATGTTATTTATCACTAAAGACAAGAACTTATTTTGACAACATCAAGGAAAATAATATTACTTGCGAGTACTGAAAATCTCACATTCAACATAGTGTTCTAGCAAAACTTTTTGGACGTGCCCGACTTGCCTGCTCTCCCCATTTGAAATTCAAAATCCTAAAACTTTTTGATTAAATGTCCAATTTAGGTAAAAATTGTTTTCCCACAAAAGTCTTGGTAATGCCTTTCTATAGTAAAATTTTCAAAGAGGAATGTTAGAGATTGACACGATAAGAACCTGACTGAACTTTCAAGAAGCCCATTTTTGTCACTTGATCCTGTAGGGGTTAAATATGCTACACCTCTTTTGCATCCCTAAACATTGGTATAAAATAGAAGTAATATCATTTCTAACATGATGATAATGAATCTACATCATGTCTGATGCAATCTTTTGAATCTATGTGAACTGAAACGAAGGGAATCCACTCAACCTAGGGAAGAAAATGAACCATGATGTCTACTTGCTATTACTGACACCATTGGATCTTGTTACAATTGCTAATTCAAAAAAAATGTTTATACATCCACATAAAGGTTATTCTACAAACAACATAATACAGAAGATCAATCAACAATCAATCTTAAACTTGTATAAAAATAAATGTTTACCTCAAAATACGTTACAGGTGTTAGTGGTACACGCACTGGTGCTTGATGGCATTCAACATTAAATCACCATTTCGTCGTTGTTGATCATGTTTTTCAACCCTTCCCACTTTACCTGCAACACATGCATAAAATTTATATGGTAAACTATGTGATAAAAACTCCTAAGTATCTTCGTATTACATATAGCTCAAAATATTAATATAATATGTAAAAAGTTTAAACATAAGGAGAAACAAAGCAAAATGTCAAAAGTTCTAATTTATGTCAAAAGTCTTATTTTTCCTTTATGGGTATGGAAAATGTTAATGGCAATAGAGAGTAATAGCAAAAGTTGTACGTTCCAATATTAGGTATGAACTAACTTTCAAACCATCAATCCAAATACAATAATTTAAATACCTCCAAAAAGTTGTTATGAAGGACATTTTCATATTAAAATTTCAATGAGCATAAGTATCCTCAAGGAACAAACCTCTAAATTTCAAAGCCTTTTTCCATCAAGAAACACCCCAAAACTACCACAACTAAAAAGTGGCAAAGCATCTAATTTTGACGTCTAATTGAAAACAAATGAAAAATTACCAATTCACGTTTTACCTTTTTTTTAACACAAATATGGAATACTTTGATAATTCAAACGGTTGATACTAAGGTTTTCACCACATATTGTGGTAAAAATAAATAATAGCAAAGACTTTGAAGATCTCTAGTTTTTATGTAGAAAACAAGTTTTTTTCCCCCTTCCTCAGAATGTCCAAAAATGTTCGACTTGGGTTAAAATGTACTTTTTACACTAAACAAATTTTTTTTGGTAAGAAAAAAGACAGTAATATTTATATGTATAAAAGTAGATTGTTTGACCATAAAATAATATTCTTTATATGTATAATAGTAGAGTGTTTGACGACAAGGTAATATTCTTAAAAGAAGGTAATATTTGCTATATGTATAAAAGTAGAGTAGTTAACCACAAAGTTTAGAAATCCATATAAGGCAGCCATTTCATAATAGTGAGTCTCTTTTTTACGATCATCCAAAGGTGAGCTCCACATATCATGTTTTCAGATGTTTTTAGATGGTCAAGATTTCTACTTCATCCTATCATGTTGTTCACTGGTTTTTATGTGATTGCAGGTTCAAAGCAGAAAGTAGAACGTCTTTTCTAAACTACTCAGGTGCACAACCATTCTAAATTACTTATATTTTAATTTTGTTTGCGTTTTATCCTGTGAACTTCAGTTTAGGGTTTAAGGTTGGGTCATTACTTAATTGGAAAACATGAGACACTACATCTGAAAACCCTAATTATCTAAACTATGTCGGCGATCTGGAAACCCTCATTTTTGGAACCCTGATTTCGGCGGCGCCGCCATTTTCATGGCTGGACTTCTCACCTCAAGGGGGTGGGCACGCGGGGGTGTCATTAGCTTTCGACTAGAGTGTCTTAGGTTTTCACCTAGGGTGTTTCAAGGTTTCTCCTAGGGTGTTTTAGGGTTTCGTCTAAAGAACAAGGTGCAAGTGTACAACCTATGAGTGAGTAACGCTCCAAGCCGCGTGAACAACCTACGAGTAGATGAGTGAACAACGTGCGAAAAACCTACAAGCTACATCACAAATTGCAAGCAACATCACCAACTTGCAAACATCCTAACTAATCTACTGGTCCTCTCTCCTCACTTCACTCTCATCTCTCTCCTTCTCTCTCCTCCATGTGTTGTGCGTGTCGAAGTCAACAGTATGAAAGCAGCTAGGGTCAGAGCGGCGTAGTGAAATTCGGAGCGGCGTTGGCAGTGTGGGCGGGCTAGGGTTCGGCGTCGGCAATGTTGAGCGGGCTCAACTCTCTAACGGCCCATACGTACGCACGAGGCTCTTAATCGTGCCGTTGCTCTTGGTTGATACCCCTTCCAGAGTTCGTTGATACCCATTATTTAGTCATATATCCGGTCATACCCTGATCCAGTCATTTTTTTTCCATAGATTTGGACGAAACTGAAATGCCTATAAGTAATTTTCAACAATTCAAAACAATTTGAATTTTTTTCCCTTGTAGATTGAATCGGGAGGTATCATCCAAATCTTTTTCGGATTTTTTTTATTTTTCCTCTTTTTTCTAAAAATCCTCAAAGGCCGCTGAAATCACCATAGTGAAGATTTGCAGAATTTCTTCCGATTTCGTAGATTCTAGCTCCAACTCTAAATCTGAATTTGAGTCATGAACATGATATTTTGTGATTTTGAGTCCAAATAATGAAATGAAGTCTATGAAGCCTACTTTCCATTCCAATTTGAAAATATGAAAAATTTAAATAAAATTCAAAAAAATTTGTAAAATTTTTGTAAAAAAATCCGGGCATATTTTTGTGGTTTATTTGCTGAAATTAGCCAAGTCCGTAATTCTTTAATTACATATTAGTTTCAGATTTAGAGCGGAAGCCACTTCTTGGCATTTCATCCCCATTTTTTCATCCAATGTTTTTCATCCCTTTATTGGCATTTCATTCTTTGATTTTTTGTCTTTTCATCCGCTGTATTTTTTCCTCCTCATCCGTTGTTTTTACGCATTTCATCCGTTGTGATTTTCACGCGCTAGAAGATTTATGAGTGCTCATACCATGTATGAGGCATTACGGCGGACGGAGCCAGAGCGTGCAGGTCTACCGACGTATCCAGAGGAGACCAAGCCCATTTATCGCGCATTAGCAAGGCCGATACAGGTAGATTGGCGGCCGCCCACTGAACTGCCACCATCCCGTGTTCGTGCACCAACAAATGGTCGTCCATCTAAGCGGCCACGACGTGAAGAGGGCAACATAGCTCCAGATTCTGATGGACGGCCGTCCCGTGGCCGTTCGGAGACATCGCGTGGCCGTTCAGAGACATCGCGTGGCCGCTCAAAGACATCGCGTAGTAGGGCCTGGACATTGCGTCGCACGGCTTCGACGTCGCGGGGCAGGACATCGCCATCGCGTGGCAGGGGCCGTAAATCGATAGCTGGACAAGCCACATGTGGGAGTTTGTGTACATGAGATACCCGTTGGAACGGGTGATGATACCACGGTACTAGATGTTCCTTCAGAGGCACCAACAGATGGGATAAACATATCCATTTCTTAGCTGTCAAAATCAGAGCAATGTACGACCGATTCTCTCATGTTTTTTTCGGAATTGAGTAGGGGTGGACAGTCTTTGGGGCCTGTTCCATCAGAGCTTGGATCTGCGACACATGGGAGCGCTGAAGGTATTGGAGGTGGCACTAGACCAATATTGCCATTTGTTTCAAGAGAGAGCGAACCAGAAGATGTTGCTGAATTTCAGGAGACCTTCACTGCACCGCTGACATTTAGGGATGGCTTCTATTATGATGCAGATGGTATAAGGCACACGCGGCACGACGACCATGGAAGCTAGAGATATGAACAGTCTACATCAGTCAGTCTTGGAGATAGTCCGGTGCGAGAAGAGGAGTTGGCTGAAATGGTAAATATTGCCATGGAACACGCTACGGGAGTAATATCGCCATAGGATGATGAAGACTCTGAGGTCATACCGTAGCTAAGCATACATGATGTTTAGATGACTAGTACAGTGTGATTGGTATATTTTCTTTAGAGACGGTTTGTTTGATTGTAGTATATGATCTTTGTAGTATTCAATAGTTATATCATGTATGGTTTTATATATATGAAAAATATAGAGTTCTAAACCTCACACTTCATCATTGTATTGCGTGCTTTATCATTACATCTTCTACAAATTGTATTTGTAGCACGACACTAAAATTTATTTAAATTCATATAAAATTTATTTCATGCAACAAATTGTATATGGATAGTTTCTTGTAAGTACATGGTCAATGTAATATTGTCAATGGAATAAAAATGAAATACCGTAATCATATATTATGCATAATCTTACCGAAATGGTGAAAATGATTTACTTATGTACACATTGAGAAACCAATATTCAATGAAATTGTCACAAAAATATAGCAAAGAAAAAATAGGGATTGTCGGATTTTTTTTCCTTCCAAAAGACATTTCCGCGCAAAATCTTGTTGTTATTGAGCGCCACTTGGCCTAGTGCATGATTGCTTAATTGCGTGTTATATGTTAAAAATATTATTATGAATTTAATATACTCTCAAAACTATGGGATAAGCTTACAATAATTGATGAGATGGAATCTCTCACATTTTGAATCTATGATGATTTAGTATAAAAGAATCAATTTGGTTGTTGAGTAAATTAGATTCCTTAGGTTTCATATTGCAATGGACTACTCCATTTAAATAGCATTGCGCAATAACATTGAGCACTTGAGGTTTCTTATCGCAATGGACTACTCCATTTAAATGCCATTGCGCAATAACATTGAGCATCTACCTCCCTATTTTAGCAACGTCCTTGTGCCGCAGCTACCTCCAACATCTTTCATCACCATTCTTTACTTCATTTCTGCTCCTCCAAGGTCAATTTTTTGACCTATCATAATCCGACCTCCTATGTACTACATACCTTAGAAACAACGTCATTGACGGGCAACAACAATTCAACTTGTCTTCATTGTTGATGAAGAGTGTAGATCATGGATGTCAAGTATATAAAAATTGTTAACACATTGTTAATAGGTATTGAGATATTTTGAGTTTAGTTAAGTCAAGTCAAGTTACTTAATCTAGATGATTATGAATGTTGTCTAGAGTCATATAATTTTGAACAAGTAAAAGGTCAAGTTAGTCGCCTTTGCCAAACACACCTTGTTGCGAAGGTATTTTTTTTTTCTTAGTCTTTCAAAGAAGCTCTGTACAACGGATATTGTAGGCACGTGTGCCTTGTACTATATATAAGAATGGAAAACTTGATCAAAGTCTAGTTAAAGCTAACGATTTTAAGTTGAATGATTAAAAATACTAACCCTAAGATTTACTAAAATTCTAGAAGTCAAACATTAATTGGACTTGTTATATCAGTCTTATTTGCATCAAGAAAAAAATTTAGAGATAACTGTATTGAATTTGTTTGATTTTTCTAAAAACATCAAATTACAAAATTTGTGCAATTAAGCAATTTTGCACCCACCAAATAAAAGTGCACTTAGGTACAATGGCGGCCATTGCGAACAAAAGTGGCAAAATTGCAAAAACAAAAAATGTTTTTCAAAAAAAAAAATGTTGTTCAAAGAAAAAAAAATGAGCTTTTGCAAAAATACTATGTACAATCATGGTTGTTAATATTGGAAGCGACTTTTTGGCATTTTCAACTAATTTTGGGTGGCCCCTCGGTAATACTAGATAAATGTGTATTTAATATAGTTTCACAATATTTCAAAGATAGATTTGAAGGATTGTAGTATACAAACAGGCGTAATCACAAAAAACATACTTTTTGCAAGGGTTGGCAATTGATTAAAAGATGTTCTACGTAGTACATAACCGATACAATGGTGTAAACTAGATATAGATGCTTCTACAAATGGACTTAGCACCAATAGTAAAAACACCTTTACTCTATAGGATTAATGACATAACGTCTTACATCACCCTTAGAATATACTAGTCTTACTCATACACTATACATCATTTACCATACACAACTAATATACTCTCATAAAGGCACACTATCCACTCCATAGAATTTAGGGTTGCTTGCAAACGGTCGTCATCGATAGCTTTGGTTTGTATTGCAATATATTGTAGTATGTGAGCCTTTGCCGATTGAAGAATGCGAATCTTGCTTTCAACCTGCACTTCAAATACATTGCGCTTTCTCCACCCGCTGGCCCCGGACATGGTTCTTTCCGGTGCGACTACCCATGAAAAAATGCATGCATCTTTCTCTACCCAACTATGGCTCTCCCCAAATGGCTCCTAGAATGACTCCATGCAATTTGCATACCGCTGTGCAGATGACCCATGTCCATCAACAACCCCCCTTGGATGATGGGCCAATACCAACAAACCTTTATCTTAAGTCTCTATCGGTTTTTCCTTCCTCAATCACTTTCCCTGCATAGAATGATACACCGCCTTATTTTTGCCCGATCAACACTTAAGGCTACAAATTGTCCACAACAGATACCAGATGCATGTTACTCGTTTCCAAATGAATTTTAATGATAATTTTTTAGTATAAGTGTATGTCTGGAATGAGAAATTTTTATACATTCCAACTTTTTATATTCACCTCAAACAAGTTCAAGAGTATTTCATATCATTACATGTTCAACAAATTTCTTTTTACAACCTGTACCCCTAAAATCCCTTGAATATTTCTCACCCAAAAGTTAAAGCAAGAAGAAGAACGCCGGTCCGCGAAGGGGCCGGCGTGAATAAAGGGTCTGTTTGTTCCACCACTAAGACCATGCCCACCAGACACCGTGTCGGGGAGGGCTTGGTTGTTTTCAATTTTGCGTTTGTGTAGTAGAATGGACATGGCATGTTGAATGGCAATGGTGTTAATGTTATTGAAAGTGTGTGAAATTGTTTCGACGGAGATTTTTAAAGTATCTTCAAGGATATTTATAGATTGGATAAAGGTGGTGGCACGAGCATCGGCTGTGATTATAATAAGGGGGTCCACTTTCCATCCCAGGGCAATGATGTCATCAATAAGGGGTTGGTATTTATTCATTTTGTTTTCAATTGTTTTTGGGGAGAATCTATCATTACAATATGTGAATTCGATGAATTGAATGGTATAGTCTTGGTTAATGTGGTCGGGTGCAGGGTCATTGTATGGTAGGCCCCGCATGTAAAGTATGTTTGCTTTGAGTAGCGTTACAGTGACAGCCCTAAATTGCGCATGTACATGGGAGTAGCCGAGGGGGGACCGTATTTCCTTGTGGGTTGTTATTAAAGGTGCCTTTATTCATGAGGATAAATCATCGTGATTTGTTATGGGAGATAATTAGTTTTTGAATTTCCCATACGGCTTTATTATGTCTTTTGACAATTAAGGAGCGTATGTGATGGTTTTGGCATTTTGAGTAGAACATGGAGCCATTTGTCGGGGTCTGTGAAGTGCATATGGGGCATGTTATAAATGGGAATCTTTCTATTCCAAATAAAAGTTGTTTTTGGGCGTTTCCCATGTATCGACTAGTACGGAATTTGATGAGGCATGTTATTTGTGAGTTAGAGATGATGGGATTCTTCCAAAAATTCGTAGAGAGTTCATAGTCTATTTTGTTGTTGGCAACCCATTATTCTATATTATGGAAGTTTTCTGCGATTGTATCAAGGTTGTTATAGAGGTCTTGTTTCTTGAGATATTTGTTCAAGAATAAAACTGGCCCTTTATCGGGGGTATCTTCTTTAGAAGGCCCAATGTTTTCTATTTGGAAGTAGTATGGGGTAGCATGTGCATGTTCGTACGAGTCTTTGGCATTTTTATGCGTTTTTTCGTGGACCTCTTTTCCAAGTTTATCTGCTTGTTCGTTTCCATCAATATTGGCATGGGCTCTAACTTTGTGAAGGGTTGTTATTTGTGTTCGGTTTTGTAACATGTGGACCAACGACATTAAAATAGTTTGGTCGAGGTGGCTATTGTAGAGGGTAGGGTGTGTTATTTGGATGTTTAGAAGATAAAGTGCATTGATACAACCAGTGAATATGTGTGCGGGTTCATTGTTGTATGTTCTTGTGATGATTTGTAGTGTTTTGTGTATGGCCATAAGTTCTACTCTAAGGATATTTTAGTGTGTGGAAATTACTCCATAGAGTACACGAAATAGTAGACCAAATACATTATACAATATCAATGAATACAACAAAATCTTCCTATAAGCATTTTTGCTATTCATATTTGGATGCCTCTGCATTTTAATGTATGCATGTTTGTATTAATCATTGCATATACTTCATTGCTTCAAATTGTTATGGATATTTATAACCGAGTGAATATGCCCTAGCAATCTACCTACAAAGTTAGGCATTGGACTTCCTTAAAATGGTTTATATACACTCACAAGAATGTGGCTTTTGAAAAACCTTCTACGCAATTTATTTTTCTACTAAATGAAAACCCCCTTTAGAGAGCCGATATCCAAAGTCGGGATTCGAGAACAATGATTATTTTAAGAGATACTAACTCACTATTAATCTAATTTGGCCAAATTACAATTTCATCCACTGCGGATGGAAAAGCAATCCGTGGTTGAAAACACAGCCTGTGGACGAAAAACAGTCTCCGGAAGAAAAATCGTCCACGGATGACTATGGCAAAGTGCTAAGAATCATCACGAACACTATTAACAAACACTTATTGTTTGTAACCCGCTCCTTCTCTACTCTTCCAATTTTCTATAAAATTTTGAAGTGAATCTTTTTCTTAATATTCTGTAATATGTGGAGTTGATCGATGTGGTGTTGGTTTTGCGTGCATTATGGCGCTTTAGGTGCGGGGATGCGACGGGGTGGGGATAGAGTCCGCAAAGGAGGAGAAGGGCGATTGTTTACCGCTAGCGGATTCAGGTAGGTGCTTGTTGAGCTGAGGAATGGAAAATGTGAGTCTATGAGACGGTTGTTCATGGACATTGGAATGCCGGGAGCTGACAGATTTTTGTCATCGAGAATCGGCGATCGTGGTTCGCAGTTGGCTTCAGTTGAGTGGAAGCGGTTCGGTAGAATGGTAGAGTGATTTCTGAGCTATGTGAAGGCAATTCTCGGTGGTATGGATCTTCGGTTTGGTGAAATGAGGTTCTCCGAGAATGGGAGCGTATAGTTGAAAGATTGAATTCGGTATTTTTTATATCAAGAGTGAGAGTGGAGGATGATGACTTGAAATGGAGTAGCTGATGCTTACGTGACGTGCAGGATGGGTGTCGAAAATTACCATGTCATTGAATTGGTGGGAGAGGGTTCGTTTGGGAAGGTTTACTAAGGCCGACGGAAGTACATGGGTCAGGTGTGTTTCTTCTACCGCGTTCATCTATCAGGGGCGCATTCAGTGTTTTTTTGTACCTGCAGTTTATGTTTGTCGCGGAGAGAGCCGCATCAGATCCATGCAGAAGGGCATAAGATCCTGCAGCCTGAACGCCCCTTGACTTGGCCATACAGTCGGTCACTGTCTCAATTACTCCAGATGCTCCATCGTCACCTCTACAGCCTTCTTCCTCACCTTTCCTGTCATCAGCCCAATTCTCCGCGAAACCTCGCAGGGCAGTCGAAGGGAAGCCTTGCCTTTGCTCTCCCTTCCCTGATGCTAGTTTCATACCACTCATAAGAGCCCACAGAGCTTTATATGCTTCACCAGCCACTGGTGCAGAAGTGCTAGCCCCGGAAACGAGATTTGATCCTGAAATTAAGTGAAGCATTCAGTTAAATCTTCCTTTGGTAAAGACCGCAATGATTACAAAAGTGTGAAGGACATAAGACCTGACAATAAGGAGAGATTCAAACCAGTAAAATCTGAGGCAGATCAATATTTATTACCTGTTGGCCCCAAGTAAGAGCAGAGATGATCTGCGGTATTCAGGACCTTGGCTTGTGTAATTATCTGAGTCATGGTTTGCCCTTCTGCTGTGGCCGCACCTCCAACGTTCTCACTCCCATCAGGTCCTGGTGCCAACAACGTGGCAAGTCCGCTAGCGACTCTTGTAAGTAAAACTGCTATATAAGATGTCGACTCGTATAAAACGCGGCCAGATGAATCATGAGCATACGCCACAGCATGTTAAAAAATAGCCATCGAAATCTTCAAGAGACAAGATTACATAACCAGCGTACACCAGTAGAATGACGAGATGTTTAAACCATCTCCAATCACTCACCTCTATTCCAGCGTACATACTGTAAGTAAACACTCTGGAATAGACTTGCTCTCAACACCAGCAGTTCAAAGCGTGAATCTAAGCTTCGTACCTACAGGAATCAGTATAAGTCCACAGTCGCTTAAATACAAAACAAAAATATTAAGTTCAAACAAGTTCTAGGAACTTCCAAATCATTCGAAAAATATGTTACCAGTGCGAAGCCTACTATTGTATACCATACTCGTGGCAACCTGTTCATTCTGGGGAATCGTAGGCATAGAGAGGTAATTGCATATCCACCGCAAAGTTATTAATAGCTGCAGATAAAGAGAATTCTGATAACAGGAAATGGAAATGCACAAGTGAGAAATTCCCAGAATCTAACCTGAGGATAAAGCCGTAGAAGTGCAACACTCGGGTGAAGAAAGGAGCCATTTATCTTCCCTGCTCCAACTTCGATTAGCTTGCCGAAAACACCAAGTCCCTGCAATAAACAACAGAACCAATGTTCGTAAGTAAAGAATATAGCAGAAAAATATGTTACTTGTGTACAAATTAGTAAATCCTTCACTTTCTACAAAAAAATAAATAAAGAAATGATTTCCTCGATGAGTTAAATCCTCGATAAGTTATACTCTTTTCTAGATCTATGGATTTTTCCTACTTTAGGTTTTTGCCATGGAAATAGCTTTTAATGAGGTAACTCCAGATCGAGGAGGAGTATTAAAGTAAAAGTCAACTTAGAAACGATATCCGCATAAGGTAAAAGGAACTTATGTTTCTATGTCCACTCAAAGTAAAGTGAGCTTGTAGTTTACTTTACCTTCTATGGTGGGAGGAAAGTATACAAGGCAACTCTCCCACAGAGTTAAAGACACTTCTCCATAGCCAATATATTTCAAATATATTTCTGTTATTCGGCATATTTGGCGCGTTCTTGGCTTTAGGGTTTTGAGGATTCGGGTTTCAGTTGTTTTTTTTTTTTTCGGCGATGGTTTGCTTTAGTTGCATCTGGCGTGGGAGCCAGGTGGTGAGCAAAGTGGCGCCGTACGTCACTCATGAGGTGAGCGTGATGAGATTGTCTCTTCTTTTTTTGGCAATTTTGAATTTTTCTTAGGATTCTTGACAACCCTTTTTTTTCTTCGCAGCAATATTCTAAAGAGCGCTTGTTCTTCTTGGTTGACATTATCTCTATTTGTGGAGCTGGGATGGGCATCAATCTGTTTATTACCCACCGCCGGACTCTAGAATCGAAGAAAAATGCGCAGATTCAAGCTGTAGAATCGAATATCTCAACTGTGAAGACCCAGATGGGTGACATGAAGGCTTCTATTGAAGATATCAAGGCTGATTTGAAGGCTATGCGAAGATTTAAGTAAGTTGTATTAGTAATCGAAAGTAGTACTCATTGTTTAGTCAGGGCCGAGTAAAAGTTGTACTCCAGCATTGCTACCGAGTAACTGAACTATCCGACTGAACTATCCGAGTAACTGAACAATTTCTTCACATTAATCTGCTGGAGGGCACACTTTGTAATGACCTCTATCTCACTATTCATTCCATGCTCGTCGCCTCCTCGGTGAGTCAGTGTTGGTTTTGCTCCCATCTCTCGCAATGTCATTGAATTTACTATCCGATCTATGGCGAAATTTGCAGCCTCTCGGTCACATTGCAGCCATTCGGACTTACCCTAGTTTTGTTGAGGTGCCGACATTGGTTCCCTGGAGCTTGTATTTGTGATGTGGAGTTTTGGAGTAGAAGGATAGTTTCTGCTGCATGATTTGGAATTACAATTCTTTGCATTATGTCATGTTTCACTGATTTTTATGTGATGCTCTGTTTTTGGAAGCTCTGTTCCATGCATGTGTTTTAAGGTTAGATGATAGGAATGATTTAGAGGAATTTTATTGAGCTTAGCACTTTTTAGGTAGGTCAAATGGTCTTTCAGAATCCTAGCTGATTATTGATTGAGAGCTCTTTAGGGTTGATTTTAAACATTTAAAAATGTGAAAAGAGGTCAATACTCATCGTATTATTGCCTCACTTTACAAGTAACTCTAGATTGACAGGTGGTTTTCCATTATATTATTGATACGTTATTATGTTTGGGGATGTACCTGTGGTTTTTTTTAGTTCATCTGTTGGATATGAACGATGGCTCTTGAATCCAGGCTCTTTTCAGGTCAAATAAGAGGATCATCATGAACATAGTTGGTAAAAATATTCACTTAAAGTAAAAACTTATAGCATTTACAAGTCATTTACTGGGCGCTACACTAAATGCGATGCTTAGTGTAGTCTTTCTAAAATAATGAAAAAGCTCGTTGGTCTCATCCTTCAATTAAGCATGGAAGAGCCTGGTGGTCTTTAAACGCAACTCAAACAGTTCTACCCGGTTTTTCAAAGGGAGCAAGAGTTTACATGAGATCAACTCTCTCCTTGTAGAGCACATTTCAGATAAATTGAGAACCATTTAAGGCTGACTCAAACAGAGGGGGCATCTCACTCAAACTCTCGGTGACTTTATAAATGCTTTCAGAAAGATTATCACTCCAAAAAGAAAAACAGTGAGTGCCACATACCAAGAGAATGCCCATGATAGCTTCATGTGAGAGCTTGTCATCATCGTCCAGTCTCAGGAGCACATCCACAAGAGCCTCCGGCTCCTCTGTCTTCACACGATGAGAGCGATCATCAAGAATCTCCTGAAAATAAGCCTTGAACCGCCGATGCAAGTCCTTCATCTTCTCCTCCTTCCCACCAAAGTCCAGCCACTTCAACCCAGGCGTGAGGTCACTCAAAGTCACCTCACCCGCCACAGAAAATGCCTCATCCAGCAATGTCACCAGAGTCTCCTTAGTAAACTGAATACTGATATTCTCAAGATTCTCCAGACGCGCTCTCCCCAGCAACATCGCGCACAAGCGGTTGCGGACGAAGGCGGTGACCTCGTCTCGGATGGAGATGTCGTCTCCTCTTTTAGAAGCCTCCCAGATGGAGTGCAGCATCTTGGCGGCTTCCTTCTTTTGCAGGGGCAAGTAGGAGACGAAGCACTCCGGGGAGAAGAGGCGAGTGTCACATAGCTTGCGCAGATACCAGTGGTGCCGGCCCTCTGCGAAGGCTATGTCTGTGAAGTTGAAGGCCAAGTGCTGCCCTTGCGAGCAGCGCGGGCGGAAGTAAAACTCCGCGTCGTGAGCAACCAGGACCTGGAACGCACCAAAAATGATCAGTTGAGAGTTGGCGATGTAATCAGAATTCTAAACCCTGAACCCTGGTGCAACAGCAAATAATATCGGCAACTGGTACAGGAAGGCTATTTGATGATCTCAACTATTAATAATAGTAGAAGGTGATGAGGAGTTTGATGCCTTGAGAGGTCCCCAAAAAAGACTTGGTTATTTGTAAAGTCACCTGAAGTTTGAGTGAGATACCCCTCTTAAATCAGCTCTACATAGTTCTAAAATGAGCTCTACAAGGAGAGCGAGAGAGGGCCGAGGTAGTATCATCAGGATTGATCTCTTGCCAACTCTTTTTCTTCACTCTCAAACACTGCTAAAACTGATATAACTTGAGTTCCGAGACCACCAAGCTCTAACGACTATTTACATTGTAATGAAAAAGAGGGGGTATCTTCTTGAAACTTTGGGTGACTTTACCAATAACTCTGAGTATGAGTTCTAGAGCTGTAAAATGACACTAGTCATAGATTTTTTTGCAAAAGCCCAGCCAGATTGGTAGAATATCTAGGGTAGCTCCGTAACGAAACCTATGAATGAGTAAACGGAGCTACCCTAGGAGGACCCGAACTGAGCAAAACGAGGTAGAGAACAATGCTCACCTCCTTGGCAAGCACTCCGCTGGAAACAACCAACACCTTCGCATCCGCAACCTGCAAAAACACGAGCGGCCCATGCTTGGATGCGAGTTGGGAGACGTGCTCCCGCAATCAGGAAGACGACCTGACGCCCGCGGCGACGAGCAAATGCGGCAGGGCGCCCAGGAAGGGCCACTGGAAGGGTCCGGGCGGCAGCTTCGACACGTGCTCCCTGCGCTTGCTGTACTGCTCGAACACCACCACGGCCACGAAGACGAACCCCGCAACGAGGTAGAGCGCGCGCCCCACGCCCGCCGCGTTCAGGTCCCACTTTTGGTAGCTCTCCACCTGCGCCGTCATCCACGCCTTGGCCTCCTCCGTCAGCACCTTCCCCGATCCCATCATCATCCCCCCCTCCGCCATCTCGCCCTCCAAACCTCACAGATGCGTTCCTGCTTCAAGCATACATCACAACCGAATTGTGCACTACTGATCTCAGCCCCAACTGATGTCCCTGTCACAAATTACATAACACTACTTCTGTTGAACCCTGACTCGGTTTATTCTTCACGGAATTCAGTCACAAATGGGTGTCATCTGTGCTCCAGAGTCTGTGATGAAGGCGACTACAAGAGATGTTCAGGACTCCCTTCTCCACAACACGAACTTTGCCTCAAATTGCTGTGTCCTACACCACATTACTACGCATTGGTTGAACCCTGATTCGGTTCCTGTAGTACTCTCACCCTAGAACTTGGACTCACAATTAGGTGAGTGATGTGTCATCTGCTTCATGTGGGTAAAAGAGGAGTCGGCTGACGTGATGGCGGTAAAAGCTTACAGCTCAAGGCGAAATTGCCGCAGATTGGAGCCAATTGTTAAAGTCAAGGTCAACTTAGAAACGATCAGTACACTAAAGATCACATTTAGTGTAATGCTCAGTAAATGACTTGTAAATGCGATAAGTTTTTACTTTAAGTGAATATTTTTACCAACTATGTTTATATTGATCCTCTTGTAGAGAGTTGTGCTCTTGGTAAAAATTGGCATTAAGAGTTAAAACTTATCGCATTTAGTGATCTTTAGTGTGATCTTTAGTGTGACCTTTAGTGTAGTTTCTATATCTGCATAAGGTAAAAGGAACTAATGTTTCTATGTCCCCATAAGGTAAAAGGAACTTACGTTTCTATATCCGCTCAAAGTAAAGTGAGCTTGTAGTTTCCTTTACCTTCTATGGTGGGAGGAAAGTATATAAGGCAATTCTCCCACAGAGTTGAAAACACTTCTCCATAGCTAATATATCCCAAATATATTTATATTATTTGCTCTCTTTCTTATATTTTGGTTTCCCTAGAGGCAGTGACTCCGTAGTAGGGTCGAACCCGCAGTCCACCTTGAGGCGCTGCTTCAGGCACGCCTGCCGCAGCTCCTCGCTCGTCACGGACTCAATCAGCCTGCGCGCCTCCAACACGTCCACCGCGGTCACCGTGGCTCTTTTCACCGCGGTTTTTTTCACCGGGACTCTTTTCACCGGGGCTCTTTTCACCTAGGCTCTTTTCAACGGGGCTGTTTTTCGCTGATTTTTTTTCTTGCAGAGGTCTGGTGCGGCGTGTTCGACGTGTTCTTGGCTTTAGGGTTTCGCGGATTAGGGCTTCGGTTACTCTTTTTTTTCGGCGATGGTTTTCTTTAGTTGCATCCGACGCGCGCGCCCCGTGGTGAGCAAAGGGGCGCCGTTCCTCACTCATGAGGTGAGCGTGGTGAGATTGTCTCTTTTTTTCCGGCAATTTTTCTTAGGATTCTTGATAACCCTTTTTTTTTCTTCGCAGCATTTTTCTAAAGAGCACCGGTTCCCCTGGGTTGGCTTTACCACTTTTGGTGTAGCTGGGGTGGGCTTCAATCTGTGGATTGCCCACCACTTCGAGCAGATTCAGGCTCTAGAATCAACGAAGCAGGCTGAAGAGTTGAAGAAAAATGCACAAATTAAGGTTATAGAATGGAATGTCTCAACTGTGAAGACCCAGATGGGTGACATGAAGGCTTCTATTGAAGATATCAAGGCTGATTTGAAGGCTATGCGAAGATTCAAGTAAGTTGTATTAGTAATCGAAAGTAGTACTCATTGTTTAGTCAGGGCCGAGTAAAAGTTGTACTCCAGCATTGCTACCGAGTAACTGAATTATCTGACTGAACTATCCGAGTAACTGAATAATTTCTTCACATTAATCTGCTGGTGGGCACACTTTGTAATGACCTCTATCTCACTGTTCATTCCATGCTCTTCGCCTCCTCGGTGAGTCAGTGTTGGTTTTGCTCCCATCTCTCGCATGTCATTGAATTTACTATCCGATCTATGGCGAAATTTGCAGCCTCTCGGTCACATTGCAGCCATTCGGACTTACCCTAGTTTTGTTGAGGTGCCGACATTGGTTCCCTGGAGCTTGTATTTGTGATGTGGAGTTTTGGAGTAGAAGGATAGTTTCTGCTGCATGATTTGGAATTACAATTCTTTGCATTATGTCATATTTCACTGATTTTTATGCGATGCTCTGTTTTTGGAAGCTCTGTTCATGCATGTGTTTTAAGGTCAGATGATAGGAATGATTTAACCCGTAAAGGACCAAGTGTCCAAAAAAGGGCTTTTTGAAAGTTCGGTCAAGTTCCTATGGTGTCAATTTCCAACATTCTTCTTTGAAGTTTTTACTATTGAAAGACATTACCAAGATCTTAGTGGGAAAACAATTTTTTCCTAAATTGGACATTTGATGAAAAAGTTATAGGGTTTTGAATTTTAAATGGGGAGGGCGGGCACCTCGGGCACCTCCAAAAACTTTTGATAGGACACTCTATTGAAAGTGAGATTTTCAGTACTCGCAAGTAGTATTACTTCCCTTCATGTTGTCAAAAAAAAGTTTTGTCTTTAGTGGAAAATAGCATACCAATCCAAGTCAAACATTTTCACACATTGTCACTCATTGTGGGGCAAGGTACCAAAAAAACTTCTTCTTTTCCACATAAAACCTAGGTATCTTTATATTTTTCACTTTTATTTTTTCCACAACAATATGTAATATAAACCTTCTTATTAACCATTCGGATTATCAATCGAAAACATATTAAGTTAAAAAAAAATTAATGTGTGAATTAAACCTCCACTCCTTGCACACTTGTTTTGAATATGCTACACCCCGTCTCTACCTCTAAAAATTGGTGTGTTAGGAGCTAACATCATGCTCAACAAGATGGTAATAGATTTAGACCTTGTGTAGTGAAATTTTTTGACACCAACTGAAGTCAAAGTCTGCTGATCCACTAAACGCAGGGAAGAAAATGAACCATTTGCTTGACTTCAAACACTGTAATCTTTCAATCCGTGCCGTCAAAGTTTATGAAATTTTGTACATGTATATCACTTAATAAGCCTTTATTGAGATCCTACAGTCTGAACTAAAAATCAAAGTTTTTGTTACCCTCGTTATTCATTGCACTAGAATCCATTAATTTTGAAGTGTTTTTGGTGTAAAATTGTCTTGGTACCTTAGGGGTTAAAGGAATTTTATTGAGCTTAGCACTTTTTAGGTAGGTCAAATGGTCTTACATAATCCTAGCTGATTATTGATTAGGAGCTCTTTAGGGTTGATTTTTAACATTTAAAAATGTGAAAAGAAGTCAATACTCATCGTATTATTGCCTCACTTTACAAGTAACTCTAGATTGACAAGTGGTTTTCCTTTATAATATTGATACATATTGGGGATGTACCTGTGGTTTTTTTTAGTTCATCTGTTGGATATGAACAATGGCTCTTGAATCCAGGCTCTTTTCAGGTCAAGAGTAGGTCAGGATCATCTCAGTTTATGTCTGGGAATTGTTGATTGCATACTAGGATACTGAGCTTGGAGAAGCAGAGCAGCAAGCAGCTGATTTATCTATCACAGCTGGTGATCTTACTTTTGGAGACGAGTCTGGGCAAGCTTTTTTACACTGTAGAGTTCGTTGTAAAATCAATGAGACTACCCCTCTTTTGATTTATTTTGTTTCACCTTATATTTATTAGTTCAGTAGAAAGAGTGTGGTGCTCTTATCTTTCAATTATTAAGAATGGAAGAGCTTGTTGGTATCTTAAGTCAAAATAGGTTAAGCCGTCGTTGAGAGTGCGAAAAGAGATCAGCCCTGATGAATATTTGTCGCCTCTCTCTCCTTCGAGCTGATTCTAGTTTAATTGAGAACTATACAGAGGTGATGTTAATTTTATGAGATAAGAGGGGTTGTCTTCAAAATTCGAGTGACTTTACAAACATCTCTACTGATTTTAGTTCTGTGCTTTATTTGCTTCTATGAGCGCTTTCTTATTACATTTCATTTATTAATTTGGCATGACCTGCAAGTGATGGGGTTGATCTAGAGGGATTGGAAGTGGAATTAGAGCGTCTCAAGGGCCAACAGGTATTTCTTCTATCTGCAGAGTAGTAATGATTTTGTACCGTGCTGATGCACTTTCATGATCACCGCATCTGTTTTCTGTTGTGGTCATGTTCTTGTCCTCATTTACATTTTAAATTAAAAAGCATGGAAGTAGTTTGAGCTTGAAGTGACGCCGTGCAGATGGTAGGAAGCATCCTTGGGCAGGGCATTCAATTGCGGGAAAATATGCAATTGAGGTTGAGGAGAATCTACGTCAAGTTGAAATAACTACTCCTTGAACAACACTATTTCCTTGAACTTGTGGCAAGTGACAACTGCCTTCACGTTGACGTTGTCTCGATTACACAATCGCTTGGCGACAGACTGAACGGATTCCTGTTGATCAGTGACACATGGTAGCCAGGCCTGGAACTGGATCGGCACGGCATCTCAGCTCTCCTCTGTTCATGACGTTTTGCAGGTCACGTTTTATCGATAGCAGCTTGGATTATCATTGAACTTCTATATAGGTAGCAGTACGTTACCACAGTAGTTTCCCGACCACAAGGAACAAGCAGGACATTTGAGAAATGCTGCGAACACGATTCACAACATGACAAGTCAGCCAGTAAAGCCTGGCTTCATACCAAAGCAAAACTACTGCCGGCTCCACGAAAGCACCCAAAAATACTCCGACCTCCATGGAAGCAACAGAAACTACTTCAAGCTACTTGAAAACAACCCGAAACTGCTCCAGGATCCATGAAATCAACCAACCTCTGTGATATTGGATTGCACCCAAGGAAATGATTAGATATGAGACGTTAACAAAGCCTTAAACCTCTACACAAAGCTCAATCCACGTCTGCTTCGTGCAGCTGTTGCGGTCAGAGAATCAAATTCCACCACTAATCTACGGCGATGATCCCCGACTGCAAAGCCGTCATGCTCTTGGTTATTGCACCGTAACTGACCACAATTTAGGTCCATTACAGGGAAAACTAAACTACACAACAGAAGGATCCAAAGAACGTGTAAATGAAAATGCATTTCCATGCCTACTGCAGAGATCGAATACGATGTTGGCGCACTCTAGTGACAAAGCACGGCTGAGGTCACAAACCTCGCTGGCATCTGGTCAACCAAAAGTTGGGTACTCGTCTCATTGGATGTTCTTATGCCGCCAGTTGAGCTCAAAGAGTCTAAAAACACCTGAGGAAAACTAAGTAGTGACCCAAGGACTTCTACAATCTGAAGAATCAACAAAAATGGAATAGTAGAGAGCGTTTAACTTCCTGATCAAATGGTTGTGAGTGGGTACAAACATAAATACGCAGCTCTTCAGAATTTATCTATATTGTCACCCTCACAACAAGCCTGTTCTTCTTGCCTGCAGAGAGTAGGAAAATCTTTTCATCTATAAGATCTTCAGCTACCATGGTCTTCGCTTCATCTTCCACCTTCTTGTTGTTCAAATAAAGACCACCCTGCCAATACCACAAAACACCACCACTGAGTATTTCTCTAGAACCCCAGATCAGCATTACAAATCCACTAAAAAGGTTTGGTACGCTAGAGTTATCCGTTAAGTCCCCCCAAGTTTAAATTATATACCCCCTCTTTACTCATTACCCCTAAATAGTTCTCAATTTTACGACGGCTGATATTCATCAAGGTTGATCTCATGAAAACTCTTTCTTTACTCTCAAGGACATCTGCAACTACTTCGACTTGAGTTTCAACACCACCAAGCTCTTGTATAGATCTAGTAACTATCTAGAGTGAGGAAAGAGTAGTAAAAAGAGGGAGCATCTTTTTGAAACTCCGGGTGACTTCACAAGTAACTCTAACCTGTCAAGAATGAAACCTCACTATTCAGTGAGGTGACTAATCTTGTAAGGATCACAACTGAAGACCACCAGGATCCTATTGGTCTGACAACTATTCAGAGTGAGCAAAGAGGAAGTATCTTACCAAAACTCAACAAACAACTCAATCTTTCCAGAGGCAATAATCCTCTCAAGAGACATACCTGTTTAATCAGCCGCCGAGCCGCAGCTTTACTCTGAAGCAGCCCAGTCCCAACACTCACATCCACCAAAGAGCACCCCACCACACTCTCATACGCCACAGGGCACGACGGCACGTCTTTCGCAATGGCCTCCAACGCCACAGCGTCCAGCTCCGCCGCCGCGCCGGGCGCCAACGCCTGCGTCGCCTTCACCGCCTCCGCCAGCCCCTGCTCGCCGTGCACGAACCTGGTCACCTCCTCCGCCAGCCTCCTCTGCGCTGCGTTTGGCGCATACCCGGGCTGCCCCATAGAAGCCTCCAGCTCTTCGATCTCAGGCATCTCCATGAAGGTCAGGCGCTTCAGGAACTTGATCACGTCGGAGTCTGGGACGGCGAAGAGGTGCTGGTAGAAGTTGTAGGGGGAGAGGGCGGAGGGGGCCAGCCAGATGGCGCCGGACTCGGACTTGCCGAATTTGGTGCCGTCGCTCTTGAGCAGGAGCGGGAAGGTGAGGCCGTAGGCTTGCTCTTGTTGGAGCAGGCGGCGGACGAGGTCGGTGCCTGCTGTGATGTTGCCCCACTGGTCGCTGCCTCCGATTTGGACCGAGACGCCCTCCTTCTGCAGAAAATGTACAAGAAACCGGAGAAGATTAGTCATCATCTTGACAGGTTAGAGTTGCTTCTCAAGTCACTTGAAGTATTGATGAGCTACTCCCTCTGACTAGTACTAGATCAATAGGAGAGCTTGGTGGCCCTTCAATTGGAATGCTTACAAGAAACTGTCATCTCACTAAATACTTAACAAATAACTCTATTTTCTGATAAGCTTTTACCTTGAAGAGATGCACAAAGTCGTACCCCTGGAGCAACTGATACGTGAACTCCGTGTAGCTCATGCCGTCCTCCGAGTTCAGCCGTGTCTTCACACTCTCCTTCGCCATCATCGTACCCACTCTCGCATACTTGCCAACGTCCCTCAAGAAATCCAACAGCGAAAATTCCTTCCACCAGTCGTAATTATTAAGAACTACAGCTTTCGTATCCGCATCTGAGTGCACCTGCCAACCAGTTCAAGCATTAAACATCCAAAAGCCACAGCATCCCATACATTACACGAAACCCTAAGGATGCATTTAAGTTATCTATAGAGTCTGTCTAGAAGAGAAAAGAGAGGTTAGAATTTTGGAGGTTCGAAGGTGGCTAAAATATGTACTATAATCTTCAAAGCTAAAACAAGCCTCAGCTATGTGAGGGAGTACACCCAATGCAACATAAAGTTCTCCAATAGCTAATCTTCACTGTTCATAAGTTTCCTTGATGTTCTAAGTTAGCTTCCCAAACCAAGAAGGGACCAACTACACTGTTCATGCAACTACGATACACATGCCAAACATGCATATTAGGCTTAAAAAGAGGTCAGAGAACTCTGGCTAGAGGCTGAAATAACGGTAATACCTCCAATATTTTGGCGAGAATTTGGGCAATTCCATTTGAATTCCTGGCTATGGTTTCGTCGTCAAGAACAGGGCGTTCTTTGCTCTTCCCGGACGGGTCTCCAACTCGCGCAGTGGCGCCTCCGAGCAACGCAACTGGGATATGGCCACACCTACACGACAGAATCAGCACGAGTTCACCCAAACATGACCATTATCCAATGCTCAAACTCCTCAACCCATGTCCATAATCAGCACAACCTTCAACATCATCTCCAAACGAGTCCGTGAACTTTGAGACATGTTTTACTCGTAACCGCAGACATGAGCCCTAAACTCGAAAGCTTTGTTTCAGCTCCGAACACATTGCTACACATGAAGTTTAGGGATGTCGATGCTGATACCCCTTCTTTTGACTACTCTTTCCTCCCTGTGAAAAATAAGAAGAACTTCGGGGTCTTCCAATTAAGGGAATGGAAGAGCTTGGTGGTCTCTAAACTCAACTCAAAGTAGCTTTATCCATCTCTGTTTGAAAATGAAGAACGAGTTTGAATGAATTTCACCCGCCTTTCTCTCCTTTGAGCTGATTTCAGACTGATCAGAACTATTTCAAGCTGATTTTACTACAACTGACAATGGAAATAGAAGGAGTATCTTGTTTAAACATCAGTAGACTTTCCAAATAACTCGATTATACTGCTAACCCCACAGAAATGCGCCATAAACCCTAAAACTCTCCACACAACTTGGCTTCCCGAGACTTGCGGTGAGGAATTCCACATCTCTTGAACCACAATTCAACTACCCCACCAAACGCAACCTCGACATCCAGAATTGAGCCATAGCACACACCTTTGGAACCAGGAGAGGACGATAATCCCGAGCAAGTTGCCGAGGTGCAGCGACTCCGCAGTGGGGTCGAACCCGCAGTACACCTTGAGGCGCTGCTTCATGCACGCCTGCCGCAGCTCCTCGCTCGTCACGGACTCAATCAGCCCGCGCTCCTCCAACACGTCCACCACGTTCCGCGTCACGCCCTGCACTGCGACTCCCACGCTCGTCGTCGCCGTCGCCGGCGCAGACGCAGAACATGTCACTGCGCTCCGCCGCGGCACGAACGCAGCATTCCTTTGTTGCAAGGAAAACGCACTTCTGGTACTGAAGCATTGCAGAGGCCGGGTAGCTAAGGCCTGCGACCAGCGCCGCAGCAGCAGCGCGGGGCCGCAGGTGTGCGCCAGGCAATGCGACAGGCAATGCCCCGACGCCATGGCAGTGAATTCTCGTGCAACGACAAATTCACAAATTCATGTTCGAAGCTGCTCCAAACACAACACTCTATCGTCTTTTCCCGGTCATAGACGCTACTATCCAAATATGTAAACGTGAATTTTCCAGATAAAGATAATTCACGTTTACATATCTATGCATTTTCCAGATATTTAAACGTGAATTACGAAGTTTGTGTTGCCGTTTGTTCGCGTTTCTTCGCCGCAGAGGACGCTTGTGTCGTGGTGCGGCTTCAATGGCTGTTAGGTCGCTGCTTCGGCGATCGCCGTTGCTGCCTCAATTGCTGGTGCTCGTCGTGGCGCTCGTGAAATTTCATGTTGGAATTTCGAGTTTAAATATCTGGGTTTAGGGTTGAGGATTTCAAGGTTTTGGAGGTTTAGGGTTTCAAGGTTGGGGAGGTTTAGATTGGCGCTGCTGACGAGATTTGTGTGGGGAATGCAGGTGAAAGGGAAGGCGGCAGCGCCGTTGAGCTCGAGTTTGGAGTCGTTGCTGAATTTGCGAGACGTCGGGGGTGCGTCTGGGTGTGGAGATGCGAGGCGGTCGATGTACACTGACATTGCAGCTGCTCGCGTAGGGAGACGGCCTGCCGGCGTTCCGGAGTCACAGGTAAGGAGATCTCACCACCTTACCGATTTTGTGCTGTGTAATATGGAGCCTGGTTGAAACAGGATTAGGGTTTCGACCAAAGTGCATCGTCTTGATAGGTTTTGTTGTGGTTTCTTAGCTGAATCAGGCTTGCCGTAGAAGTTATGTGAGGTTTCAGAGCCGCTGGATATTCTTTCTTGGAATTTGGAGCCCGGTTGGAAAAGATTTAGGATTTCGACCAAAGTTGATAGGTTTTGTTGCAGGTGCTCTACTGGATCAGACTCGTCATTGATGTTATGTAAAGTTGAGAACCACATGTGCGCAATTCTAACCACAGGATTTTGTGCTCTGGAATTTGGAGCGTGGTTGCAACTGCATTAGCAGATTGATAGGTTTTGTCGTAGTTTCTCAGCTGAATCAGGCTTGCCGTTGAAGTTGTGGCATTTGATGCTGTGATTTTTCAAGGTGGATGCACTTGACGGCATTGAGGAGATGGCAACGGGCTCCGGAGCCACCGCCAAGATGTCCATCGTCCTGAAATCTTTCGAGAAGATCCACCCGGGGAAGCTGAGGAATGTGAGCAAGGTGGGGCTCCCCACCACGCGCATCCTGTTCACGTTCAACCGGTCGCCGCACGTGGACAAGAAGGCGCGCGACCAGTTCGAGATGAAGACTCGCAAGCAGCTGCTGGTCATGGATATGGACGTGGGCAAGCTGCGGGAGAAGTACAACCAGCTCAAGAACCACAACATGCTGGGCGTGCAGCTCAAGGTGAACTTCCATTACAAGACGCGCTTGGACATGAGCCGGGTCAAGGCGCATGTCACGGAGGCAAGCGTCGTGGATCAGAAGCAGACCGAATGACTAGACGCAGGTAATGCGTGAAACCAGTTCAAGGTCCCAGAGCATTCTTTCACTTGTTAGATAGAGATCTGGCTTTCATGGTTTCGGTGCATTCATACATACAGAACATTTTTGGAGAGATTAGGCCTAGAAGAAGAGCCGCAGTCAGTCAATGCTTTTTGATGTCATTCACCGGACTGTGGAGCTTCTTAGAACTGATAGTGCTACACTTGGTGCTCGTAATTTGACACTGATCACTTTCTTGTCACGCCACCCGTGTCATTGTGTGGTTTGGTTTTGGATTTGTTGTTGCTGTTTTCACATTCTATCTTGCTGGTGACAGTGTCATTGTCTGCATGTATGGGGTTAAAGAATGTGGCTGTGGTGTTCTGATGGTTATTTGTTCAGTATGTTTCTAGGACTTTGTTTTTGAACGTAGGTTTATTTGTGGTGTTATTAGATAAAGACTACAGTGCATCCATACAAATCATTTCTGTTTTGAGAGAATAGGAGTAGAAGAGCTGCACACAACCTTGAGGGATGATTTTCGATGCCATCAAGCGGACTGAGGAGCTTCTTAGAACAGATAGGGCTACACTCGGTGTTGGCTCATCAGGGCGCCTACGTACATGTGGGCAATGCCCAGTTCAAAGATCCCTATACATTCTTTGCCCTTCGGCAGTTGGTCGTTCAGCTGCATCCAAAGTTCACCAATCGGCTCCTGGAGTTGTCTTGATTCACCCTTCATCACTAAGGTACCGTGACAGTTCACATCAAAAACACTTCAAAATAGTTGGATTCTAGTGCAATGAATAAAGAAGGAAACAAAAACTTTGATTTCTAGTTTTGACCGTAGGATCTCAAGTACGACTTATTCAGTAAGATACTCACAAAATTTCATAAAGTTTGACCCCATGGATTGAAAGATTATAGCGTCTAAAGTCAAACAAGTGGTTCATTTTCTTCCCTGCGTTCAGTGGAGCAACAGACTTTAACTTCACTTGGTGTCAAATTTTTGTACTACACACGGTGTAAATCCTTTACTATTGTGTTAAGCATGATGTTAGTTCCTCATACACCAAATTTTAGAGGTAGAGGAGAGGTGTAGCATATTCAAAACAACTCTGCAAGGAGTGGAGGTTCAAAAATTGCCAATTTGCATTTTTAGTTTTTGTGAAATTAGTATGTTTTGGATTCATAATCCAAATGGTTTATAAGAAGATTTACACTACATATCGTTGTGGGAAAAAAAAAAGTCAAAAACATGAAGATCTCTAAGTTTTATGTGGAAAAGAAGAAGTTTTTTTGGTACCTTGCCCAACAATGTGTGAAAATGTTAGGCTTGGGTTAATATGTTATTTTCCACTAGAGCCAAGAACTTTTTTCTGACAATATGAAGGAAAAAAATATTACTTGCTAGTATTGAAAATCTCACATTCAAAAGAGTATCCTAGCAAAAGTTTTTGGAGGTGCCCAAAATGCCCGCTTTCCCCACTTGAAATTCAAAAGCCTATAACTTTCATTATATGTCGGATTTAGGAAAAAATTGTTCTCCCACTGAGGTCTTAGTAATGTCCTTCTACACTAAAAATTTCAAAGTGGAATGTTGGAAATTGACACCATATGAACCTGGCTGAACTTTCAAAAACCCCATTTTTGACACTTGGTCCTGTAAGAATTAACCCTTAAACGACGGAGCCTATGACCGTGGCATCAATCTAAATTTTCAATCAACCATACGCTCTAGTTTCTCATCAAATATGAGAGGAATTATTTTTTTTTTAAATTTGAGAGATGAGATCATATGTCTCAATTATGTTAGAAAAATCACAGATTTTTTGGTGGAAATTTGAATTTATTGTGATTTTCTGAAGAAAAAGTGAAGAAAATTCTTATTAAATACAAATTATGCTAAAAAATTCTGAAAATTTCACCAAAGGTGGACATTATAGTGCCAAAACTTGTGGTGTAAATGATAGTTCCGTGTTTGGCTAAAATTAGAACCACGGGTATAGGTCCAAGTTCAAATTACAATAACTTATTCAATTTTACGTATTTTTTAAATTTCCAAAATGGTATGGAAACAAGACATCATTAGCTTCATTTCATTAGTTGGACTCAAATTCCAAAAATATCATTTTGATGGCTTGAATTAGATCTAGAGCTAAAGCTAGAAGTTTCTCAATTTTACTACATTGAGATCCGTGTCACAAGCATTTTCTTTCATAGATAAAACCTGATTACCTCAATGAGGCTAGTTTCATCATCATCTAATGCTTGTACAGTACCCTCACACAAGTATACGTACTTTTTTAATTTTGTACGTTTCCACAGTACACTGTTGCCAACTTTGGCTCCCTCTTGAGGGCTGAAAAATTGTCAAATTACCATGAAATTTTTGGCACAAGATCACCTTTATGTTGACAATATGTGTGCCAGATTTCAAGGCCAGAAGATGAATACAAAAAACGATATTCAAAATCTACCAAGATATGTAGTTGTGAGCCATTCACACCTAACCAACTTTGACACCCTCCCAAGGATTGAAAGAATTTTTTTTGCCCATGGAATTTTTAGCATGAGACCACCTCTATGTTAATAATAAGTGTGCCAAATTCCAAGGCCACATGATGAATAGAATAAAGGATATTCAAAATTGTTTCTCGTAGCTACATATTCTTGTAGATTTTGAAGATGGTTTTTTGTATTCATCTTCTGGCTTTGAATTTTGGCACACATGTTATCAACATGAAGAAGATCTTGTGCCAAAAACTTCATGGTCAATTAACAATTTTTTCACCTAGGGAGGGTGCCAAAGTTGACAATAAACACGCAATTAAGCAATTATGCACTTGGCCATATAAAAGTGCACTTGAGTACAGTGGCGGCCATTGCGAACAAAAGTGGCAAAATTGCAAAATTGCAAAAAAAAATCAAAGAAAAAAAAAGATTTCCAAAAAAAAAAATTGAGCTTCTACAACAATATTACGTACAATCATGGTTGTTAATATTGGAAGCAATTTTTTGGCATTTTCAACTAATTTGTGGTGGCCCCTCGTTAATATTAGATAAATGTCTATTTAATATAGTTTCACAATATTTCAAAGATAGATTTGAAGGATTGTAGTATACAAACAGGCGTAATCACAGAAAAACATACTTTATGCAAGGGTTGGCAATTGATTAAAAGATATTCAACGTAGTATATAATGCATACAATGGTGGAAACTAAATATAGATTCTTCTACAAATGGACTTAGCACCAATAGTAAAATTACCTTTACTCTATAGGATTAATGACATAACGTCTTACATCACCCTTAGAATATACTACTCTTACACATACACTATATATCTATTAATATACACAACTAGTATACTCTCATAAAGGCACACTATCTACTCCACAGAATTTAGGGCTGCTTGCAAACGGTCGTCATCGATAGCTTCGGTTTGCATTGCAATATATTGTAGGATGTGGGCCTTTGCCGATTGAAGAATGCGAATCCTGCTTTCAACCTGCACTCCAAATACATTGCGCTTTTTGCACCCGCTGGCCCCGGACATGGTTCTTTCCGGTGTGTCTACCCATGAAAAAATGCATGCATCTTTCTCTACCCAACTATGACACTCCCCAGATGGCTCCCAGAATGAATCCATGCAATTTGCATACCGTTGTGCAGAAGACCCATGTCCATCAGCAACCCCCCTTTGGATGATGGGCCAATACCAACAAACCTTAATCTTAAGTCTCCGTCGGTTTTTTCCTTCGTCAATCACTTTCCCGACATAGAATGGTACACCGCCTTCTATCTCTGTTCGATCAACACTCAAGGCTACAAACTATCCACAACGGATATCAGATTGTGGATTAAATGGTGGAAATGGGTCATGATTATCTTCATACATTGCTCCTTCTTCGGCGCGTTCCTCAACATAGTTGCGCTCTGTTTGTTGTGCCCTACGCACTGCTTGATTAGAGGGTCTTCCTCTACGAGGACCAAAGTATCCTCGAGCCTCGGCATTTGGAAGCATGGCCACTACCTGCTCTTCGACATTTACCTCGCGATTTTCTTCACTTGCACCATCCATTACATCCAAAGATGCGCTCCCTGTAGGTCCGGTGTTGGAGAACTCTGAAGGCCAAAACGGTGAGGTACGATGCTCATTGCTACGATCTTTATGTGGAAATTCAGCTAAATAGAGTTTCAATCTTTCAGCCTCTACTTTTGCCTCACGATTCTTGTCCTCATGCTGCAACCTTTGAATGCACCTTTGCTTATATGCAATGAAGTCATCCAACGCCTTCAACTCTCGTTCGTCCGCTGCAAATACTTCCGCAAACGATGGTCGTTCATCCCTATTTGGCAACGACCTCAAAGTTTTCGTCCCTGCCTCCGGTCCCCATAGATCCTTGCAATAATGTTTGTGTTGTACTCGAACGTCACGAGTCGCTGCTCGATTGTCCATATAGAATCGCATGTGGTGCGGAAATGTTATGCCCACCAATGAATCTTGACCTGTCAATAAGTGAGGAGTTATGAACAATTTCCAATCCATACATTCTCTAGCAGCCGGGCGCTAACAAATGCTTCTGTAGGAGATGTTCCTCGTTCTATAAGACTAATCATTTCCTTCAACGAGTCGACGTCCGACCTCTTCAACGTATTTGATATACAACTGAAGCGTTGATCAATATCTTCGTGGGTATGGCCTACTATAAGAAAAGATAGTTCCACCTCCTGAAAAAACCCCAATCCCACCAATGTAGCACATAGAGCAAACATATAAATGTTTTTGTTCTCACGCGTGCAGTTGTCGGCCTGAATTTGCAGTATTGGTGGCAAAAAACCCCTCCTCCGCAGCACATCTCCAATCACGTACAACAATGTACTCACGACTTGATTGCTATCGTGTTTGTGGTGAGCCCCAAACCACACGTCGCAATATAAACCAATCCCATGTACAAGAGCACCACATAGATGGGTCTTCACAAACCGATGTTCAATGTTCTTCACAGTCTGCCGCATCCTCGGTACCATGGTCGTGTTTTGGTCCATGCCATCCACTATGATGCACATGTACAACTCAGGGCTAATATAACACGACCTCTTGAATATCCAATAATGCCTACGTTCTTCCATCTGATTGCGCAGATGCAACATAAACAACTCCTTTATCTTTATCCTTGCATCCGCATTGGTGGTTCCCTCCATGGCACATTTATACTCTCAACAATGATAACACTTTGAGAATCTCGAGAATGGAGGTACCTGAACGTGGGGATACTTGATGTGCCACATCCTCCGGAACGAACTCATAGAATTGGTTTCTCCATTACAAATTCTCTTGACCTCCTCGTTCACGTAATTGAATACATCAAATTTGGATGTATTCATAGGAAGAAGAATGAGAGGCACCACTTCGTTGTCACTCTTACGGCGAATACAACGATGAGGTTGAGGACAACCAGCTTCATCGACAAACGATTTAAAGCAAGCCTCTGCTGCAGACATTCTAGTACTCTCTCTTATTGGATCTGAAAGGGTATTGCTGTGAATCGATGTCACTCTTCCATATATTAGACAGTCCTTCTTCAATTGCTTAAAGCGCCTCTGTGAATATCCAACCCCAAGAGCGTAGCAAGCATTGCAAACTTCTTTCCCATCTAACTTTGTTACAAACTTGTCTCGACGAGTTCCTTCCGACCTTGTGTAAAAAGAAACCAGCATCTGTTTCATCCACGTACTTCGAACTGAAAACTCACTACCCCATGCATTATATCGCATGTCCAATAGATACCTTGGTGGAACGTCCCTCAAACAATTACGTTTGCATCCTCCTTGTGCCATTGCAATTTGCACGCTTCTAAGCAATACCTTAGATGGTGCAGCTTCTGTCAATGATGGCTCCCTTGAATCTCTCCTTCTGCTATTTTGCATAGAATATGGACGACGTGCTGGTCCAACATAAGCAAATCCATCTACATGGGGCAAATCTTGGATATTTGAGGGAGTAGATTGGGAAGACGACGAATTTTCATCTATGGCGTTTGAAGCATGACCACTGCGTCGAGACCTCTGGGTGGATCTTGGTGTGTTGATGAACTCAGGAAAATCAAATTCTGACGCCATCACTTCTGCAGGCGCTATCTGTGATCCAATGTCACCATGGACACCTGTGATATCAGGTTCTGTAGCCACTACACGTAGCAAAGATCGATGCCAACGAATGATCAAGCCCACACACATGCCAAGGCGTTCTCCTACAATCTCTCCGGTCCAATGCAATGCATCATCTACCCTATTGATACGCACCGCCACCTCGAATGGGAACAACTTCGACCCATTGAATTCCATGCCACTTTTGAATGCATGCTCCCTCGTTGCTAAGCCCACCACATCTCCTCTTTCTGAAAGCAATTCTACTACCCTTTCCAATTCAGAAGTCATGATCCCAACAGATCTCTGTTGAATTTGCCTTGCACGTGCTGCTCATACTAATCGGGCCCCCACAGAGCTATTAGAAGGCATATTGTCCGTTTCGATGTGTGGCCGTATCAAAGGAGTCTGAATCGTGCGGCTCTCCATTATCACTATTGAAAAAATAGGAACATTATGGCTGCACATTAGTCAAAATACATTTACTAATTGTTAACCTTCAAAGCACCATTCATCTGATAAAAGGTATGTTTCTAAACACATATTTACTGTTCAAAATATGATGATGATATTGTACCTTTTGATAAAACTGCTTTGAAATGAGAAAATTAAGAATTTTTAGAACATGAACTCCTTGCACGGAATCTTTAACCCTGAAGGTACAATGATAGTGTTACACCAAAAACACTTCTAAATTGTTGGATTCCAGTGCAACGAACAAAAAATGAAACAAAAACTTTTATTTCTAGTTTTGACCGTAGTTTCTCAATTACGACTTATTAATTAATAATTAAAAAAACATTCGGAAACTTTGGCCGCACGGATTGAAAGATTATACTGTTTGAAGTGAATCTTATGGTTCATTTACTTCCCTGCGTGTAGTGGATCAGCAGACTTTGACTTCACTTCGTGTCAATTTTTTTTTTACAGAAGGTCTAAATCCTTAACCATCTTGTTCAGCATGATGTTAGTTCCTTGTACACCAATTTTTAGAGGGAGAAAAAAGGTGTAGCATATTCAAAACAACTGTGCAAAGAGTCAAAGTTCGGAATTTGTTGATTCACACTGTAATTTTTTGTGAACTTAATATGTTTTAGATTGGTAATTGAAATGGTCAATAAGAAGGTTTACACCACATATTGTACTGGAAAAAAAAAGTGAAAAATAAAAAGATATCTAGGTTTTATTTGGAAATCAAGAAGTTTTTTTGGTACCTTGCCCATCACTGACTGACAATGTGTGAAAATGTTTGATTTGGGTTGGTATGCTATTTTTCAATAAAGACAAGAACTTATTTTGGCAACATCAAGGGAAATCATTTTACTTTTGAGTACAAAAAATCTCACAATCAACAGAGTGTCCTAGCAAAAGTTTTTGGAGGTGCCCAACTTGTTTGCTCTCTCCATTTTAAATTTATAACCCTATAACTTTTTGATCAAATGTCCAATTTACGTAAAAATTATTTTCCCACTAAGGTTTTGGTAATGCCTTTCTATAGTAAAATTTACAAAGAGGAATATTGGACATTGACACCATAGAAACCTGACCAAACATTCAACAAGCCAATTTTTGACACTTGATCCATTAGGGGTTAAATATGCTACACCTCTTTTGCATTCCTAAACATTGGTGAATAATGGAACCAATCAATCTTCACATGATGATTATGAACCTAGATCATGTGTGATGCAATCTTTTGAATCCAAGTGAACTGAAACGAAGGGAATTCACTGAACCTAGGGAAGAAAATGAACCATGTTCTCTACTTGCTATTATTGACACCATTGGAACTTGTTACAATCGCTAATTAAATAATGGATTTGTACGTCCACATAAAGGTTATTCTACAAACAACATAGTACAAAAGATCAATCAAGAATCAATCTTAACCCCTAAGGTATCGTAACAGTTTTACACCAAAAACACTTCAAACTAAATGGATTCTAGTGCAACGAATAAAGAAGGAAACAAAAACTTTGATTTTTAGTTCTGACCGTAGGATCTCAATAAAGGCTTATTAAGTAATACATGTACAAAATTTCAAAAACTTTGTCCCCACGGATTAAAAAATTATAGTGTTTGAAGTCAACTAAATGGTTCATTTTCTTCCCTGCGTTTAGTGGATCAATAGATGTTGACTTCAGTTAGTGTCAAAAAATTTCACTACAAAAGGTCTAAATCTATTACCATCTTGTTAAGCATGATGTGAGCTCCTTACATTTTATTTTTTAGAGGTAGAAACCAGGTGTAGCATATTCAAAAAAAGTGTGCAAGGAGTGGAGGCTTGAAATTTGTTAATTCACAGTTTAATTTCTTTTTGACTTATTATGTTTTTGATTGACAATCTGAATGGTTAATATGAAGGTTTACATTACATATTGATGTGGAAAAAATAAAAAGTGAAAAATATGAAAATATCTAGGTTTTATTTGGAAAACAAGAAGTTTTTTTGGTACCTTGCCCGACAATGAGTGACAATGTGTGAAAATGTTTGACTTGGGTTGGTATGCTATTTTTCACTAAAGACAAGAATTTTTTTTGGACAATATGAAGGGAAATAATATTACTTGCAAGTAATGAAAATCTCACTTTCAATAGAGTGTCCTATCAAAAGTTTTTGGAGGTGCCGGAGGTGCCCGCCCTCCCCATTAAAATTCAAAACCCTATAACTTTTTCATCAAATGTCCAATTTAGGTACAAATTGTTTTCCCACTAAGGTCTTGGTAATGTCTTTTTATTATAAAAACTTCAAAGAAGAATGTTGGAAATTGACACCATAGGAACCTGACCAAACTTTCAAAAAGCCCGTTTTGGACACTTGGTACCTTAGGGGTTAAACTTGTATAAAAATAAATGTTTACCTCAAGATACGTTGCAGGTGTTAGCGGTACACGCACTGATGCTTGATGGCGTTCAACATTATATCACCATTCCGTCGTTGTTGTTCGACATGTTTCTCAACCCTTCCCCCTTTACCTGCAACACATGCATAAAGTTTATATGGTAAACTATGTGATAAAAAATCCTATATGTATCTTCGTATTACATATAGCCCGAAATTTTAGTATAATATATTGAAAAAATTAACATATGGAGAAACAAAGCAAACGGTCCAAAGTTCTTAAAGTCAAATTTTTACTAGTAAACTTGAGGCACAAGGTTCCAACATGGATAAAAGGTTTCTATGCAAACCTAGAGGTCATTTCTCTTCGCAGTTTCTAAGGTGGGCACTCTTGCAATCAAAACCTCAAGGCTATGTGCATTTTTACTTCATTCACTAATTTTTGTCAAATTTGTATACTGTGTTGATTGGAGGAAATTTGCACATCGAGGAGATTTTTGCGAACTTGGTAAGCTTCTAACTTTGTTTCAATTCTGAAAGTGAGGAACTCAAGGGTTATGTTCATGATGATTGAAGTTCAGACAGAATTACGTTAGTGTTAGGTGAGTACCAATGTTTGAATTCATAAATGAGAACACCAACTGGAGTATGTACAAACTTGCAATTTCAACAAGAAAACATGATAGCAGTCAACAACTAGAGAGTGCAAGCGTTGTTATAGTGAAAAAATGACACCAAAACCTCATAAACTGAGTCAAAAGAGCAGCTCGTAGTATTGCACAAAATCCTCAATATGGCACATCAGCGCACTACTTGAAACCCTAGCCTCTACACAGAAGAACCTAAACCCTAGTTCCAAAACCCTAGCCGCCGTCACCAAACCCTAGCCACCACCACCAAACCCTAGCCATCGCCGCCAAAACCTAGCCGCCGCCATCAAACCCTAGCCGCCACAACCACGAATCCAAACCCTAGTCAACATATTCGCGTGACGTGGAAATCGCGTGACGCCTCCCAAAGTAACCTTGAGCTAGAGCTGTGCGCGCGGACACCCCCTACTGCTGGTGCTCCTCCACCAAGCTAATCCAAACACATCGAAGCAAAAATCAAATCAATAGCTTCCTCCGCGATCAAGTGTGGCAGTCAACCTCCTCGTTGCGCGGCTTCGCAGGTGCGACGCCTCCTTCCCATTTCATTGCCGCGGCCTCCTATCCTACCCTCACACACTCTAAACCATGTGCTCAAAGGCGCTGCCGTAAGCGCTGGCCCGGCGCACGCACAGCCATGCACGAGCCCTGCTCGCAACACCGCTGCCGTGCGCGGGCCCTACACGGCACAGGCCCTGCCGCGCAGGAGCTGCCAGCCCTGCCCACAGGCGCTGCCAGCCCTGCCGCGCAGGCGCTGCCTTGCGCGGGCAGGCGTGGCGCTGCCGTGGCCCAGGCATGCCATGTTTTTTTTTTCCTCTCTCTTTCCCCCACTCACCCACACACAATTTTCCTCACCCACTCTCTCCTTCTCTCTCCTAAACCCTTGCCGCCCACAACTTCCCTCACACCTCCCACAACTTCCTCCCCTCCCTCACACCTTCCCCGCCCACATAAACCCATCTCTCCCACACATCTCCTCACACCTCCCACACATTGTCTCCCTCCTCCTAACCCTACCCTCTCACTCACAGCCTCATCACAACTTCTACCAGGGGTGTGCGCGCGCACACCCCTCCTAGGACTACCCACTTGAGCAAAGGATTGATATCCTTATTGATACCCAGAAATCGAAACCCTAATCCAAACCCTAATTTGATACACCGGTTGATAACCGCGTGTGGTACCAAGGAGCTCATACCCTGGTCGTCATACCCTAGATATTGATACCCCAAGTACCTTGGTCCATAAATAATGTAGAGAATATCTAACCCAAATATCGTTAAAATTGCTTGTTTTTGTGAAATTAGAAAGCCTCTAGAATTAATGTTTTTTTTTTAGTTTTAACCGTAGGATCTCAATGATGACTTATTAAGTAATATGCTCACAAAATGTCATAAAGTTTCACCGCACGGATTGAAAGATTATAATGTTTGAAGTAGTGAAAATGCTCATTTTCTTCCCTGCGTTTTTTGGATCAGCAGTCTTTTATTTCAATTGGTGTCACATTTTTGCACTATAAAAGGTCTCAATTAATTACCATAATGTTAAGCATGATGTTAATTTTCTATATACCGATGTTTAGAGTTAGAAAAGGGGTGTAGCATATTCAAAAAAATTGTGCAATGAGTGAGGGTTCAAAAATTCACAATTCACGTTATGTTTTTTTGTGAACTTAATATCGTTTGAAATGAGAATCCAAATGGTCAATACGAAGCTTTACATCACATAATGCCGTAGAAATAATCAAAAGTGAATCATACAAAGATCTCAAAGTTTTATGTGGAAAGGTAGAAGTTTTTTGGTACTCTCCTCGAAAATGTGTGACAATGTGTGAAAATAATTGACTTGGATTAATATGCTTTTTCACCAAAGAACTAACAACATGCTTAACACGATGGTATTGGATTTACATCTCGTGTAGTGCAAAAGTTTTTAGAGGTAGACAAGGGGTGTAGCATGTTTTTTTTAAGTGTGCAATGAGTGGTGGTTCAAAAATTCTCAATTCACGTTATGTTTTTAGGTGAATTTGATATCGTTCGAAATGAGAATCCAAATGGTCAATACAAAGGTTTACATCAAATAATGTGGTAGGAAAAATTAAAAGTGGATCATACGAAGCTCTCAAAGTTTTATGTGGAACGGTAGAAGTTTTTTGGTACTCTCCTCGAAAATGTATGACAATGTGTGAAAATAATTGATTTGGATTAATATGCTATTTTTCCTATAAGAACTAACAACATGCTTAACACGATGGTATTGGATTTAGATCTTGTGTAGTGCAAAAGTTTTTAGAGGTAGACAAGGGGTGTTGCATGTTCAAAAATATTGTGCAATGAGTGGTGGTTCAAAAATTCTTATTCCATACTAATAGTGACTATCGTTTTGTAATGATATACAGGTTTTTTGAGTGTTGCGTTATGGCACCACCAAATATTGATAGAATCTGGGAGAGCCACGGTTGGTGGATCGCGGAAGTGGATGAGACGAGCGCCTTCTTATGGGTGACAGATTATCCCTTTGAGCTGGGGAAGCGTAAATCGGCGTTGGGAAAGAGTTTTGGCAAAATCCAAGCAATCACTCTTCGACGTGATGATATGGTATACGTTACATGCGCAGTGGGTCCAGGTCAATCGGAGGTGAAGACTTCTCTTTCGAAGAAGTTGCTTTTGGCACCTGTCCCTTTGAATCTTCTTCAAAATCCAGGTCAGGTGAAATTCCTCAAATCCTTGCAGACGTTTTGGTTGAACATCTCTCTTGTGGTACGTACTGCTAGACACAACAATGTCTTAGCCTGTTTAGCGTTATCACCGGAGATGGTGCTGAAGGCTAAGAAGATTATAGAGGAACATATTAGATATGAAGCATTTCGGGAGAGAGACCCATCACGTGCGACAACTCAAGCTCCGCCAGCAGAACCAGAAGAAACAGAAGTTTATCGAATTCTTGCTGAGCCGTTGCAACTGGATTGGCGACCACTGGAGGGGGGAGAGGAAGTGGAGGCCAACATCCCACCACAACTTCTGAGGTACAGACATTACTGAATCCTCCATTAACAAGTAGACGTCCTACGAAGAGGCCACGGCGTGTTGACAGTGATGTAGCTTCTGGTTCAAGAGAAGGCCCATCAAGTTTGGATCCAAGTGGGAGGAGGTTGATTGGGAGAAGTGCAAGATCGGGTGGCAGGATTCCTAGGTCAGGGCTCAGGACGTCTGATGGTCATCGTAGGGCCCCTACATCTACACCGGGAGATTTAGCTGATTTGTCAGCCTTGGCGCCGGAGGAAGAAGATTTTCACAACCTTCCAGATAGTATACCAGAGGATTTTGAAGACAATGCGGAGATACCACAGAATCTTCCAACTCCAATGAATTTAAAAGCACCAGTGCCTGTAACAGAGGAGATTGCGAAAGGATCAGTGTGGGGGAATTTTGTGTTTAAGGCACACATAGACCGCATTGTCTCTGTGGAGAATCCGGAAACCAACCACCGGGTTTTATCACAGAAGAGGGTCATGGAAGTATTCAACTGCTTACGAGACCCAGAATCCGCGACTCGGGTGAGTAGATTGGTACTTCGACCGATCAGATACATCGTGCATACTACCACCGATGATGGTGTCGTTGAGAAGGAAGAGCTGCCATTTCCGTTGGTAGGTACCGCACGAGAGTTTGAACGCATGTTCTTTGCACACGGGAGTGCTTCTGCAGAGGGTGCTTTGGGATCACAGTATTCTTGGCTTCAAGATCATATCATTTGGGAACCGGTGGATGGGCAACACATAGTAGCAGCTTGTAAGTTTGCACAACAGCAGTGGAGAGATGGTACTATGCCTTTGAACGAGTATCTGGACACGTTTGAGCGGTGGGAGGCCTCTTTTGTGGTGTATGATGATCGTCGCTTTTACATTGAGAAGTCTACGCGGATCAACGTGGCGGAGTTCCAGAACATTCATATTCTACCATGGAAGAGGATTTGAGGAAGATCCGTCAGATTTGGGATCTATACGGGAGGCCTGATAGCACACTACGTGCGGACGATGCACGTAGGGCTATTGCTTTGGTGAGTGCGGCAAGTGCAGTGCATAAGTTGTCCAAGGGGGATGGAGTTGTCACGGTGAAGAGGTTGGCCAAAAACATGGAGGATCTGACCAATCATGCATGGAATCCGAGCAATGACTGCTTCGAAGCTATCATTCAAGTATGCAAGGACTACGAAGATGGCATTCTCTTTTATAGCAAGGAGGAAGAGGACAAGTGGAAGGACATGGCGAGGAAGAAAGAGCTGGATCCAAATGTGGACGTACGACCAACAAGAAAGGAGATGACCCAGAATTGGTTGAGGCCGTTAGGTAGGGTTCCGATTCCATATTATCTTCGGTTGGCAAAGTCTGCTGCAGCGAAGCCGATGACGGAGGATGGAGTAAGACCTCGTCAAGCATACTACTTCGACGGTGTAAAAGACAAGAATCCACATCCTCGTACGATTGCCGGTGTTTGTGACCGATATCAGAGACGAGAAGCTGTGATCAATTCCATCCGTTGGTTGATGGTGGAGAACAAGGAAAGTACACTTGATTCCATGGAGGAGTTCTTCCGTATTCGTGTAGGGAAGTATTTTCCGAGGAGTAATGCACAACTTGATACTTTCGGGAAGCTTTTGAATGCTGCCACGAAAAAAGCTTGGACTGCTCCTATGCGGGGGAAGGTGTCTAAGTTGGAAGACATAGGCTACCTCATCCCTCTTTCCATTAGGTTTCATTATGGTGACATTGCAGCAGGGGGGCATGGATACATTGGACTGTCCGTGGATGTGGGAGGACATGCTACTGCTAATTGGGAATGGCAGATAGAAGTCAAGAGGCCAGGCCAGAGCGACACAGAGAATCTTCTTCCGATTCGGTGTAGAAGAGGGTTATTCCGCACCGACTACATAGAGTTGGGAAAACCATGTTTGTGGGTGATTGATTGTCGACGTGGCGGTGGGAGGCATGGAGATGGTCATTGGGGAGACGCCCAATTATCCGCAGCTTTTGCACAACTGACATTATGGATGGCAAATATTGAACAATGGAACGTCGTCTTCTTGTTACCAGCGGCCGTGTATGCCAACGAAGACTTTTTCACGAAGGTGAAGCTTCCAGAGGGATGTACCATGCGACGTGGATGTTGGGCATTTGATCCAAACTCGGTTAATCCCTATGCTCTCGATTTTACAGAGAATGGGCGTCTGGAGCAAGTAGTACAACCGATTGGCGATGTTGTGATTTGTATGCAGCACCCTGTCGGTACATCTCCTGGCCCGAACTATGTTTCTGGAGACGTTCCACTTCCGCTTCTTTTCTTGGATCACTGGAGTGAGGCACGCCAACCCTCTGAAGTTGATTCACTTCAGAGATCTCCATCAGAGCTGGCAAGACTAGTGGGCTCATACTTGCCCCGTGGTTGGGGTTTAGTGGCGTATAACATATACACGGCCATTCCCACGATCCTTGAAGGAGATTTCCAGGGATCTGAGGTTTTCATCATTGACGATTGTACAGACAGAGTTTCATTTCTGTACAATGAGTTGTCCGACAATTTCCAAGGACAACTGTTGGTCAGGACTGGTGGACCAAGTACTGGTTGCAACGTCGTACCTGAGACCGAAGAGGTGGTTGGTGGAGTGTGGAATGAAGACGACAATGAGGATGGAGGTGGTTTACATGAGAGATTGCCACGTTCAGGTACCACTGAAGATTTCTCATCTCGTAGTGGTTCAGACGCCGATGAAGATGGAGTGAACCAGTCTCCTCCAAGAGAGAGGATTCCATCAACGCAGCGGGCGGTGGGAGATACTTCAGGAAGGACGTCTGCAACACCTAGAGAGAGGATGCAAGATACCGGTGTAGTGGATGTTGGTTTGGCCGCAGGGGCAGGAGGGGGGCGTACATTTGATGGTCGTAGGCTGGAGATGGAGGAAGAAGAATTGGATTCATTGAAAAAAAATTCGGTGCAGAGGAGGATTCCACAGCCTTCGATGCCTTCTCAATCAGAGCCAGTATCGGAGACACAAGTGAGGTTGGAAGGTACTCAGAGTGATACCGGACCAGGTTTGCCTTCCGTTCCAAGATCTAGCGTATCCGAGGACATCATTGCATTTCAGGGGGCCTTCTCGTTAGAGCGAGAGATGTCCTTCAATCGAGAGGATGGCTTTTTCTACAATGGTGATAGGGTAAGGCATACGCGGGAGGGTGTTCCTAGCAATTACCGATATGTTGAGTGTGCGTCCATTGGCATCGAAGATGTGGGAGATCGTCCTGTGCAGGATCATGAACTGTCCGCTATGGTAGGTAGCGCCATTGGACACGTGGAGGGAGTCGTTCCGCCAGAAGATGAGCTCTGAGGCCTAGAGCTATATACTATAGTAGAGCATGCACGCAGTTTAGGTGACAAGTACATTAGTATAATGCAGTTTGAGATGTGTCTATCGTTCAGTGGGTGGTATATATTTATATATTGGGTGGTCCATATGATATGTTTGATTTTAGAATTCCTCAGCAATAGTGTGGAATTGCTTGATTATGTATGTTTTTGCATTATAAAATACAGTGAGGTACTTTACACTGTCTTAGGAAATTGCAAATATATTTTTGTATCTCTTACACATTGTATTTGTACTGCAGTACTCTAAATTCCTATAATAACTCATAAGACATTTATAATCTCTTTGGGCACAAGATCATAATTTTGTAGCAGGATTTGCAAACTAGATTAGAAATCATATATTTTCTAAAAAAAGGTAGCGAATGTAAAAAATATATTTTTGATATGAACATGAAGATGCCAATGTATGACACGACAAACACCCAAAAAAATTGACAAAAAACATACTAAACTTTTGCCAAATTTTTATTTAAAAAAAAGTTATGAGCAAATAACTTGCGGCTTTCTACCAGCAACCAGTGCACTTGGCTAAGTGCATAATTGCTTAATTGCGTGTTTAATAGTGGAATGGTTTTGCTGATTGTTTCTCACAACTACACATCTTGGTAGATTTGAATTTGTTTCTTTTCTTTTGTAGGTCTTTTGGACTTGAAATTAAGCACATGTATGACCAACATAGATATGGTCTTATGTCCAAAATATCATGGAAAAAATTTAAAAAATAGAATCCTTAGGAGGGTGTCAAAGTTGGCAGCAGCGAAATGTTTCTCACAACTATACATGTTGGTAGATTTCAAAACTCTTTTAATAAGTAGATATTTTGGCCTTCAAATTTGGCATGCATGTGATCAACATAGAGATAGTCTCATGACAAAAATTTCATGGAAAAATACCAAAAAATCCAATCCTTGGGAGTGTTTCAAAGTCGGCTAGGAGTGAAATGTTTCTCACAACTACACATGTTGCTAGCTTTTGATGTAGTTTAAATTGTGTGGATCTTTTGGACTTGAAATTTTTCACACATATAATCAACATAGAGGTCTTCTCATGCTAAAAATTACATGGGCAAAAAAAATTCTTTCAATCCTTGGAAGGGTGTCAAAGTTGGCAGCTGTGAAACTTTTCTTACAGCTACCCCATGTTGGTAAATCTTGGACATCTTTTTCTGTATAAATCTTCTGGCCTTGAAACTTGGCACACATGTTTTCAACATAGAAGTGATCTTGTGCCAAAAAATTCATGGTAAATTGACAAATTTTGAGCCCTCAGGGTGGTGCCAAAGTTGGCAACAGTGTAGTGTGGAAACGTACAAAAGCAAAAAGTTCGTATACTTGTGTGAGAGTACTTTACATACAAGGAACTCTCCTAAAAAAAATTGGATGAAAAATAGTTGTTTACGTTGATTATCATCCAATAATGTCATCCGAGAAGCCAATTTCTGGCTGCTTCGGCATTTAAAGGTTAACCCTTTAGCACCTAGGGATGTTTCTGGAAAACCCAAGAATTCTACTGATTTTTTTCTTTGAACCGGAATTGATGGAAATACAATGACTAATATTAATATTTGACCTTACAAAATTGAACTTAACCCATGATCTCAACTTTGGGGAAATTTTGCACAACATCCAACCGTTGATGGAATAGATTATAGTGTTTAAAGTTACCGTATATTGGTAGTGAAAACTGTGGGTTTGAAGGGTGTACTACTTTAACTATCAATAGAGTCTTGCAAGAATTTTTTTACTTTGAATTAGAGCGTTTCACATGTGCACTAGGTTGATAGCTTCGCATTGACATATTATATGTGAAGAAAATATTTATACCCAATTATTGGTGATTTTTTTTCTTTTTTCTACTTGGTTGTATTTTAAAATGTTCCAACCTTGTACGAATCAAAACAGAAGTTTCGTATGTGAGGAGAGAGATCAACAATCACAAAACAATGAAGAATGTCTTAAAGACCAAGTTCAATCAAACTTTAAGACCAAAATCAATGTGCATGTGTGTGAAATACAACATAGTATGTGGCATAGTATTCACTGTATTCACTGTATTGAGTGTATTTGGTGTATTTTTTTGTTGTATTCCTAGCTTTTCCAAGAGTTCTATAAATCCAAATCATGATCTGATTGTTGGAGAGTGTTTGTGTAACGAGTGCGCAAATCTAAACCTTGTATCTCGAAGCCTAGTTCCTCATGGATTTCATGCAAATTGAGTTTGAGCACCTCCGGAGTCCCATTTCGGGCTTCCTGGGCGCTAAAGGGTTAAAGCTCGAGTAATTTATTCATCTAGGAGTTAAATTGTGGCTTCAGTTGCCAAGATTAACCTTTTAAGACTTTCGATCCCTAATGTACATCATAGCTTGCCATCCATTATCCGAATATGATATGAGATGATAGAATTCTTCTTCCATCCACAGTCCTTCAAGTGTCACCCAATCTTGTGGTGATAATAATACTGGAGCTTTTACTTTAATCCACTCCAAACAAAGTTTCTCACCAAAGCTTTTACTTTAATCCTTTATCACCTAAGTGGACCATGAGATCCTGGGAGAATCTACGAGTGTGATAGATTAGGCAGAATATCATCTACGCAACACGTACATTTGGGCACGACCTTACTCCACATAAATCCCAAGATCGAGATGATTAGAGACCATATGGCAACGGATTTGTCCCAATTGAGCCTAACACCAGCTGAATCATAGTATAAACCTAGGAGTTTAAAACTCTATCTAAATTTTCTTTTGTTCCCTAAAGAAAAAGAGTGATATTGTCTGCTAAGGCTTGGCATCTAATATCTATACCATTAGAAAGAATTAATCCTTCCATTCCATATTTAAAATCAATTATCATATGTGTTTTAAGACATCGAAGACGAACAATTAACTTCTAAATTACCAAGAGTCCCCTCGAGGGACTCTCGAAGGTTTTGGCAAGTTCTTACTGTGTCAATTTATAACATTCTTTTTTGAAATTTATACCATAGATGGATATCACTAAAACCTTTGTGAAAGTCCAATATTTTCCTAAACCCGACATTTAATGAAAAAGTTATAGGGTTTTGAAGTTCAGATGGGGAGATGGGGCAAGTTGGGCTACTCCAAAAACTTTTGCTAGGACACTCAATTGAATGTGAGATTTTCAATACTAGCGGATGATGTTATTTCCTTTCATTTTGTTAAAAAAAATCTTTTTTTTTGTGAAAAATAGCATATTAATCCAAGTCAAACATTTTCACACATTGTCGCACATTGTTGGGTAATGTACCCAAAAAAATTCTTTCTTTCCACATAAAACTTAGAGATCTTCATATTTTTTACTTTTTGTTTTCTTCACAACATTATGTGGTGTAAACCTTCTTATTGATCATTTGGATTCTCATTCTAAATCATATAAAGTTCACAAAAATATAGAACGTGAATTTACAATTTGTGAACATCCACTCCTTGCACAATTTTTTTGAATATGCTACACCCTTTTTTTACCTCTAAGAATTGGTGTGCAAGGAACTTATATCATGCTTAACATGATGATAGTAAATTTAGACCTTGTATAGTGCAAAAGTTGGACGCCAAGTGAAGTCAAAGTCTGCTGATCCACTAAACGCAAGGAAGAAAATGAATCCTTTTCTCTACTTCAAACACTATAATCTTTCAATCCGTGCGGTCAAAGTTTATAAAATTTTGTGAGTATGTTACTTAATAAGACTGAATTGAGATCCTACGGTTTAAACTATAAATAAAAGTTATCGTTTTCCTCCTTACTCATTGCACTGAAACAAGCAGTTTTGAAGTGTTTTTGGTGTGAAATTGTCTAAGTAATTTCGGGGTTAAAGATATCTTGCTAAAGGACCACATTGTCACACTAACCTGCCAATGTGAAACTTTTCAGTTTTCTTGCCGTGCCATGCTGCGCAGTGTTGGAGCATATCCTCGTTTGGAGCTTATCGGAACTAAGTTGTGTTAAAAAAGATAAGACGATAATTTTTTTTTTAAAAAAAATGGCTTCTTAGTAGAGTTCCATGTGTTTATCATTAACCCCTAAAAGACCAAGTGTTCATCCGGGACTTTTTTTTCAGTGTGACTGTAATTATCTTTTAACAATATGTACAATTAAAGTTCACAAAACTCTTACCACATCATCTCATATTAGCTTTGAAAATGAATCTACAGTAACATCCTCAAAAAGTTCATCTTGGCACTTTTTAATCAATGGAGTAGAGATTCCTCTAAAATGCCTTGGTCCTTCAGGGGTTAATGGATTCAAAACATGGGCAGCTTATAACCAAGCTGGCAAAACTTGGAGAGCCTACGACCGAGCTGGCGAAATGTAAGGGTTTTCTAACCGAGCGGTTGATACTCAGGTATCTTATAACCAAGCAGTTGATACTTGGGTATCTTATAACCGAGCGGTTGATACTTGGGTATCTTATAACCGAGTGGTTGATACTTGGGTATCTTGTAACCGAGCAGTTGATACTTGGGGATCTTATAACCAGTGGTTGATACTTGGGTATCTTACAACCGAGCGGCCACAAACGGCAGATGCTTCTGAAATTCGTCCGATAGACATGATTGTTTGGCTAACAAGAATTCAAGGTGTCAATGACAAGCTTCGAAACAAGTTACACGGAGATCGTGTGTGCAGCCAACATATATTCTGACGCCGACTGAACGGTGCATGTGTTGCACCATTCTGCCATGGCATATGATTGTCACTGGACTCCCTTTCCATCACAACTTTGGGGCGGTTTACACTACAGACCAAGAGCCGTGACCAAGGAAAATGGATTAATTCCATGGTCACACTTCCATGGTCACACTTCAGAAAAATGTAATTTTTAAAGCCCTTGGGCCTCTCACTAAGTGTAAACCGAACTTGGATCGGGAGGAATGACCATATACTAAAAAGTGGGCGTGTTGATTTTTTTAAAGAATGCCTAAAAAGGAAAATATTGCCTAAAATAACAAAGAAAATAAAACAAGCCGAGAAGACAAAAAGGGTGGCCGCCATTGTATCTACAATAACGTTGAGCCCCTCCAAAAATCCAACCAAAAAAAAAAAAAATTAAAATTAAAATAATAAAACGGCATTTCAGGCCCATGGTCTCCTCATTTCAGCAATGAGAGAACTCTCTCATGGCAAAATATGGGGGACCCTTCAACATTATCCATTAGGCCTATTTCTAGGCCTTTAGAGGACCTCAACTCCTTTGGTCACTTTTCTTTTTTCCTCGTACTGTAAACCCAAGTCATCCAGGGACGAGTTGATGGAGCCAATCACAGATTTTAGAGGGTCATGGGACGAGTTCTTGGTCGGTAGTATAAACCTCCCCTTTGTCTTGCTTGCAGCTTCATGTTGTTTGTTGAAAGCACCAGCAGTATTTTGTTTCCTTCCTTACTCATTGACTAAAAGGAACATTTTTGAAGGTTTTTTTTGGTGTGAAAATGCCTTGGACTCTTAGGGATTACCATGCACTGAGTTCACAAAAACCAACAGACTCCAAAATCGGCCTTGGGGCAAATTGACCCCCTTGTTTGGAGTTACCCAAGGTGGGCCCCGTCTTAATTGCAATTGATAATTTTTATGGCCCTTTAATTTTGGGGGCTCTAGAGGCTTTTTTAGGATTTTTGGGGACAAATTTGGAGCCTGTAGACCTCATTTATCCTTGGAGACCCTTCCTTGCTATAATTAGGGCCCCATCCAAAAAATAAATAGGGCTAGGTTTGGCTCCACCACCTTGTGGCCCCCTCTGATAACTTTGAACGAGGTACGGAATGCCAAAAGGACCATAGAATGACATTGATTGGTACCATGGGAAAGTACTTTAAATCCCGGGTAATATTCTCTACATCCCACACAATATTCCCTATACCCCGGATAGTATTCCCTATTGAACGGTCATGATGGATACATGTGTCCCCAAAACTTAGGATTTGGGGTGCTACAAAGCTACTCACATGAAACAGATGGACATTCACGATGAAGTATTATGGACGGTTTGGATGGATTTTTGGGCAGCTTGAATAATATTTTAATAGGAATTTCAACCGTATCCGTATAAATTTAAGGACATACGCTGTTGTAGCATACATGGCTGTTGATATCCTTTTTACGAGTAGTCTTTCCACGGATATGGAATCGTTTCCAAGGTGCATAGAATCTTCCCGGGATATTAGGAATCTTACCCTATATAGAAAGCATTTTCATAGGGGTGTAGGAAATATTATACCAAGGTTAAAAAAATATTATTTGAAATATAGGAAATATTACCCGGGATAAAGAGAATATTACCTTGGGTCTAAGAGCATCTTCACCCCTGGCGGGGAAACTTCCACGCCAAGTGGAGATTACCCCGTGGGAGGAGGAGGACGGGGGAGGAGTTATCCTCCCTTTCCTGCACCCGCGGCGAGCTGCAAAAAAATATATAATTTTTTTTAAAGATTTTTAAAAAAAACTTAAATTTTTTTTGTAAATATTTTCTAATTTTTTTTCCAATGTCTTTTTTTGTTTCTAAAAAAAATTGGAATATTAATATTTTTTATTCTTTAAAAAAAATTAAATTAATTTTTTTTCCAATCAGGCCACTCCTGGCATGCCACGTGGCATGCGGGGAGGGGGTGGCCGAAACAATATACCCCCGGGGCCCTAGGATCCATGTCCCAATTCCCTGTTCAAGAGGCCTCGCAACGGGTTAATCCCGTCCCGCTTCCCCGTTTTGGGGTTTGCGGTGCGGGGTGGAGATGCTCTAAAGAACTTCTCCAGTGTACCAATCGATGTCAATCTATGGACCTTTTGGCAATCTATGGACCTTTTGGCAATCTATGGACCTTTTGGCATTCTATGGAAAATGTTCGTAGAAAAATCCTCAATCCAAAGGTGTAAGTCTTGTTGAACTACCGTATAATACATTTTATATTCTTCAAATGAAAATACGGACATGCATGTATGAATCCCGACTGGCGTTTTAGAATTATGATTATTTGCAAGCCTGTAATATTTTTGTTTTTGTTTTTGCGAATACGTTTATTGTTGTATGTTGATCTTTTTGCCCTGACGTTTATTTGTTGTCTGTTTTGTTGTGTTTTTGCACTGATTTTGGTTGGTCATCTCTTTGTTCTATTGTATTCGAGTGTTTGGTAGCGATGTTTTGCGGTTTAGGGTACCTGTCTTTCCTGCTCGAAGTGATGGTTTCCTTCACCTCCATCCACTGCACGGTGGCCAAGAGGGCGACGTTCCTCACTTATGAGGTGAGCGCAGTAAGAGTGTCTATTTGTTTTTGGCAATTTTATCTTTAGATTCTGACTAGCGTTATTTTTTCTTGGAAATTTTTGGCGAGTGCCAATTTCTCTTGGCTTTGGTGTGCTCTATCTGAGGAGCTGAGGTGGGCATCAACCAATTGATTGCCCACCATCACGCTACGAGCATTCTTTTGCAAATGTCGACCCTTGAGAAGGTTGTGGATGTCAACTTCCAGGAGTTAAAGAGCCAGATGAAAGATATGAAGGCCGATATGGCAGATTTGAAGGGCGATGTGAAGTCTCTCTGCAAGTAAAAGTAAGTTGTATTAGGAATAGCTCGACTTAAACTTGTATCAAGACTCAAAAGAAAGGCCCTCCTCTATGGAAATAGTTTGTTAATTCTTGTTTTTGGCAATTTTTTTTAGATTCTGACTAGCGTAATTTTTTTCTCAGAAATTTTTGGCAATAAATTTGAGCACCCTAATAGGGTTCAAAATTGGACTATATACACTCATTTACAAGCCACCTTGAATGCATGTCTTATCATTTGAAAGAGAAATGAAATTACCAATTTCAAGAGATTATTCAATTTTCAAACAACATGGTCGTTGAAAATCCCCGAGTTTGATCCAGAGGAACCGGAGTTTGGTGACTACTTCACCGCTCCAGATGATTCTAAGGAGTTTACTCTAGGACTTCTGGACCTCCGTGAAGTCTTTGGGTAGCTGTCTTAGGACGACTCCCTGGACGAGCCTTACTTTGCCGACTTCATGAAAGCTATGAAGTTGCAGAAGAGCACCTTAAACATGAGCAATCCTCATGTTTAGATCTAGATCACCTCCTCCGCCAACAGTGTGATGCAAGCAGTGAAGTTTGCCGAGAAGAAGATGACAAGGTATTCGACTGTCTCCTTGGCGTACCTCCCGTCGGCCAATGAACACCTTTATTAAGGGACCTCCATGGCAAAGGTTGTTGATGTCACCCTTCTCTTCTTAGTAAAGAAGAGTTATCCCCAGGCTCCCCTGCTCGTGGAGAAAGTGAAGCAGTACTACTCTACAGCGGATACATTTTTCTACAAGGAGAAGAATAAATATCAGGAGGCTAGTTTCGCCGTCCACTGTTCGGAATTATGGATGGAGTTCTACTTGGAGTTACTTCGAGACTTCTACAATCCGAAGGACAGAATATTTGGAGTATTTTTTGGCTCCAAGTTCATGTTGGCCAATCAGGTATGCGATCATTGATTTCAATACAGTTTATACTCGAATTGAGGATAAAATATTGATTTCATTTCAGTTTGTTCACATCAGTTCTGTGATCCGGTTTCTGATCTTGTTGTTTCTTGTTTCTCGTAGATGTTTGGATCATCATTCTATGGTCATGTTGATAAATCCTTCCGGCTTCAATATAAGAATCAAATAAAACAAATTTTTCAGCTGGACAAGAATGATTTCACCCACAAGGACTGTGCTTACATTGGGCCTTTGCCATCCAACTTCTTAGGTGCCTTTGCATCGACATCACATGCAACACCTCAGAAATGCGTTCCAAGGTCGTGAACCTCGCCAAGGAGGGCTGAACGTGCTTGTCAACGTGCTCAACGCTTTAGTCGTGGATTGCGATAGGACTTCCCCGAGATCCCGCGGGCATTTGGTAGGGATGCATCGACTCCGCAGCCTCCCCATGATGCCTCCTCATTGCTAGTCAACCCATATGGGAGCAATGTCGGCGTCGATCTTCTGAGCCTTAGAATGGATGTTGGGGAGCCGTCTTGTCGTTCTCGTAATAGATCGCCACCGCGCCGATCTCCTCTGCTCGCGGACGATGACTTTCCGACCTTTTACAAAGTCGTTCATTCGGAAGTTCATTGCAGTCCCGAAAAATCTTCTATGGCTGGAACTACTTCCGCTTTAGAGGTTTCCATCACTAGTACCATTTATCTAGATGAACTTGTCATCCTGCTTTCTGACTCCTGTGACGGTGAAGGTGCAAATTGTCCCACTTCATCTCAGCATGCGGTCGATCCGACCGTTGTGGGAATGTTGGCTGGATTGGGATTGGATGGCGCTTCCGAATCTGATGCCGAATCTGATTCCAAATGTAGCTAGGCATGCTCCTGCCCCTATAGAGCTTGTGAAGTATCAACCTGATGCTGACTTTCACCAGCGGCAATGAAATCAAGGCCTCTAGGAGCTGAAGGAGAAGCAGACCATCATGGCCCAGTTGGAAGCTGCCCAGAAGAAGCAGGCTGAGATGGAAGCTGCTTTCGAGAAGTAGCAGGCAAAGTCTAAGCAAGAGAATGAGAGGCTTGCGGCATCAATTCGCGCTAAGATCCAAGCACAAATGCTAGTGGAACTCAACCGACTTCTTGCTCAACAAACTCAGATTTTGGTTTCCGACCTCTTTGCTCCATCAGAATCCGTCGTGCTTCATTCCTCCACTTATCCTCGCAACGAGGATAAGTCTGTGGCTAGACCCCAGCCTCATTCGACTAAATTGCAACCGTGCTCATTATCACACCCAGTTGGAGAATCTTCAGTTTCAGTTGTCTAGGAGCACTCCTTGGACCTCATACTTGAGGCGCCACTTCTTCCTGGGGATATCTCCTTTACACCATCCGGGCTTTCTAAGTATTCTTGACCCGAGGATACTCAGCCTTTGAATCTAGCTCCAAATTTACCCTCAGCCAAAGGCGCCGTCGCTGTTGTTTGTGAGCATGTTGTCCATGTTGGTGGTGCTAATTTTCCTGGTGATTTTAACCCATTGGTCCCTACTCAATCGCAAAAGCGTCGTGTCGTGCGGAGGCAACGATGGAGGGAGAAGAGGTGTGTATGGAAAGGCACGTCGACTACGAGCCGTCTCCACAGCCTCGTGGATTACAATCGTCTGAGGTGAATATAATTGGCTAGCTTTTAAAAATATTTTTGCCTGTTTTATCTCAAACTACAGCCGTGGTTTTTTTTTAATGACTGTGCTCAACCTCAGACTCAGTTGATTTTATGTGTTTGCATGCAGGCGTCGGATCCATACAATTTTTGATGTATTTTACGAGAAGTGTATATTTCTATATATAAGATGTTATCATAATTTAAAGAATTGATTAACGATTCATTTTCTTCAATTGTTTCTGAGATTGGATTGGATGACATTGTTCACCGTCCTCTTGCATTGAAGCCTTCTAATAGGATAGTTGTATCCCAGACGCTATGTGGAGGGGGATTTGTGCAATCAGTGACAATTCCATAGCATATTACTCAATTTGCATTTTATCAGGTAACTTCAACTTATTTCTACCATTGACTCTATTGTGTGTTGGTCCTGTCTCAGGACTGTATTCCTATAACTCTGTCCGTTGTTGAGAGTGCGTGACCAGCGAAGTAGGTGAATCTGGTCATGGATTTGAATGACATTCTATGCGTGACGGATCTAGTCTCTACTGCTGTGAGGCTTTCTGCGCATAGCTCACAACGGAGAGATTATTTGTCCATCGTTCCTACCTTGATTGGACTAAAGGCGGTTTACTTTTGTTCGGGTGTTTGTGAGTTTTTAACAATCATCAGAAACTTTGTGAACTATGTCGTCTTGTCGAGCTCTATGAAGAAATCCACGGTCGAGGCAATTGCGGCTTGCCTCTTCAAGGGTCTGGGGGCTCCAGATCTTGTTCTAGGTCAAGAGAAATGTTTACAGATTAAAACATCACGGAATGTGTACCCCATGGCTTTGGATAATTTGCAGAAGCCAATGTTTTTGAAAACCTTGTCAAAAACGTTGTTTAGCCTTCGACATGATTCGGTAGTCTTTAACTTCGACAACACTCTTCTTATAGACGACAGCCCGGAGAAGAGTGTTTGTAATTTTATCGAAAACGCCATCTTCTTGCCTCCATGGAGACGCGGAGATACGAATGATAATGTCCTTACTGGGACTCTTGTTTCGTGGCTTCGCCGCTTGCATTGTGAATGTCCTCTCGGGCAGTTGAAGAATTACGTCGATAGTAATCATATAGGGGCACCTCCTTTGGTGCCTAATAGTCCTTTAATGAAGCATATCATTGATGGAATGGCGCTCTCCACAAGGAACATGGGTACTATGCACAAGATTCCCAATGTTTTTAAATCAATTCCTAAGTAGTTGTAGGAGTAATTTTTACTCAAAATATAGGGGGACTTTTCAAATCTAGGGCTTTTCAATATAGGAATAGTACTTGGGATACATTTTGTGATATACTTGTAGCTAAAACAAATTTGTAAATTTTGTATATATTTTGAAAGCTCTAAATAAATATCAACTCTTTGTTTTCTCCTTCTACATATTTGTCATGTCTGTCACCTCTTATGATGACAGAAACATATCTTCGGGTTATCCATAATTTCATTGTCTCGTATGAGTTCTTGTCATTCTCTCATTCCTTGCTTTATACCGATGGAATTCAGATTTCAAAGTCTAGTGCTGATCCTACCGCATGCATGAACAATGGTAGTATGCTGCCCTCGGATGTTAGCATCATTCCTGAGTACTCTGAGTCTTGTTGTGGTGACATTTGCCAACCCCATCAATCGAAACCGTATCTTATGTCCATTGCAACTGATGTTGCCTCTGCTATCATGGACTTCTCTAAGCAAAAAGTGGATGATGGTGTTGTGGATAGCCCTCCCGAGCGGAGGGTAGGAATAGTGCCGGTTGCATCCCCTTCACCTCTCAAGCGGATGTTTGCTTCTGTTCAAGCTAGAACTCATTGTACTCCTCAACGGAAGCACTACCAAGATGATGTTGTTGATCTAAGTATGGAAAAAGAGGATGTGCCAAATTCTTCCGATCGTAGACATAGTATTTTTGGTCAGAATATATAGAATCTAACAAGTCTCGAAGATACCAGAAATTAAAATTCCTCTACTCCCTAAAAAATAGCACGTCATCCCAAGTCACACAGTTTCACATATTGTTGGTCAAGGTACCCATACGGAACCATGTTCTTCTCCTCATAGAACTTAGAGATCTTCTTATTTTTTACATTATATTTTTATACTACAAAATTAGGGGAGACCATTCTTATTTATCATATAGATTTTCATCCTAAAACATACCTAGTTGTAAAAAACAAACAAAAGTTGAGGCTGCAATTTTTGAACCTCTATTCCTTCCAAAATTGTTTTGAAGGTGCTACCCCCTTGGTTTACGTCTAGAAATCGGTGTACAACACTACGAGGACATAACATTATGATTAGCATGGTGGTAATAATCATAGATCTGGTGTAGTGGAAAAACATTAGAGCAAGTGATGTCAAATTATGCAGATCCGCAAAATGCCGGGATGAAAAAGGATCTAATTTTCTACTTCAAACACTGTAATCTTTCACTCCTTGCGGTGAAAGTTAGTGAAATCTTTTGATGACATCAAGAAATACCGGTAGGTCTTTATTAACATCACACAGCTAAGTTTGGAATTGGTAAGTTTTTGTTTCCCTCCTTAGCCATGCCAAACCGTGTAAAGGGTAATGCCATAAAATTTACAATCATGGAAATATCACTTCCCATGCAATAAAAACGAGAAAGCTCGTAAGTGGTCAAACCATGGAAGGTGATAAAGTAGTTGTTAAAACAGTTTTATTTTTTTTCCTACATCAAATATAATGTGATTACAAAAAACCTCAATGTTTTTATACACATCAACTTCAAGGCCATGTTATTTTAGATGTTTGGATTTATAAATAATGATACTCACATAGAGTTTAAAAAATGATGATAGTTTCACCATTACCCAAAAAATGTAAGGTGATGTTGAATGAATATAAACAGTTGAATTCTTATGAAATTTATTAAGTATTCTGTACACCACACTTAACACATACCTATTCACAAACCAAAACAAGCACAAAGAATTTCCTTGTATCCATTCCAACAAATACCTATTCACATACCAAAACAAAGACAAAGCTCCACAATATTCTATATATTTGGCCTATGTCCATTTATGATTTTTATTTGCACCTTTAGAATGAGGAATTCTATGTTCTCATGTTTCCCAAATTGATATATTGGGAATGCAATAGTTTTGCGACCCACCTATTTCGCATTGCGTAATAGACATACTATGTTCCACCCACACACTTCTAATCCCTTGATTTTAGAAGTTTCCTTATTTTTTCATCATCACCTATTAGAAAATACAATTGACAATAAAAAATACATTTCATTCAAAAGACAAGTCCCATGGAAATTTATGACTATGGAATTTTACATGCATTCTAATATGCATATAGAGCCTCGTAAGTGGTAACATCGCCTCGTAAGTTGAACAAAACTGATCAACATTGGGTACCCTCCATGAGTTGGTCATCCATGGCATGTCTTCTCTCTTTTACTCACTCTCACTTGAACACATTGGGCAAAGGAAGGCACTCAATCTCAACTACTCTACGATTTGATTATAAGCTCTCGTGGTTTTTGGGCTTTCAAATTCTATATCAATTCCAAATCTTTGAGATTAAATTTGAAAAAATATTTGTTGAGTTTCATTCCTAACTCCGCATCTTTCTACATAAATGTTTGTGACATACAATGTCATTTGAGTCCCAAACTAGCTGAAGTGATTGGAATTCGGTGCCTCTAACCTACCTTACTAGGAATGGATTGTCCACCCAAGCAACATACCTTCCCTTCACAATGAAGATATGCGGGCCCCTCAAGCGGGTAGCCATTGGTGCCATGTGGGGCCAAAATTCCAATATCAATTTATACTTGATTATAAAAAAAATTAAATTTAAAGATGTTTTGGTGCATGCCAAGGACTTAGGATAATTTTGGAGATGAGCATCAAATTCGGAAGACATTCTTATGTGCAACACTTAATGTGCTTGAATTTCTAGATTTAGATTGCACATGTGATGTTCTTGACCCAAAAAGAAAAGTTGCATGACGTCTCCCACCTTGTGGCTTTGGGTTGCAAAGGGTTCAAAGGGAGGAGAGGCTAGAGCGCAAGGCGCTCAAGTTTTGAGCTGTGGTGTGGAGCTCATCGTTTGTTGGGTGTGGGGGCAAACGGTGTGGTGGACGGCCAAGACCGGCCGCAAGGGTTACCCCCACCGCCCGATCGCGATGCGGTCGGCCTCGGCCGTTCGATCAATCGGGGCCATTCGATCAGGCGGTACTCCAAGGCTCACAATCGGAAGGCCACCAACAATTCGTATCAGCCGACGGCATGCATCCGCCTTGTGCGGGCGGCATCAATAGGGGGCGGCCTGCCATTCACTCCAACTTTAGTGGGTGAGCTACACGCTATGGCCACGAGCCATATCGATTGCACCCCCTGTAGTTGCCACTCTAAACTTCCACGTCCACCCTAACCAATTAACCATCATTTTGTACATTTTTATTTGTTCAGCAATTTGTCAGTTCAGTGAATTCTCAAGTAGGCAACATGCCTAGAGGTCCGAATGCTCTAAAGGGGAAAGCCCCCAAGATTAATTGGAAAGAAACTGATGATCCTGATTGTGTAGCTGAAGAAAGATGGCAAGATGAAGAACAAACACCTTGGACGTGCACCACCTGCAAAAAATATGTAAAAATGACCCACCTGATAAAATTGTGGCCTAGAGCCCAAGCAAGAATATGAGGGCCGCGGGGGGAAGGTCTTGCCAGCAATTGTCTAAGTTCTCATTTCACACATTGCTATCATGAAGTCACAATTGCGATTGGTGTACGCAATGCAAGGCCGGAGATAATGTTATATTCAAACATGGCTATGATTTGGGCTGAAATTGTATTGCACAATGATGTGGATTGGCGCACCGTGGCCGGTCGTAATGTCAACCTCTTAGATCATAGCCAACATTTTATTTACAAAACTTGGAATCAACCAACTAATTATTGGCCTTGTTGGTCAAACCGACACCCTGGTAGAAACTTGGATGGAATACAACCAGAGCAACCACATGCAGAAGAGTTTCACGCCCATAACTATGAAGATCAAGTTCTTATGGCAACAATCCAAATGCACCCCCTTTTAAGCTTGCACATGCTTGTTTCACACGTTGTGAGCATGCAAGCATTGATTTTACAAGGACAGTGGGAGAAATTGGCAATTTTCAGCATATTTTTGGAGGGTACGGGACGAGGAGTACGGAGCATTTGGAGTTTTGCAAGACAAGGTGGATTTACGGATCCATTATTGCTGGGATCCTATACTGAAGGGCTATTTAAGGTCAGAACCCAAGTTAAATTTGCTACTTTCAAATTTCTTTGTGAGAAGTTAGGGCCATTTTTGCAAAAACAAGATACACCTTTCAGGAATTCAATTTTGTGAAAACTAGAATTGCAATTTCGTGGACAAGGCTAGGATCTGGCAATGGACAATTGCTTACAGGGAATTTTTATAAGGTTGCTGAATGTACAATTTCTAAAATTGTGAGAGAATTTTGTAAAGCCGTTAGACAAAATTTGCAACAAATATTTGTTCAAGTGCCTAGTGAATCGCAATTTGAGATTTTAGCTAAAGAATTTGAAGCTCTACATGGCATTCCATACATTGTAGGCGCAATAGATGGGTTGCATATCGCAATATCGGCGCCAATTGTTGGTGGAGAAATTATTATTGGCGGAAGTCGTTCCATTCAACTATTCTTCAAGGAATCGTCGATGTCAAATGCAGATTTTGGGATTACAAGTTTGGTTGGGCCGGTTCTAGTCTTTATAATTGGGTTGTTTTTCAAGTTACAAAAATTGGAAGAGCTTGTATGGAAGGAAAACTGCATCCGTACAAGTTGATAGGAGATGCAACATTTTCCGTTAGACCGTGGATGTACTGTCCATTCAAAGGAGGAAAAATTGAACTCTCACAAATCCATGGAAATTGGAATTTCATTCAATCTTCAATCCAAATGTGTATAGAGAGGGCATTTGAAATTTTAAAAGGGAGATGGAGAATTATCATGAGGAGGTGTGATGTACCATTGAGGATGGTACTTGATATTGTCTCAACATGCATTGTGATGCACAATTTGTGCATCACAATGAAGGATGGATTTGACGTGGACTAGATTACAGAAGCCGAGAAACAACTACAAAAAAGAATAGATAGTGGCAATTTAAGAGAAGGTCAAGAATTGCGTTGTGAAAGGGCATCAATTCGGGAAGTGAAGAGTAGAATTTTGAATAGAGATGATTTTATGGCAACAAATGAAGTGAACGATGAAGAGATTGAAGCGTTCCTATTGAAGGAGAATGAAAGGGCTGAAGACTTGCTTCGTCAAGCTACAACAATGCACGAAGTTCTGGCAAAAAGTCTATGGCATTACAATATTCAGAAGGAGTCAAATCTAGTGTTTTTTTTATAGTAGTTCTCATTCCATGGAAGAATAGCTAAAACCTCTCTAGAAGTGCTGCAACATTACGGTCCATATTTTTTTTTAAATCTGTAGACTGTTGGAAGGTGGAAATCAAAATGGCAAAATTGCCTACCACTTGCTACAAAAGCCCTTCAATTTTGTCTTGACTCTTCTATTTCTTCTCTTCTATACTTGGTGCTATGAAAGCCTTGAAGGGTTGAATTATGCCAATTTTGGAGTCGTAGGTGGTGAAGAAGTCGTTCCAAGCGTGTCGTCTCCTTCCATAGCACTTGTCGGAATTTGGTTGTGAACACTTGCTCGTTTACTATTCCATATGTCCATCTGTTCAAACCAACGTCATTCTTGTCTTCAATTCGTCCTCCACATTTCATTCGCCCTTTTGTCATTTTGGTATTTGGTCAAGATAGTTTTGTACTTCTTCTTTCAAGATAGCCATGTTCAGTTGAATCCTCGGATTTCCGCAACCATTTGGACTTGTAACTTCACTCATGCATTCATACCTACAACACATGACAAAAAATAGGAGAATTATGGCCAAAAACAAGCTCAAAAGGGGTGGAAAAGGCAACTTAAATGAAAATTTCAGCAAAGAAATTATGACAGTTTTTAGTAAAATTAGCACACTGAAAACATCTTGGACATCAAAAAGCTTGTGGTGGAGTGATAACTATGAAAGGAATCTATTTGCTCTCCGGAGACCGGGATTCAAATCCCCACACGCGCGAGCGGATGGTAGGGCACGAAACTAGATCCGCAAAGCCTCCACGGCAACAGCCGACGCAGTTTTGGGAGGAGGGGGGGCATGGGCATGCGGCTAAGCCTAAGGCTAAGGCCTTCTATGCCTTCATCATACGGCCGACATATGCCGACATTTGCCACAAAAATTCAATGTTTTGCAAAAAAAATTAAAAAATTTCATACCTTGTTTGTTTGTTGTTCTTGCAAATTCCTCGTCCATCTTGCCTCTTATTGCAATCAAGGTTTCGAGTTCGTAATCTTCCATTTTGTAAGAGTTGCGTCCTCCTCATCGGATTCTTCAAGTTGAATCACGGTTGCCTTCGCCTTTTTCTTTGATTTTTCCTTCATGGCAGTCATCTCTTATCTTGGACGACCTCTCTTCTTTAGAGGCGCTTCGGACACCTTTCTTACACCTTCCTCTTGTTTCACCTCCAAAATCTCCTTTCCTCTTATGAACTCACTATGTGGGATTTGGGTGCCAATCTCTTCTAATTCTCTTTCACTGTAAGGGAGTCTTTTCAAAAAATCTGTAGAAGTACGGAGAAATGCACTAGGATGCAAATCAAGCAAATTTGGCCCATGCTGAAATTGCACTTGAGCAATTCCAGATGGTGCATTACTTAAAGGCAAAGAAAATGGTGTTGCAAATTTCATCCATTCAAAGTTTTGGGACCATGTGTGCCCTTCGGAATCTCTACACTCTCCGTCTACACTATATCCTCCCATTGAAAGAAAAGATAGGGAAAAAAATCTTGGCAAAAATAGCAACAAAAACATGCAAAAAACATGCAAAAAAAACAATACAAAACAGTGCACACACAAGAAATTAAAGAGGGAGGAAAACGAGACTTATGGCCTTTATTCACTTCTCTTACACTCCAACGGTCTCAAAAAAACGATGTCAAAAAATACTGTCCCAACGTCCTATAGTAACATGAAAAATTTACGGGATTAAAATAATTAAAAAATAATCAAAAATTTGATTTTCAGCCAATCACTAGTTTTCATCTCAACGGCCCCTTATTTTCCGTCGAGACAATCTCTTTGCCTCGACTCAACAAAAAACCCGTTGGACCAAGAAACATTATCCACTCGGCAGAAAATAGAATATTGAGGTAACCTCGAACTCCGTGGTCAATCTCCTTTTTTCAAGGTAGTGAAAATCAAACTTGGACCAATACAACTTTTATGAGCCAAATAACCCCCCCTAGTGGGAAGCCTATCTTGAACACAAGACCCTACTTCAGGGATTCAGCCCCTTGTATAGCCAACAATTCAGACCATACATGCATACCTCACACTAGAGTAGAGCGGGTCCATGATGTAGGTTAAGTAGAGTTCGTGTATCATATTAAGTGAATTAGGGATGGATTCTGCCTTTGCCTTATGGCCGGACGTTGAACCTCCTTATCTTTTGCCTTATGGCTCCAAATTCAATGTTTTTTTGCTTTAAAAGGATTAGCACGTTCTTATTAACTTGATTAAACCACTTAAGACCAAGTCAAGACCAAGACACGACCCCCACAACAGCCTACAGCAAACAAACTTCCTTAATAATTTCAGAACTTCGTTTAATCTTAACTCCTTGTTTAGTAACTCCGAATTCCACGTTTTTTCTTTCTAATCTTACTAGTTTTTCGTAATTTACAAAACGGAACTACCCAATCAATCAATCCAACCTTGAAAAGGACTCACAGGCATGCAACCAGCAGTACAATCAATCACCACATGTACTCACGTGAATTATGCACCTCGACTCAAAACCCATACAACACGCATACACATGCACGACTCGACTGCTTGTGGACTGACTGCCATGTGATTCACATTCACCACTTTAATTCATTTTATTTTATTTCATTCATTTTTTAGGTTTAGAAAACCCTAATTTTGTCTTAAATTCAGCAACCCTTTCGTACGGGGTTTTAAGACGAAAAAATGTTCTTGTCCCCCTACTCAAACATGCACAATTACAACACAGCTCACATCAATCATTCAAGAGATCCACAAGATGGGAGAATGGAGAAGCTCCCTGATCCAAGTCGCTATCTTCACCCTCTGCCTTTGATGACCTTGTTCGCCGCTGACCTTTGTAGTCTCCACAACTCTTCAGACTTCATGTTCGTGATCGTCTCCTGCTCGTGATCTTCACCGTGTTCGTGATCTTCTCCAGCTCGTGGTCTTCAGAGCTCTTCCTGCTCGTGATCTTCACCGTGTTCGTCATCTTCTCTTCAACTCGTGGTCTTCACAGCTCTTCATGCTCGTGATCTTCACCATGTTCATGATCTTCTCTTCAGCTCGTGGTCTTCACAGCTCTTCTTGCTCGTGATCTTCACCGTGTTCGTGATCTTCTCTTCAGCTCGTAGTCTTCACAGCTCTTCCTGCTCGTGATCTTCACCGTGTTCGTGATCTTCTCTTCAGCTCGTAGTCTTCACAGCTCTTCCTGCTCATGATCGTCTCTTGCTCGTGATCTTCGTCGTGTTCGTGATCGTCTCTTGCTTGTGATCTTCACCATGTTCGTAATCTTCTTCAACTCGTGGTCTTCACTTGCTCGTAATCTTCGCCGTGTTCGTGATCTTCTGCAGCTCGTGGTCTTCACTGTTCGTCATCTTCTCCAACTCGTGAGCTTCACCGTACTCGTGATCTTCACCTTGTTCATGATCTTCTCCAGCTCGTGGTCTTCACTTACTCGTGATCTTCTCTTCAGCTTGTGGTCTTCACCGTGTTCGTGATCTTCTTCAGCTCGTGGTCTTCACTGTTCGTGATCTTCTTCAGATCGTGATCTTCACCTTGTTTGTCATCTTCTCCAACTCGTGGTCTTCACCGTGTTCATGATCTTCTCTAGCTCGCGGTCTTCACAACTCTTCTTAAACCTAATCACTGCTCCTCACGCTCACCGGGGCTGTCGGCTCTCTCACTCCAGCCTACTCTCACAAAATTCCTCTCACCAGCCGGGGCTTCCGGCTCTCTTCTCCCTCTCTCGTCTCTTGTCTCCCTCTTGCCTCTCTGTTCCAGTCTAGTCTCTTGCGACAATGAACTCTCCTCGTGGGAGTAATCCCCCAGGCATCTTGCTCCCTTGCATTCCCTTGTCGTTCCCCTCATTTGGGCATGTTTAGCTGCCACCTTGGCTGCCACCATTAATGACCCACTAAAAAAACTTAATCTAAATACTAAATCATTCTAAGCCACCCTTGCAACAACTACGGAGGTGTCTCCACTAACCTAAGAATACTCCACTAATAATTTTAATCCCTTGTCACATGACGTGCACATGGGTCAAAAATAATTGAGGCCCTTTAACTAATTCAAGGGTTTTAATTTCACCTAAATCTACCTAACCTTGAATCACCATGGGACTACTTTTGATTAAATAGTGATTGGTGGAGGTTTTTGCCTCAAGCCATTTTAGCTTCTCTTAATTAATTTTTATTGGGCTTTCAAGCCTCATTTTTTTCCTACCCCATCACCATAATTCTTCATTTTCCTTCTTATGTCACCCCTTCTAATTGTGTTAAAAACACCGGGGTTACTCGTGGCCTCCGAATTGGTAGGAGGTCATTATCTTTTCCATTTTTTTTATCATTCTCCTTGTTTTATTTTTAACCTTTATTTTGATTTCTCACTCTATTTACTTTTTTGGTTAACCACATAAAAGCCTTGATTGCCATAATATGGCTTCTAAATTGGGCATTGGTAGATTAAGAGGCCAATTGGCCATTTTAGCAAAAAAAAACATGGGTTAATTCAATCGGTTAACCCAATTTACTACTTCCTAACATCAAGGTGTGAGTTGTTTGACCCTTTTGTCATCGTGAGCCAATTTTGGGGCCCACAACTTCCTTGGCCAATCACAGATTTTAGAGGGCCGTGGTCAATCTCCATGGTCAGTAGTGTAAAGCACCCCTTACAATCTCTACCCGAGTGATTTCATGTTTTTTCAATGAGAATTGAATTAGTTATGAATTTCTAAAGGGAACTGCCACTTTAGCCTAATTCTTCTACTAGGGGTACCTTTCATAAGCGTTGGCCAAAAGTGAGGGGTCTTGACGAATAGTAAGTCTTAATTTGGAGCTGACAAGGAGTGATTGGGCGGTAATGAGGTGAATGTGGGGTGGAATTGAGACCAAATATAGAGTGGCGGTGTTAGGTAGGTGGTGGTCGTGGAGGTTTGTCCGTGCACTAGAACAATGGGGGTTGTTTTTACACTCTAAATTTAACACTGTACGTAGTATACAAAATTTTGACACCTTTTTATTTTTTTGTTTTTACACTTTTTTTAAGACTTCACCATAAATTGTTGAATTTAGAGTGTAGAAAACAGCCTCATTTGTGCTAGTGCTGAAATGTAGAAGTTGGTGGTATGGGGTCACCATAAATAATTGAGAAATTTGAAGTTCAGGTTGAGAACTTTAAGTAAGCTGTCTCATTTTCTGAATGTGCTCGTAGTATTTTTGAAATAAGTTCATTGTGGTTAATTTTGATGATGTCTACTTGACAAAAATATTCATAGCAATTCACTTATCTAAGGAAGTGTTCCTATGAGAAGTTCCTTTATCCAAAGTGTTGGAAGGGAGATTGACACATCATCATGAAGTGGGAGAATGGGTAACTCTCGGTTAGATAAACACTCAGGGTAACTCTCAGGTTAGATAAAAATAACTTACCCCTGGAACACATTATCTAAGAAACAAGATATTAGTGTGATCCCCACTATAGTTTATTATTTATTATACTCATGGTGGTTGTTGTTGCTACACCAAATATCTTAATTAGTGTAAACCACATTACCTTTTTATACAAGGAGAAAGTTTTTACCAATATTAAAGATACTGGCACTAAACATCTAAAAGAATATTCACAAATATGATTGATAAAATGTCCACCTTACATAAAATATTATAGTAATTATAAAACATCTATTACATCTCACACTAGTGAAGACATTAGGTGTAATGATTGTGATGGCAAGGTAAGGTAGTAATTTTACCCTGGGACATTCAGGTTTGATCCAAATGATTAATTCAGATTGGTTTCAGGACCACTTACTTTCTTCTTTTCTAATTTCTTTTCTGATTTCAACGTTAGTACTCAACAAGTTTTTGAAATATGGATCAATGAAGGGGAATTTTCTGTATTGACATGGTCAACGGAATCGTTTTATTGACTCCAGGAATTTGCTTTTGAAGCAATAAATTTCAAGATTTGCAACTTCAGCATGGACGGTGATTGAGTTTCTAGGCATCTCTATGCGGGGAGCTCCTTTCAATCCAAAACCTTTTTTGGTATCTAACAAGATGTTTTCTTGTTCTCATTGTCCTTACATGTTTCCGGTTTTCCAACCAACTGTTGTGTAGTACACTGGTCGCAAAGAAGAGGCTTGATGGCTGAATGAGCTCCGCATTTTCTGGTGAGGTGGAGCATGGGACTTAGTCTCAAATCAAGCATCACATGCCACAAGTATGTTCTACTAAACATTGCATAAATTTTATGGATCTATGTTACACCTTGTGTTAAGTCATCGCATGCCAAAAATCATAAGCAATGGAGGTGTTTAGTCTATGGAAAATGGACTTGCAATGGCTAGGAGTATAAAAAGTAGCCATGTACATAGAAATATAAATTTATATTTTAAAGCTAAAAGTTTTATTGTTGGATCTAAACTCTGAGTGGTGGATAGAACCTCATGCCTTCTTCTACTAGGAGAAATAAAATATTTATATACAAACAAAATCCTTGATTTCTACGCATTTTGAGTAAAAATAATAATGGTTGCTAAGAACAAGTTTCTTTCAGTGCTACCCTCCTAAAAAATGTGCACTATTTTGCTTCGCAAAAATACTATTTAAGTTTTACAGTAGTTCTATTTAGATGAATAGCAAAATACCAATCTTGCTTGCATTCCGTATTTGAAATTCAAAATCCTATAACTTTAGTTTTGTGGGTTTTTTTAAAAACATTTTTCTCTTCCTCAAAGCTATTACCTACCCACATTCCCAATATAAATCTCAAAAATTTATGATTTAAACTGACATAAGGTGCAAGCTACCCAAAATCTCTACAAGCCCACCTTGGGACTTTTATTCTTTGGAGATTAATATGAATAATAAAAAAGTTCAAGTTGTCATTGTATGATGGTTTCTTTTTAATATTTCTTTAAAGAAAAAAGTTTATGATAGGATTTTTATGTCATCCATTGAATTTTAATAGAAATATAAATTCTACAAGTTGCAACCTCTTAAACCGTTGTTTTATTAATCAGCACAATTAATCCTTGTTGCTAATTAATATGACAAACTACCATTTTGAAAACTGTAACACTAGATGGATTTGGGGCTCGTTCATGTTGGCAACCCTCACCAAGCCAAACATCTATCACAAACGGACTAACAAAACCTCCCATTGGAACTTGTGAGACCTCTCACAAAAAGTGCAGAAAATCTTCCATGCTGAAAACCAAGGGCAGTTAATTAATTTTTCTATTTAGACCAATTTCACATATTCCATATTAATTGTCCAAGATGGGTCAGTGGTTGTACAGTAGGGTGACATTCAAATTGGCGTTTGGGCAATTCCAGGGATGGTGTCCCACACTGTTGCCAACTTTGACGCCCTCCACAGGGCTGAAAATTGTTCTTTTATCCTGAAATTTTGGGAACAGCATCACCTCTATGTTAAAAACATGCATACCAAATTTCAAGTCCAGAGGACTTATAAAACAAAAGATATTAAAAATTAACCACCATGGGGTAGCTGTGAGAAAAGTTTCTCAACCGCCAACTTTGACACCATCCCAAGGATTGAGGAAAAATTTTTTGCCCATGGAATTTTTGGAGTGAGAACACCTTTATGTTGATTACATGTGTGGAAATTTTCAAGTCCAAAAAATGCACCAAAAAAATCACATCCCAAATCTACCAACATGTGTAATTGTGAGAAAAAAAGGGAAAAACCATTTTACTACTTCCAACTTTGACACCCTCCCTAGGATTGAGGGTTTGTTATTTCAACATGAAATTTTTGACACATGGTAACCTTTATGTTGATAACATGTGGGAAAATTTTCAAGGCCAAAAAATGTATTTAAAAGAAGATATTTAAAATCTACTAACATGGGGGTTAGTTGTGAGAAAAGTTTCACAGCTGCCCACTTTGACACCCTCCCAAGAATTCAAAAATTTTTATTTGTCCCTGAAATTTTGGGTATGAAGTCACCTTCATGTCAAATACAAGTGTGGAAAATTTCAAAATCCAAAAGATTTACACAAAAAACATATACCAAGTCTACCAACATGTATTGTTGTGACAAACAAAGGGGAAAGTTTACCACTACTTCCAACTTCAACACCCTTCCTAGGATTGAGTTTTTGTTGATACATAATGAAATTTTGGCCACAAGATCATCTCTATATTGGTAACATATAAGATAGATTTCAAAGCTAAAAGATGTATATACAAAAAAAAATGATTCCATGTCTACCAACGTGTATGTCCTCCATTAGCATCAATCACCGCTTGTAACCTCAAGGGCATAGAATGACATAGTTGAAGGAGCTTTGTACCACTAACCAAATTCCACTCTTTTTCAAGAACTACCTTCATCACTTCTAAGTTTCTAGGGCATTCCTTGCCATGTTGCACAACATCTTTTAGCATCCTCCAGACATTCTCGATTGGATTGAGATCGGGAGAGTTTGCAGGCCAATTGAGCTTTTCGAGTTGGTGGGTTTGTCTCCATTCTACACATGTTTTGCTACGATGAACAGGTGCACCATCTTCCATTAGCACTCCTTCTGGAAGTCTACTCAAGAAATGAATCAATTCGCCATCGTAGTCCACTTCAACAAAATCTTTAGCAGAATGTTGAGTTTTTGGCATAAAGACAAGTTGTGACTTTTGTCCTCCAGCAAATGCACCCCAAATCATCAAAGATGTCCGTCCACTTTTAAAAGTAGGAACTATACAACTTGATGAATAACGCTCATATGCACTTCTCCAAACATGAATTTGCCGAGAACTTTTTTCAATCTCAAAAGTAGATTCATCTGTCCAAACAATAAGCTCCCACTCTTTTGGACTCCATCCATGATACTTCTGAACAAAAGCTAACCGTTGAGACATGTGATGGGATGTCAAGAAAGGTTTTTTGACTGCAATTCGACTAAAAATACCACTTTTATGTAATACCCTTTGAATAGTACGTCTACACACTTGAGTACGGTACATATTAGTAATCTTTGAGACCGAGGAACGACGATGAGGTTTTGCATAACGCACAATATTATTCACATTTCTCTCACTAAGTTTTTTAGCGTGACTTCCACCGCAAGGTTTGCGCTTATAAGTTCCATCTTCTTTAAACGTTTTTACTAACCTCTGAACTGTTCTAACAAAAACTCCAGTAATGGCTGCAATTTGAACTCCTGTATTTCCTCCCTCACTCAAACCTATAATGCGAGCACGGATTTCATCTGAAATTGCCATTATAGACTATTTTTTATGATGTTGATACAATACTAAATGCTCTTCAATTAGTAATCAATATAACACTCAACCTATGGCAATTGGATTATATAATTCAGTAAACACAAAGGACTCAGCTTATGGCATGTGCACTAATTAAATCAATCAACAACATAACACTCACATTGGCATGTGCATTAGGTGATAACCATGGCATGTGCATTAGATGATAACCATGGCATGTGCATCAATTGAGTGAACCAAAAAATACTCTTGGACATACTCATGCCACATGTGATTCGTCAACACTCAGTAAACTAGTCAACAACACTCAAAAAATATATATATATATCCACTCAATAAATCAGCCCATATGTGATATGCCCACTCAATGGATCAGCCCATATGTGATTTGTCTACTCAATCAGTCAACAACACTCAACCCATATCTAATATGTCCACTCAATATCATCTCAACATTCACTCTCAATACCATCTCAACATTCACTCTATTACAAATCACATGACAAAATACACACAACATTTCCTTTACATAGTGCTCAACAGATATTTGGAGGAGAAAACTCGTCATACGTGCATAATGCACACCAAACCTTATGACAAGTGGATTCTTCTACACAAAACAACTCTGCAATTCTACATGTAGATTTCATTGATCTTTTCAAGATGCATTTATGTTTGGTAGCTTAGTCACATGAATAAAATCAATGAAGAGTACGAGGTGTCAAAGATAATTTGACATTCTCAATATGCCCCTTCAATATAGTTTCTCATTAATACAAACATTGGTAGATATGGAATAATTTGTTTTTTGTATATACATCTTTTAGCTTTGAAATCTATCTTATATGTTACCAATATAGAGATGATCTTGTGGCCAAAATTTCATTATGTATCAACAAAAACTCAATCCTAGGAAGGGTGTTGAAGTTGGAAGTAGTGGTAAACTTTCCCCTTTGTTTGTCACAACAATACATGTTGGTAGACTTGGTATATGTTTTTTGTGTAAATCTTTTGGATTTTGAAATTTTCCACACTTGTATTTGACATGAAGGTGACTTCATACCCAAAATTTCATGGACAAATAAAATTTTTTGAATTCTTGGGAGGGTGTCAAAGTGGGCAGCTGTGAAACTTTTCTCACAACTAACCCCCATGTTAGTAGATTTTAAATATCTTCTTTTAAATACATTTTTTGGCCTTGAAAATTTTCCCACATGTTATCAACATAAAGGTTACCATGTGTCAAAAATTTCATGTTGAAATAACAAACCCTCAATCCTAGGGAGGGTGTCAAAGTTGGAAGTAGTAAAATGGTTTTTCCCTTTTTTTCTCACAATTACACATGTTGGTAGATTTGGGATGTGATTTTTTTGGTGCATTTTTTGGACTTGAAAATTTCCACACATGTAATCAACATAAAGGTGTTCTCACTCCAAAAATTCCATGGGCAAAAAATTTTTCCTCAATCCTTGGGATGGTGTCAAAGTTGGCGGTTGAGAAACTTTTCTCACAGCTACCCCATGGTGGTTAATTTTTAATATCTTTTGTTTTATAAGTCCTCTGGACATGAAATTTGGTATGCATGTTTTTAACATAGAGGTGATGCTGTTCCCAAAATTTCAGGGTAAAAGAACAATTTTTCAGCCCTGTGGAGGGCGTCAAAGTTGGCAACAGTGTGGGACACCATCCCTGGAATTGCCCAAACGCCAATTTGAATGTCACCCTACTGTACATGTCATTTGTTAATTAGGTTTCGGTGTCATGCCTTGTTTGTTGAATCACTTTGTCAACAGCGAGGAATGTGGCCGCAAATTTGGAGCCCTTGCTGCAGGCAGCTTGGTCTACCGCCCCTGCCTTCCTTTTTAGGTGTCTTTTTACTTGTGAGGCAAGCCCCTCCCCATATTTTAAGCATACAATTAAACAATTATGCCGTTGTTCAAATGCATAAGTCCCATGATGAATAGTAGCCTTGTATGGTTGTATGGAAAATGCTTGGGAGCTAGTTGTGTTGGTCCTACGCAATCACATGAGACGAGCAAGAAAATGACTTTTTAGAAGAAAATAATATAGATATGGCAAAATTGTGCAAAATAGTTACCACATGCATTTTTAACTCCAAGGGCCTGTTTGCTCCATTGCATGTTTTAAGTCACAATTTTATATAACTAATGATATCATCAAAGAGTTTACAACTAATTTTATCATTTGATCTATATCATGTCAATAGACAAATTTGTTACCTCTACAATAATTGAAATTCTAAGTATGCATTACTGGTTGTATCTAAAGGTTCAAAGTAAAAGTATTAATTTAAATGAAAAAATATCTTCCAAAACGTAAATAAGCTTGACTGCACGAACACATGCATGTATGGAAACCAATTAAATTATGTTTATAAAAGATAAAAGATAGATAGATAGATGTTTCAAACAAAGTCTTTTAAGTTTTGTGTGAAATCACAATAGAATGAGATTTGTTCACATGGACATTACCAGAAAACAAATTGTTGGAATCATTTTATTCAATATTTATATATCAATATTGTATGAAACATCTATCAAATCTATTCATAGAATGTTAAAATTTGTGTTACAAAACAATAGTTTTATATAACTTTGAAAGAAAACCTTAAAATTTTAGTGTATTTGCTAAACATTTGAAGTGTGCTTGCTAGACATGGAGCCTTTTTTATAATTCAAATAAATCATCATAAATAGATTAGACATTTATATAGTCATTTGTATTCGAATATATCTATGAATAACTTTATATAATTATTCTAAAATTATTAATATTTTGTATATTATCATAAAGTAGAGCACAATATATATATAAATCATACAAATGACATCATAAGATATATACATATGACAATTTGATGTTTAAATCATTTTTAACTTAAATTCACATTTTTAAAGGATAATTCAATTATTTTGAAAGATCAATATTAATTCAATTGAATATGCAATTAATTTTTAAATATTTTTTAATGAATTTGAATATTCATTCTTTTATTTTATCGTCAAATAGTCATTTAAATGCAATGGCATTTATTCCTTTAAGTTGATTTTGGTTATTCATCACTATTTAGAATGAACATCATTTGTAAGAAAACATTTGAAATTTATCATCCTTTCAATCATCTTCCATTTTGTTCATCATTTTTTTCCTCTTCATATTCAAATTCTTCTCCAATCATACTACTAAAATCATAATCCGCGCAATGAACCACGCAACGATCAATCGCGCAGTCAATCGTGCAGTGAACTATAAGAACGGTGCAGTCAACCGCGCAATTAATTGCGCAGCCAACTGCGCAGTGAATCAAGTTACCTTTTTTTAAATATTGTTTGTAATATAAAAACTACATTAAAATGGTTGGACTAATGCGTTGCAAAGCATTAGCTTGTGTTTTTGGGTGTGACAAATTTGTATTTGTGTGTTGCAATTTGTGCTCTTGATTACAAATTTGACGTTCAAAATATTTTTTGAGTTAAGCACTAAAAGATTGAATTGTAAATTATGAGTTGTAAACTTGGAGTGAAAAAGTTGTGAAGTTGGAGTTGTGATCTTGGAGGTTGGCATACAAAGTTGGAGTTGCAAAATTGCATATTTGAGTTGTGGAGATTGAAATTACAAGTTTTGAAGTGAGATTGCAAGTTTTTAGATTGTAATAGCAAATTGAGTTTATGGGTGTGTGAATTTGAGATTGTAATTGCAAATTGAGTTTGTGGGTGTGTGAATTTGAGATTGTAATTGCAAGTTGAGTTTGTGGGTGTGTGAAATTGAGATTGTAATTGCAAATTGAGTTTGGGGGTGTGTGAAATTTGCATTTGTGTGTTGCAATTTGTGCTCATCCAAAATAAATTTGAAACTCTTGATTACAAATTTGACGTTCGTAACATTTTTGAAATTCCATGTTAAAATGCAAAAAATCTAAAACCTATTTTTTTTCTTCTATTCTATTCTATTATATTATTCAAATTCATGCATAGGTTTTAAAGACATATTTATATTTTATGTAGATTGTTGTTACCTTTCTTTTTATATTTTGTGATATAAAAACTACATTAAAATGGTTGAACTAATGCGCTGCAAAGCAAGCACCAACTGCTAATTGTTACTAAATAAACAAGTCTATATATATCGAAAGAGAGAAGAAGAGAGAGAGAGAGTTAGGGAGAGTTTGGGTTAAAGACTGTTGAAGGAAAGACTTTGCTCTCTGGATGTGCCCTTTGAATCCTATGTGCCCTGTGGAAGAATTTTTTAAATGTAACCTTTTGCTCTAAATTGACTTACCATAGAGAAATTAATAAATTTTAAGGTACTCTTGTATACGAGGGTTAAAAAAATTGATGTTTTCAAACTAAAAATTCCAAACATTTATGATCTATTTTTAGAAATATTTAAAGCTAAACCAACCTTTGGATACGTCATTATGTAGAAATTAATGGCGATACATATGAAACTAATCTATGATTTCTACATAATGATCTTTAATAAATACATCAAATTTTAGTTGATTCTAGCATATATGATATGAGCACGCTTTTATTTGAAAAAATTATATGAAATTAATAGTTCAGATTTTATAAATAAAGCACCAAGAAACAACCTATATAAATCCAAATTTGGATTATGAAAAGTATAAATTTTAGGTTTTGAATAATTTAGATTCATGACGCAATATGCATTATAGCTACAATTTTGTACAAATGGATAAAGAGAGATGATCCATAATTTCTACATTAAAAAGAAAAAGATTGTCATGGGTCTATCCGCAACATCCGCCGGTTCTGCAAAGAGAGTTTTCATCCGACCATTCTAAGGTGACACCCTTTAGAACAAACCCTTTTTGAAGAATCAATTTGTCTTTTGAACATTGTCACTCATAAATCCAATTTGCTCTTTTAAGGATTCCTTTAATATCAATATCCTTTAATATCCTTTAAAGGAATCCTTAAATAATTTCAATATCCTTTAAAGGAATCCCTATCATACTTAAAACAACTAAGAATGACTTAAAAGGCCCTTGTTTGTGAAGAAATTCATAACCACTTTCTAAATATCCATTAATTTTTATTTATTTAAAAGCAAAGTTACATCCTATAAAGGTGGTGTTTTGGATGAAATACTACCGCATTAGATAATTTGAAGAGGAAGAATGACTCGGAACAAAATGAGGCACATTGTACACACAAATGAAGCTAAAACGAAGTGATAGACTTTCTTTTTTTAATTTAATTCTCCAATGACTCTCCCAATATATCAATTCTCCTTTGGCTTGTTGGTTAAGATGGGGGTTCCACTCGTCTTTGTATAAAATATAATATTTAGTGATACATGGTGAAGTTCAAATCTAGGTGTACTCCAGATAGATAACCTCCATGAAATGTGATATACAAACATGTGATATCCAAATATAAGTTTAACTCATTAGAGATTGACTTTGCCCAATTGGAAGTTCATGTTCCGCCACAACTCCTTGTCCCGCCATGTCATTGGAACTCCCAAGACTTCCAATATTGACTACACTTGTCTCTAGAAGAAGAAGAAGAACACCAGACCCCTATGGGTTGGCGTGAATATAGTGTCCGTTTGACCTACCCTTGATGATATGCCCACAGGACATAACAACAGTGGTATAGGACTACTAACCCCTCTCAAGGTGGACACTGTATAACAAAAACCAAGAACCAATACACTGTAAAGTGATTGTTTGGGGTGTATTCTATTGTATAAAAGTAGAAGGTTGGTTTCGTTGGTCGTCACATTGTTGACATTGCCAGGTTGTTTGGAAAATACATGGTTGTGTTGTAGCGGTGGTCCGGGTTTGGTTCCCGTTGTTCTCGTTTGAGCATTGTTACAATCATCCGGCGCTACCGAGCTAGCGGGGCAGGAAATTCCAACAACTTGGGCCCCTATATTGTGACAAGGTTACTATTATAAATAAAGGTGGTTATATTTCACTACTTTTTTGAATAGTTGGATTTATGGTGGTTGTACGCCTGTTGGTAGTGGCTCTCCGCTTTCTATTTTTCTTTTGTGTAATATTATGGACATGGCATGGTGTATAGCAATTGTCTTTATTTCTCTAAATGTATTTTTTATAAGTTTCTTTGGTATTTTGAGTTTGGTTTTTAGGATTTTCATAGGAGGGATGTATGTAGATGCTCTGGCACTTGCTGTAATTACTATTAGTGGTTCAACTTCCAACCTTTGTTGATAATATCGTTGATGAGAGGTTGGTATTTTTCTATCCTTCTCTCAATGGTATCTGGTGAGAATCTATCATTACAGCATGTGAATTCTATGCATTGTACCTTTAAATTGATGTTGGGAGATGTAGGAGGGTTTGATTGGTAGGGTAGTCCTTTTATGCATAGTAGGTCTGGTTTTAGTCGTGCATTACATTGGCATCTTTGTTGTACGCATGTACATGGTAATAGCCATGGAGGGACTGTATTCTCTGATGGTTTATCATTATATTTGCCCGCATTCATGAGGATATAACATCTTGAATTTTTTGATGAGACTAGTAGTTTTTTGATTTTCCAAACTGTTTTATTGTGTCTTTTTGTTCTAAGCGCATGTATATGGTGTTGCTTGCATTTTAGCAGTACATGTAACCATGTGTCTGGATCTTGGGAGTCGCATATTGAGCATGTGATTGATGGATATAATTCTCTGCCAAAAAATAGTTGTTTTCTAGCATTGCCCATATATTGACCATGTCTTAGTTTTAGGAGGCATGTTTTTTGGGAGTCTGTTACGTGTTTATTAGTCCAAAATTCATTGGATAGTTTATCGTCAATGTCAGTGTTACATATCCATTTATTTATATTGGGGAATTTGTTGCAATGTCTGTTAAGTTATGTTCGTTGTCATATTTAATAGTATGCTTTTCAAGGAATCTTATAGGGCCTTTATCTGGGATTTCGTCCATAGAATGCCACCAGTCTCTCTGAAAGTAATATGGTGTAGAATGTGCAAATTTATGTGGTAGGGCTGCATTGTGGTTATCTTTGTCTCTACCTTGTTTGGCTAGTTCGTCAGCTTTTTCATTGCCATCTAAATTTGCGTGAGCTCGTACTTTGTACAATGATGTAGGTTGTGTTCTTTGTTGCAAAAGTGTTACTATATCTTGTAGAATGGTTTTATCCGGGTGGTTATTATGTTGGGTGGGGTGTTTGAGTTGTGTTTGGATATAATACAGGCCATTTAAACAGTTTGTGAAAATGTGTGCAGCTTCATTAGGGTATTTGGAGGTAATAATTTGTAGGGTTGTGTATGTTGCCATTATTTCAGCTCTAAATATGTTTTGTAAACCTGGGAGTCTTATGGCTAGTTCTATATTTTTGGATTGATTGTATATTCCATATCCTGCAGTTTCACGAGTCCAATGATCGCCCATATCTTGTGGTGGGAGAAATGAACCATCAGTATAGTAGCAGTATTGTGATAAAATTTGGGTTGTTTATCATTTATGAAGTTAGGAATTGTTGTTGTATTGTAGTTTGTGACTAAGTTGTCTGTTGGATATGTGACTGTGTTCCATTCTTTGCTTTTGTTAACTTGTGTATTTAGTTGTGTTGGCGGGACAATTTGTATGTATGGTTGAGGGATTTGGAGTTTGTTAAAAATTGTGGTTAGGGCGGTGATTTGTTCATTATTTCCAACACTGGTGTTTTTATGGTGTACACATAATATGTGAAGAGCAGAAGGTTCTATTCGTGTTTTAGTAAATTCACGTGGTTTTGTTGGTTCTTCATATGTTATTGTATCTGCTGGTATATATGTAACAACATGTGTGTCTGGATAGGGGCCTTTATGTGGTGTTAGGTTATGGTACCAGTTGTTGTCGGGAGTAGTTATTATGGTAATGGTGTTTGGATTGTTTTCTGCTGCAAGTCTAGCCCAGTGTATAGCTTTCTGGGTATCTGTTTTGTTATGTGGGTGAGCATAGCCTATTCCTTTCCATTTGTAAGAAAATGCTTGTCCCATAGATCCAAAAACTTTGTCTCTTTTAAATGGTGAGTAAAACTTATCTATTTGAGTGGAGCAAGTTACTGGTGAGGAAAAATACGTGTGAGTTATATTGAAAGATGTTATGATGTGGTCAAATAATATTTTTGGCAAAGAGTAATGTGCAAGTTTAAGTGGGTCGATTTTTGGAATTCTATATTTGTATCTTTGGTATAGCCATATTATTTCTGTTTCAAATGGTTGTGTAGGAGGTGTTAATCCGTGTGGTGAATCTTTTGCTTTGGAGTATTGGTTCCATAGCCATTTTAGTCTGGTTATAGGTATAGTCATGAGGTGCTTGCCTGTTTCATCGTAAAGGTGTGCCGTTTCATCTTGTATTTGTATGGTGTTTTGGTTGGTGTTGATATCTTTTGAGGGATTGCATTCATTTACATTGATATGTATAAGGGGGAGGGGCATGGTTGGAAGTATGTATCTTGTATCTCGGGTTTGTTCTTCTACAAAATGGGTATTTATTAAATTTCTATAATGTGTATGTTGTTTTGTGGTGTAGTATTGAGCAAGCAAGGAGGTGTTGTCTTGTATAGTTATTGGTATGTTTAGTGGGAAGAGGTCACTTTGTGGTATCCATTTATTATATGTAATATCGTTTGGTAATTTCCATCGGCATAGGTAGGTGTGGTATGTTTTTGGAATTTTGTATTTGTCTTTTGTTTTGTTTTCTTTGTGGTCTAATATTGAATGTATGGGAAATGTAGTTGGGTTATTGGTGATTTTAATTGGTGGTTTCAAATAAGGGGGATGTGGTGGTGGTGGGGGGTGTATAGGATTTGTACCAAGGTTTGGTAAAATATGATGGTCGTGTGTTTTATATTCATGTTTTAGAGTTCGTGGTGTAGGGTGCTCAATGCATGGGTTTTGGCATTGTGGGTTGCATGTAGGATAGCAGAAAAGTTGTTCAGCTATGTTAAGGGCTTGTTTGATTATTTTAGTTGGTGTACTATAGTATATTTTGAATTCATCATGTGACATTAGATTTAGACCATTTGGGAGTGTTAAATGTTTTATCTCATGTATGTTTTGAAGTAATAATTTGTTGAGGAGTTTGTGATTTTGCTTAGGGGTGAAATGTGGTAATATTTCTGATGATAGGTTTAGCCACATTTGTTCAAGAGGTGTGGCTTTTAGTGGAAAGTTTCTTGTTGTACTTCTCAAGTGAGCGCCTCCACATCTTTTGATTAGATAGAGTGTTCTTGTTGTAGGTGATCTTAAACAATCGTATTGTTTGATTCTGGAAATCTCTTGTGCTCCGCCGTATTTAGCAATAGTATAAACTGTGTAAGACTTCCATAGATTATTCCCAATTTTCCTGTGTCATTAAGAGCATTGCGTAGTTGTTCACCTATGCACCTTAGGTATGCGTTCTTTAATGAGAATGCTTCTATGCCAAACATATCATGTGGCAATTGGGTAATTACGTTGGAAGTGCAATTCAGTAGCCCACAAATTTTCTTTTGTATTGCTATAAATTTTTTGTCTAGTTTTTTAATAGTAGGTAGTGAGTATGGTACCGCGTAAAAACTATATGCAATGTCTGCTCTACCATGCTGACTTTTTGTTCAATAGTAGCTGGACAATTTACTAATTGGTTGCATTGTTTAATTAGTTTGGTGGTTGTTGTGTGTGTCTGTATTTTCCAATTCAATGATGGAACTAGTTGTATTCTTAGATATACATATGGCTCATTTTGATGTAGTATGGAAATCGGTTGGTTTCTGTATGATATATTTGCAGCTTGTATTAGTGCTTTGAAGACTATTTGATTTGTTTTGGATTTGTTTGGGCATCCAGTAATTGCACATTTCGGAATTCCTAGGTCCATTCCAGCCCATTTGCAGAATTTGTCCATTTTATTAAGTTGATTTTTTATTGAGGGAAGTTTGTTTGTTATGATTGCAAGATCATCTGCGTATGCTGCTGTATTTATTGTTGTTTTTGAAGTTCCCAAGGTATAGCCGTATTTTTCTCTTTGTAACCATCGTAAAAGTGGTTCTAGAAAAATAAGAAAGAGATATGGGCTAAGTGTATCTCCTTGTATTGTGCCTCTTTGTATGGATATTTTTTGGGTTTGGCCAAAGTATTCACCAGTAAAAATGGTGTTAGACTGTGAGTAGATATCTCCTACTAGCATTACCGCGTCCTCAGGGTATCCTAAATCTTTCATAATGGCTAGTAGACCGGGGTGGTCAATCGAGCCAAATGCATTTTTGAAATCTATATAGAGTAAATATATATCTTGCGTTGTTAGTTGTGCATCTTCTAAAGCTGCTATTAGTAATTGTGATTGTCTAGATGTGCATCTTTCGGCACGGAACCCTTTTGGCTCTCATGTAGAATTTGGTGTTTTTCTCCGTATGCTGAGAGTATTGATGTTAGTGTACTTGTAAAAAATTTGTATATAGTGTTGGCTAGCGCTATAGGTCTGTGATTTGGTAGTTGAGATGGGTCACCTTTTTTGTATAGTAGTACTGTGAGGCTTATTTTCCATAATGCCGGAATTTGTTTTTGTTTATAGCAATGTTTAAAGAATAGGAATAAGATGCGGTGAAAGTTCTTCAGGATGTAGGCATGTTCTTTAGGATAGAGTTGGGTATTCTGTCCAGTCTTGGGATTTTGTTGTTTGCAAGGTTTTTTAGGCATAAGTCAAAAGTTTCTTGATCAAAGTATGTATGCATCGGAGTTTGTGGATGACCTCTTTTATCTATTACAAAGCCTTCTAAGTCATGCCATGGGTATTGTCTAACTCTGCATGTGCATTCAGGAGGGTGGTCTAGTAAGTAATAACATGTTGGAACAGTGGGTTTATTAATAATTGATTGTTGTATGTAAATTTCATTGGCAATGTCTTGCGGGCTTGTTAGTATGTTATTATTGGGATATGTGATGCAGTCTAATGGTGGTGTTTCTTGGTTTTCGAATACTTTATTGTTTATCTTTTTTGGGCATATTTCGTATAATTGTCTGTATTTGGATATAGCCTTTTTTATACATTCTTTTGTGTATTTTGACGTGATTTTTCTTGCTTTTTTGTTTGCGGTCTTGGCTAGTGTAGCTAGATCATTTATCCATGGTTCAATAAGTAAGTCGTCATTTGGGGGTGGTGGGATCTTGACATGGGTGTGTTTGTTTAATTCATTGATAATTGGATGTGATCGCCATTGTGGTGTGTTTTTTGTGATATATATTGCTTTTCTAATTAGGTGGTATGTTGCAACATGTTTTTTTCCATGTTTTTGGGTTTTGCGTGGTAAGTATCCTCCTTGTTTTGAGATTCTATCATTGAGTGTAGGTATGGGTGGTGCGCTACACATATTTTCTATAACTTCTGATATTTTTTGAGTGATTTCGTCCATATGGGAGCATGCTAGTTTCCATTGATCGGGATTTAGATGTGCGTATGATAATATGGTGTCTAGGTCATTTAATTGTAAAGCGCTGTTTTCATAAAAGTTTGTGTTGAATTTATCTAAATTATCTTGCGGTATAGGGTTGAGTATTCTAATTGGTCTCGAGGTAGGTGGTGTGGGGTGGCGTGCAATAAGTTTGTTTTGGGGTATGTGTAGTGAAATGGGTGCATGGTCAGAGTTAAGATTGGCTTCTGTAATTGTGGTACATGTGTATAGATTGTGATTTTGAGTTTTGATATAAAAGCCGTCTATTAGGCTTGTATGTGTATAGTTGTATCCACCTTGTCTAGAGTAGTTTGTATTTGTTGGGACATATGTTAGTGCTAAGCTATCAATATATGTTTTCCATGCAAAATCTTCTTCTTGTGGTGGTGTGGTATTATGTTCATTTTGTCGTCCTATTAAAGCTATGTCTCTATTAAAGTCTCCACATAGTATGAGAGTGTGGTTAGGATATGTGTTAATTTGTGTTGTAATAGTTTGTTGTATTATTGGAATTAGTTCAATATCTTCATGATGTGAGGGTATATATAGGTGTATTAATAGCCATGGTTGTAGTGGATGGTTTTTTATGTGTATAATTTGTAAGTAGGGTGAGATTTTTAGAGGGGTTGCTATTTTGGTGATATTTCCTGGGTATGCATATTTGTGATTTATTAGTGTAAGTAGTCCTCCTCTAGCAGGTGTGTAAGGGATCCGTTGTTGAATGCATCTAGTTAGTGCGTGAGTATTGTTAAATATTAGTTTATAATCTAGGAATAAATTTTGTATGTACTTTATTGACTTGGTGGCAGTTAGTTTAGTTTCTTGGATGGTGATAATGGCCGGGTTTGTATGTAAGGCAAGTTCTTCTAAACTAGGTAATGCAGTATTTAGTGTAGCTGCATTCCATGTAACAATATTAGTTTGATGGCTATTGTTATGTGTATTGGATTGAAATGGTGATGAAATATGGGTCAATGAAGGGGGGTGTGTGTACTCATCTAGGGGTTCATAAATTCTTAGTGTTTCTTCGAGAAGATTGTTTGGTAGGAAAGGAAATTTAATTTTTAGCATTTGTATTGATGGTGCATTTTGTGTTTGGTGTATGAAATCATATAATTCTTTGTGTATACTAGATGTGGGGTTTATTATTTTTTTATTATTTGTAATATATTGTGTATATGGATGTTTGATGTGA